>JAECUM010000404.1:0-168425 GCA_016617855.1 Megalonaias nervosa | reverse complement strand
TGAAAGAAATGGATGACGTCTTTATATTTTAAAATAACAATTACGTCATTACGTAACATCATAAATGATATGCATCATCATAACAATTTTATATATATGACAGTATCTAAAAGATACATGAGTCTCTAATGAAACCTGAATCAGTAAAATTATAAAATAAAACAGAGACATTTAGAGAGATTTATATCCATTTTTAGACATTTGTGTAAGAACTTTATGTACCAGTAATACCCCTCCACCATATAAGGTTCTATCATTCCTACGTACATTAAAATTACATTCATACAATGTGGTGCTGACCAAGTTAAAAATTTTAGGTTTTTTTTTTTAAGATGGCCACAATATCTAGTTTTTCAACAGCTATAAAGGGAGGTAAGTTCATATGACTAAAGCTATTCATGTTCATTGATCAACCATATTCACCATAATTTTAGTTTTAATGGGATTTTGTTTTCAACAAAAAAGTAATAAAATTTTAGAATTTCACATTTTGGACATATTCAGGTACAAGATAGAGCTTTGATTATATTCTAAATTATCTACATACAAGAAATCATTGTGGATCAAAGGCTGCACATTGCACAGCCTTGTGTGAACTGAGGACCCACTAATTACATAGCAACACTCAGCTGTACAGTCTGGGTAAAACCAGTCATTTTTGTTTGTTATTAATTTTTTTAAATTGATTTTTGTTGATATTCAAACACCTGGAATGATTCCATCTTTGACAGTCATCACAAAGAATGGCCGATCCATTTTTTTCTGACCTGCTCTGAACACAATCTGCAGTGGTCATTGTTTGGGCTTGGATTGAATTCAATATTGCCTGCCAAAATCAGGAATAATGCCATGATGATGTGGTATCCTTGTTTGAAATGTCTTAAGAATTCTGTTTTGTTGTAATTGCCAGGTTTGTTGACATGGGCCAGATACCTAACGAGGCTGAAGGGCCAAAATCTGTTGGTAAAATTGTCCTTCTACACTTCGTCTGAGGGCATAATGGGTTAAAATGATTTAAAAATGCAAAACGATGAAACTGGCTTAGCCTTGTATGTGCAGGAAAACTGGGATAGGTTTTCAGCAGTGATGAATTGATAGACTGCAGAACAAATAGAGATGTAAACCAACATGGTGGTATACTAGAAAATAAATTTAGTTACGAGATAAAATTTGGGCAAAATAACAAATCTGTTACAACTAAAATACAAGATACTCATAAAACTACATTTAACAGTAACAACTATTAAAAATCACAACTTAAAAATCCAAGTGAAATGGTTAAAAACATCATGCCCTCTAATTCTAAGGATTTGCATGCAGGTGTGTTACATTTTGTGAGTGTTGTGCATAAATCTATGGATTAAAATAATTATTTTACCGTTAAGCTTCATCCCGTTGTGTGAAGTTGAGACACCTGGTGTGGAATGGGACTGATACTGAGACACAAAGGAAGAACTGCTACATGTTACATGATCTGGAATATGTGATGAAAAAAGCCATTAATTTGCTGTCTCACTTGAAATTATGTCACTTTGGCCTGATTAAAACATAACCAAACAGCTCCTGTGATCTTGATCTCAGACCTTTTAACCACTTCATTCTTCTCTTAAACCAATATGTGCCAAATACGGTAAAAATCCATGTAAGGAAACAAGACATAGCCCCTTCATACAGTTCTCAAAGTATCAAATAAATTCATCCTGAGACTTTTGGAGTGCTCCTTGTACACTAATGAATATAGCTGACAGCCTCATGCCTATCTTTAGAACATGATGTAAGTTTATTACCCAACAAATGTATTTAAACAAGAGACCCACATGAGCCCAAAATTGCTCATCTGGATGACATGTGTCTAATTATCAAATGCAAGAGCAGTTGGCCAAAAATATGTCAGTTGGATTCTTCCTGTTTAATTTTTTTTCCCAATCCTGTTGATTGCAAATCTTATCCTTAGAATGTGATGTAAGTTTACTCCCCAACTAATATTATTAAACAAGAAGCCCACGTGAGCCCGAGATTGCTCATCTGGCTAACATTTGCCTAATTGCCAAATGCATGAATAGTTAGCCAAAAGAATTTGTCTGTTGGATTTTATCTGTTGATTGTTTTTTTCCCAGTGCTGTTGGTTGCATATAGTATGAAAACAATAGTTTCAAGGTTTCTCAAGTTAATATACCTTCTTACAGATTTGATGGAACATCATTTGTTAAACATTGCCATGATGATTTCTGTCAGAGTTGGTCATATGTTTGCAAGATAAAGTTGTGTAAAAGTTTTTAATCTGTTTTTAGTAACTGGTGCCATATTTTAAGGTGGAATTGTTCATTTCTCTCAATGTGAACGGCCTTCAAACTAGGGTACTTCTTGTCAAATATGGTCAAAATTCTGTTAAATGGTTTTATAGCAAAATTCATCAAACTGTTTCTATTTTTAGTAGCAGCAGCCATATATGACAGCAGATTGGAATCATTTGAACAGACTTAAAAGCCTTCAGGCCAAGACACTTTCTGTCAAATTTTGGTCAAATTCTGTTGAATGGTTTTTCAGAAGTCAGTTATGGATTTTCTAATTTAAGTAATGGTGGCCATATTTAATGGCAAATCATCTTCATTTGAAAAGAAGTTGCTTAAAGATTTTTGTGTGTTTAGTAATGGTGACCCGATTTTATGGCAAATCGGCATCATTTGTTGGAATCTGAAAATCACTGACATTGGGATGCTTTCTGTCAAAGTTGGTCATATTCTGTTGAGTGTTTTTTGAGAAAAAGTCATTTCAAGGTTGTGCTATTTTAAGTAATGATGGCATTATTTGATGGCAGATTGGTAACACTTTAGCAGATTTGAAAGACATTTTGCCAGGATGCTTTTTATTGAATTTGGTTCAATTTTGTTGATTGTCTATTGCGAAGTTGTTGAAAGGTCTGTTTTTAATGATGGTGGTCATAATGGATAAAGCATCCACTAGAAACATTTCTTAATGTTGGATTGCTCCCTGTACAATTTCATGCATATTGGTTGTGAGGTTTTTTTGACAATGCTGTACATTGGAATTGTGAACTGATGATGTATGACAGACAATTGACAAGGGACCATACATACCATGGGTTCAAATGCCCTTGAGGCTAGGCAAGTTAAAAATCAATGACTTTGACCATTGACCTTCACAGCAGCTGCAGTATTTTGTATCTCATTAGTGCTGCCAGATCCAAAAACTTTAAGAACTGATCACCTGCCTAAAATTTAAACATCTGCTCTTTCCTCGTGATCATGGTCAGTGACCTGCTGGCTTTCAATCTCCAGGGATGTCCCCTCCTTCCTGGTAAATATGTGGGCCGAGTTTGATATTGATCCACTGATGAGAGCAGAATATATTGGCCTCTAAAAAATCTACAACTGAAAAACCTGACAACAGACAGATGGATGGATTAATAAACATTGTGACTGCCATGTCTAGCCTGTTATGACATTTATTGTAGGTGAGACAAAAGAAATTGGCATATCACTAATAAGATTAACTATTCTGGTTCCATATTCAAAACTCTCCTTAACTGGTGCACACATTCAACTATAAAGATGTCATAAGCATATAAAGCTGCAAATTGTAAAGACCATGATTGGTCCTCTCTAGGAATGGGCAGGTAGGGAAATTTTGCTGTTTATACTGGGTCAAGTTTCTCTGTCATTTTGTCCGGTTTCCTCACAGCTATTTTTTCAACAATAAAATGGTTTTTTTCCTTTTCATAATTTTAATAATACAACCAGGAAAGCTCAATTTTTTTTCTTAAAACCCAGACAGGGCCTGATATTTCTGGGTAGTGCAAAACTCAGCCAGGTCCAAATGGCCAGGCATCCAATATGACCATCATGGCAGCCATCATAAAAATCTTGTTCTGACATCTAGCATGGCTGCTGTGGTGGACAGGTCGGCCTATGCTGTGGAGGATGTTGCACATGCCTAGGCTAACTAGAGATTTGTTTTATAACTCAACACACTTGTCCGTGCCTTTGGGACATTATACCTGGAAACAATCATTACACCTGTTCAGGAAAGAACACATTTCCCATTGCCTATGGGGCACTATACCTGGAAATACACCTGTTCATGAGAGAACACATTTCCCCTTGCCTTTGGGACATTATACCTGAAAACAATCATTACACCTGTTCCACATACTGAAGGTTTAGAGTTTTTCTCTTTGCACAGGTACAGTTGATGAACTGTCAATTAAAGCATAGCCACACCTACTTTAGAAGCAATAAGAATTATTACTATGTCTGGCATGCTTACTCCAAAGATGGTGACTGTTGGGTATGAGCTCACTAGACTCAGTGAGTTTGCCGCAATTGAAATAAAAATTATTCATAATGTTTTGAAATCATACTTTAATGAAGACTGCAAAGATACAAATGTTTTAGTGAAGGCAACTTTGAAAATGCAGAACATTTTGAGCAAGACCAAAATGTGATTCAGCCACAGACCAAGTGCCACAGGAGTCAGTAAATCGGTGAGAACCGCATCCCATCAATCTGAATGCTGAAGCATGGAAATTGAACGATGCACACTGTTCTAGCATGACAGGGTATATTTGATTTTCTTTTACGTTCTTTTAGGTAACAGCAAATTAAAAGAATGAAAGAAACATAAAACAAAAGAATGAGAAACAAAGAACAGAACTTGTGAGCAAATTCACTCATCTATTGTATTGCAAAATTTAAGATCACTAATGCTGCTTTTCAAAAATAAACATCCACTTTGCACTTTTCTCTTCGGTTTTTTTTCTAGTTTTAAATTATTGATTAAAACATTAAACATGATGTTATCATTCATTCCAATGCAAGTTGTAATTGATATCTGCCAACTCTCCATCTCAGGCCCCCGGCACTGCTACAGAAAGATGTATGCAAACTCATGATATGCACCAATCCATGTCCTCGTACATTTCATAAAATTTCCATTGCAAAAACAACAATCATATGTGGAGTTGCATCAGTAACAGAAAGATATTTGAAAAGGGGTACAATTTTGATGAAAGAAAAATTCTGAGAGGTTCTGACCATGTGGATTTGCATACACAGGAATTTAGTCAAGCTTATAACTAAATTTTTCCTCTGAATATTTCTCTTTAAATTTCAACTAATAAAACTTATTCAAATATATTAACTGATCAATAATGACCTGAACTCAATTTATAGTGTTTCTTTTTTATACTTTGTCTTTATTACATCTTTTTCTTTATTTACTTTTTGTTATATAATCCTACATCCTTAGAAATTTTCAAATCACTAACCAACTGTTAGACACAATTTTATCCATTGGATACAGTTGAGTAATGAAAGTTTATTGTTAACAAATCACACCCAGTGGAGATCTTGGCACTTTTCACCTGCATACACTCCATCCAAATGAGTCACTTCATATGATAACAGTGAATTTTTTCATTGAACAAAAGTCTGCAGATTCTTCAACTGTGATCTCACAAGGGATATGCTCTCACTAGTCCTGTCTGGTGGGGTATAGTGCCACCTTTGGTTGTCTGGTGGGGTATAGTGCCACCTTTGGTTGTCTGGTGGGGTATAGTGCCACCTTTGGTTGTCTGGTGGGGTATCGTGCCACCTTTGATTCTTGCACTACACCCCATCAGATACTGCTACAATACGCCGCATCAGATACTACAAGTGTAAGTGACAATCTTTTCGCCAGCATGGGTTACAAAAGTATCATTACTATTTACCTGCAGACATCAATGCTCCTTTGTATTAATTATTATTACAGATGCCAAGCACACAGAAGCCCAGGTGGTGAATAAATGCAACCGGAAGTAAGCAGTAAACTCCTTCTTTGAACTTACTGACAGGACATCAAAGACAAAGGTTATTTTTATTACAAAGCAAGCCGACTTTGGATACTCTGAAGCTGTTTTTTTTCTTTGGATAAGGATATCAATACAAAGGTTATTTTATTGCAATGCAAGCTGACCTCTGAAGCCAACTATGGATTCTTTTAAGTGTGCTGATTTTTTTTTTGAATATACAAAGATTGCCAAGATATGGAAGCTAACTTTGGTTCCATTTCACTGGTATTCACGGTAATTTTGAAAATACATTGAAACAATGGAACAATTTTTAAAGTGACACAATATAATGCTTCATGCATGGATATCGATAACTCAGCATCGCCCAGAAGAATTGGAGAAAATGAAATCATGTGATGAATTCATGACGGCCAGAAGAGAAGCAGATGATTTTGCCGACAAATATGATCATTAACATGGATGAAATTCTGGTGTACTTTAATCACATTCCTGGACAGACTGATGATAAGATGGGGGTCAAAAGTGTGAGAATTAGACTGGTGCAGATTTGAAAAAATCTGACTTTAGTCCTTGCAGTTTCCGCTTAAGGTGATGTGTTGCCTCTAACAATTTTTCATGGTATGATAAAGTTAAAAAATATATTCATGCACCGAAAGAATGGATCGTATGTGAGCAGGAGAAGGGTTGTGATGATGAGATGCTGCTGCAGTTGATTAAAGAGTTTTATCTCAAGTACACAGTTTTATAGTTTTACAATAACATTTCAGTTGGAGTGCATTTTCCGACATGTAATTTTCGAATCACTTAAAAGGTGTCCCACAACTTACGACTCAGAAATAACGATGTATCCCAGAACATACAGTGCACAAAAAAATTACTTTTAAAATTAATATATGGTGTCCTACTCTATACCCCATCAATTACTACTATACTATACCCCATCAGATACAACTAAACTATACCGCATCAGATACTACTAAACTATGCAGCATCAGATACAACTACACTACACCGCATTAGATATTACTACACTATACCCCATCAGATACTACTACATTATGCCACATCAGATACAACTACACTACACCACATCAGATCTTACTACACTATACCCATTGGATGCTACTACACTACACTGCATCAGATACTACTACACTATACCCCATCAGATACTACTACACTATGTCACATCAGATACAACTACACTATACCCAATCAGATACAACTATACTACACCTCATCAGATACTACTACACTATACCCCATCAGAATCTACTACAATATACCCCATTGGATACTATTACACTATACTGCATCAGATACTACTACACTATACCCATCAACTACTACTATACTATACCACATCAGATCTTACTACACTATACCCATTGGATGCTACTACACTATACTGCATCAGATACTACTACACTATACCCCATCAGATACTACTACACTATGTCACATCAGATACAACTACACTATACCCAATCAGATACAACTATACTACACCTCATCAGATACTACTACACTATACCCCATCAGAATCTACTACAATATACCCCATTGGATACTATTACACTATACTGCATCAGATACTACTACACTATACCCATCAACTACTACTATACTATACCACATTAGATACTCCTACACTATACCCCATCAGATACTACTACAGTATACCCCATCAGATACTACTACACTATACCCCATCAGATACTACTACACTATGTCACATCAGATACAACTACACTATACCCATCAACTACTACTATACTATACCACATTAGATACTACTACAGTATACCCCATCAGATACTACTACACTATACCTCATCCAAATCTACTACACTATACCCCATCCGAATCTACTATACTATACCCCATCCGAATCTACTATACTATACCCAATCAAATACAACTACACTATACCACACTGGATAGCACTACACTATACCCCATCAGATACTACTACACTATACCACATGAAATACTTCTACACAATACGCTATCATATAGATACTACTACACTATACCCATCAATTAGTACTACACTATCCCAAATCAGATATCAGATACTTCACTACACCACATCAGATACTACTACACTATACCACATTAGATATAGCTACTCTAAACCCCATCAGATATTGCTGTATAAGAATTTGCTGTCATATCAGAATATTCTCGAATACTGGAAATTTTCACAAAATTTTCATTACTGAATATTGTCTAGATACATAGTTGTTACTGTTTAAATAAGAAAAAGCAAATTCAATACCTCCAACAGAATCCGTGTCTTTTGAAGAATAAATCTTTTTATTTGGATGCAGCAGCTTCTGCAAATAGAAAACAATGGACCATAAATAGGATATTATATACCTATCTCTATAGCGACAACTTACACTGATATACATAAACCATGCAGGGGCAAGCCACTGACAACATTTCTGTGATGTTGACTAATGTTATTTGTGTGGAAACCATTTTTCTCCTTTTAGTCATGGTGACCCTGACCTTTGACCTCAAAATCAATAGGTTTCTTTATTACCACTAGTGCAAGCCATTGACACAGTTGGGTAATGGATAATGGAGGACTCAAGTTACTGTGCAGAAACCATTTTTCTTATCAAAGTCAGTGACCTTGACCTTTGCACTTTTGACATCAAAACTGCAAGCCAGCTATAGAGTTTGGCAACTGCTGATGGTGGCAAACAACAGTTATTGTCTGGGAACAAAAATTTGTGACAGATGGTTGGATGTTCAACGTCATAAACATAATATGCTCGCAGATGTATAAAAAAATATAAATAAATACCAGTAAAGTTAAAAAAATTAAAAAAATGGAATATAGTGTACACTGACTGTCCATTGATTGCTGTGCATTGGATTAAATTTCTTTTACAGCCAGTCAGCTGTGCAACAAGCAATGTGTTTGCTTGACAATGATGCTTCTACCAATATGGTCTGTGTGTGTGTTTTAGATTTTTAACGTAGCTTTAACAATTTTTGAGTCATATCGCTACAATGTCTGCAGTGTGACAGTTTATAGTGAAGTCTAGCACTGGGACATCATGCTGCAGACACGTAGCATGATGTCCAACCCAGTCACATTATCTTGACACCAGGCCGACATGTAGCATGATGTCCAACCCAGTCACATTATCCTGACACCAGGCCGACCAGTCCTAATGCTAACCTTTAAATGCTGAGCACCAAGCGAGGCAGCTGCTAGAAATATTTTTATAAGTCTTTGGTATGACTCAGTTGGGGTTCAAACCCATGACCTTCTACATCCGCGGTGGATGCTCTAACCATTAGGCCACCGGAGTGGTCCCAATATGGTCTAACTGAAAAAAAAGTTTGTAGTAAATTATATTTCCCTGAGAAAACTTACCCAATCACACTAATATTAGGAATATAAGTCTGCTACCGCCTGAATCCAGCCCTACTAAAAAGACAAAAATTTGTCTTTTCTGTCCATATCATAGAAACAAAGAGACAAAGGGCAGTAACTCTTGCCCATTAGATCCCCCTTGCCATCACTAGGTGTCAACAGTTTTAAGCTGAGCAAACTACCAATAAGGATGCTTGCATGGTGGTGTGGTTGGGATGGTCTTCAACTAATGTGATTGGGTAAATATTCTCAGTGAAACATAATTTAGTACATAACTTTGCTTTCTTTTTGAATACATTCCCCAATCAAGATTTGTAAGATGGCTGGTGTGGTGACCATATTAGTCATCAGATTGGCACAATTTTCAGTTAGAACCAACTAGACATCATAAGAAATCTTCTGATCAAAACTCCAGTTCAATACAACTTTCTTTTCAGAAGGAGTAGCAATAGCAAAATTTTCATGATGGTTTCCATGGTGGCCATACTGGATAACAGATTTGCATTATTTTCATTCAGAACCAACTAGACACTGGATGAATGTGAGTGTAAAGTTTCATCACAATCCTCAAAGTAGTTTAACCCATTTTATCCTGAATACGACTATGGGAGTAATACCTCATTCTATCCTGAATACACCTGTGGTCATAGTATCCTATTTCATCCTGAATATGACTATGGTCGTACTCTACTACGTATGTGTGTACCTTCTCTAGAAAAACGTGTTATACATCACAAATATTTGTGTACTTCTTCACCAACACAGGAAATGGTTAAAGCACGCATGCGCAGTGAAATTTAAAAAAAAACATGGTTGGAAAAGAAATTGTTGGTTTGAAAATCGATCGATAAAATGATGGATGACAACTCAGATGTAAACTTGGATGTTGATAGCGAAGGTAGCGACACTGAAGTTGACGATCTGGATGATTCTGATGATAATATTGACTTAAATGATGGGTTAGAATTAAATCAAGTTGATGAAAGAGATGATGCATGGCTTCATGCACTTTTCGACAGTGATTCAGAGAATGAAGCTGACTTTGAAGGCTTTGAAGAGGAATGGGTCCGGGATGATTTTTCTCCTCAGTTGCAGCTACGATTTAAATTGATAGAAGGGGCAACTGTTCAACACCCAGAAGAAGCCGATGCACAACATTCCTCTGAGTTACTTTGGGATGATTTAATCTGGAAAAAACTTGTTGATGAAACAAACCGTTACGCTGAACAGGAGCATAGAAAAAATCCCTCGCCCCACCAAAGTCACCAAGATGGACGCCAGTCGATATTCCCACAATGAAGGCCTTTATAGGCTTATATTTTGCCATGGGAATAATTTGTCTTCCATCAAGACATAATTATTGGCGACATAATAAGTATATATTTGTCACATCCTTCAATAAAATCATGTCTCGTGACAGATTTGATCTGATTTGGAGATACTTGCATCTCCATGACAACGAAGAACAAGCTGCAGAGCCTCAGCCAGAGGGAAGACCAGATAAACTGAAGAAAATTAGATGGTACCTGGATTATTTAGACCAGAGATTTTCATCAAATTTCATACCCAAAACAAATGCAACTATTGATGAAAGCATGATACAATTCAAAGGAAGACTCTCTTTTAAACAGTATCTCCCAGCAAAGCCAAAAAAATGGGGGGTGAAACTATGGAATATAGCCGACAGCTCAACTGGTTACATGCACAGATTCCAGGTATACACCGGCAAAGAAGATGGGCAAGAAAAGGGGCTGGCTTACAGAGTGGTAATAGATCTCTGCTCACACATGTTCGGAAAAAATCTGACAGTCTATTTTGACAACTTTTACTCAAGCACAGATTTATTGAGAGACTTGCATACTAGAGGGCTGATGGCCTGTGGAACGGTCTGTAACAACATGAAGGGGTTGCCAAAAGAGTTGCTGCCAAAACAGCTGAAACTGAAGAAACATGAATACAAAGTCGCACAGAAAGATGAACTTACATTTTGTGTTTGGCAAGATGCAAAAGCTGTTTGTGTCTTGTCAAATTTTCATGACCCATCATCACGTGGCTTTGTAAACAGACATTCTAGTATGGCGGTTCAGCAACAGGTTGAAGTTCCCAAAATGCTATCAGATTACCAGCAAAACATGAAGGGAGTAGATCTCTGTGACCAGGTGGTTGGGTACTATCTTCTTCATCACTGGTCAAAAAAATGGTGGTGTCAAATTTTCTTTTAGCTAATGGAAACTTCAGCGTACAATGTGTATGTGATTGCACAGGACACAAATCCAGAGAAAGTCAAAAGTATGTGGCCAACATTTCAGTGCTATCTGGAGGACTTAGTTGCATCTCTGGTTGGTAACACTAGAGCTGGAGAAGCTGCAGCACTTGTTCCAGAACCTACCAGAGTAACAGTGCAACATACCATTGAAAAAATGTTTGACAGAAAAAAAAACCTGTCATGAATGTTCACTGGTCACTCAACCTGGAGAGAGAAGAGGGGTGACAAAATTTGGTTGCAGGGAATGCAATGTCCCTGCTCAAATTGAATGCCAGGAGAAACACATTACTAGGTGTATAAATGCTTAAAAGCTGATGTTTAGACAACAACAGATGTAGAATTGGCAGTTTTACAAATGAAGTATGTTTTTGCAATGTGATGTGAACATTTTTATTCACCATTAAAGTAATATTGTTATTACTGACATAGTGATGATGTGGACTTCAAAATTTGGACAAAAATTGTACTGATTAATTACCTTTATCTTACTCAAAGATTTCTAGGATTAACTTGTGAAAAGTTTGCATGAGAAACTGCATGCTGAAGTACATGTTCTAGACTGTGAACTAAACAAATTGTTCCAGGTGTTTTGTTGTTCAATTTTAGTAAAATTATTATAACTTTTGAACTAACAGTGCTAGAAACTTCAAATTTGGACCAAAATACTAGAAATAGAATTATCTTTATTTTATTCACATACTATTTGAGCATTTCATTCATCTTCATGAAGAAAAGATTCACTGAACATCATGGTAAGTTTTTTAAGTTTTTTTTTTCTTTCAAGCCTTATTTCAAAATACAGTTGTGAGCATGTACATTGGTAAATGATAATAAAACATATATCACTGTGTTGCAAATTTTATTACCTTTTCAGAGATACATAGTTTTATATACTTTAAAAAAGAAATAACAATGTTACAACATTTTTAGTAAACATGGTGAAGGTCATCACAATTTCTGCTACTGCTGCTGTATGATGCTCCGTTTTACCACAATGTATTTAGAATTGCTTCTCATGAACCAGGCACTGCAGTTGAAATTGGTAAACAGGATAAAATAGGTTAAGAGGAGGACCAATAACAAACTTGTATCAATGGATGGATGAATGTCGAACAGACAATCTTGAAAGCTTGCTAATGTTTTACGTTGAATGAAGGCAATAACTCAGCTGTATTTTATAAGTAAATTTTGAATAGCAAATCTGACCTAGGCCATCTTATTATAAAACCTCACACACAATTATTGAGCAGCAATGAAATTCATTATAGATGGACATGATGGACAGACATTTTAAAAACTGTAAGAAATTATATTATGTGCTCTCCATGATGCAGGTGGAGGTATAATGTGGTCCTTGAGGTTAAAAATCCCAGTAGAACCTATGACAACTATCAAACACAGATATACCACCAATAACCATTAAAAATGTTAATACCTTAGGTACCAAACCCTGAATCACAAAGGTGCAAAACAAGTAGTTTAACCAATATACTATACCTGAACAAGATTAGGCAGTAGGTGATTACTCAGCCTACCAAGGTTAACTATGTTTGACCTTGTATGGCACTCTATCCTTGTGGTCACTTAGTGAGAATAAAACAACTATGTTTGACCTTGTATGGTACTATATCTCTGTGGTCACTTAGTGAGAACAAAACAACTATGTTTGACCTTGTATGGCACTCTATCCTTGTGGTCACTTAGTGAGAATAAAACAACTATGTTTGACCTTGTATGCTACTATATCTCTGTGGTCACTTAGTAAGAACAAAACAACTATGTTTGACCTTGTATGGTACTATATCCCTGTGGTCACTTAGTGAGAACAAAACAGCTACATCTGACCTTATATAGTACTCTATCCCTGTGATCACTTAGTAAGAACATAACAACTATGTTTGCATTCGTAAATGTACTCCATCCCAGTGGTCAACTTAGTGAGAACAAAACAACTATATTTGACCTTGTAAGGTACTCTATCCCTGTGGTCATTTAGAAAGAACAAAACAAGGTTTGACTTAAAAGACCTTAGTTACAAAACTTACCAATGACTCAAGCTGAAACAATGGACATTTAAGGAAATAATCATCACGACAATTTGTTTGAAAAAAGCTAATTCCCATCAAATGGTTATAAAAATGCTATTGCCTTGGTTCAATATGTGTTAAAAATTTCATGACTGAAGGAATGAGATCTATTTTCAGTAGAATTCTCAAAATTCCTTCAACCAATCAATTTCTTGCTTACTGTACTCATGATAAACATGAGATTTATGCCAATGTAATTAAAACAGACCTTACTTATTGTACTCATGATAAACATGAGATTTATGCCAATGTAATTACAACAGACTGTACAACTTTTAAAATAGGACTGAAATATACTTTATAACTGTACAATGGTTCATATTCAAGGTTTTGCTTTGGTTTTTCTAGCACATGATTGACTATACACAGTGACCATCATATTTGGTGGCTGAAGACCTCTGGAAGAACAACCAACCTACATAAAGCTACCGGCAAGTCTTCTCACATACCCATGGTGACTGAGCTTAGATTCAAACCCATGTGGACAGAGGTGAGATGTCAGTGCTCTGTAAAGGTGAGCACCTTAGCTCAGACCACCCAGAGTAGTGATGACAAGATTTTCAAGATGACTGTCATAGCAGCTATAGTGGATTTAAGATTGGCATCATTTCCCTTAGGACCAACAAAATTTCATAAGAAATCTTCTGGTGAAAACTCCATGTTGATAATTCTTTCCATTTAGAAGTAGTGACAACTAAACATTTTCCAGAGGGTTGTCAAGGTGACCATATTGGATGTCAGATCAGTACCATTTTCATTTAGGACCAACTAGACATCACATAAACTTTTGGAGAAAATCCATACTGATATGACCATCCATCCATGAGAAGTAGTGATAACAATATTTGCATGATACCCACCATGGTGGCCATAATGGAGGTCAGCTCAGCATCATTTTCATTTAGGACTAACTAGAAATCATAAGAAGTTGTCTGGTGAAAACTGACATTGATACATCTGTGTTCCTCTGGGGTAGCAAAAAGACTTTCAAGATGGCTGCCAGATTGGCACCATTTTCATTTAAGACCAATCAGACGACATAAGCAGTTTTTATTTAGAGAAACCTTAAGTTGAAATGACCATCCAAGATGGCTGCTGTGGTGGCCATATTTGATATCCAAGCAGCACCATTTTCTTCTAAGACAAACTAGACCTTAGGATGAATGCGCATATATGCAGTTTTATGGCAATCCTCAAAGTAATTTACAAGGAGAAATGGTAACAAACTTATGCTAATGGACAGACTTATTTTCCTAGAAATGTGATCCAAACTACAGGGCCAAAAAAGAACAGTTGGTACAGCATCAGATTCATAAGAAAAGGGTCATGGGTTTTTATACCTGCCTAGGGCAGAATGGTTGAATGAAAAGTGTCCTTGGAAAAGAGTCTTAGCTCACATTTCTTCGACATGACCAAGACAATAATGTGATGAAAGTGCTACTAAAAACCAACCAATAATATCGACATCAAAGAAACTATTCAAATAATTTCCTAAATAACATATAAAATGAGCACCCATGTAAGATACTCTGCTAGCTTTATTTTGGGCTATTTACCTGTGGAATCATGGGTCTAACATCATTATTGGTACTGTCAGCCTGATTCGGTGAATCTGGATTTCTGAAAATATCAAATCAAAGTATCTGTGATACTAATGTAGTCATCAAAGGAGAGTATTAGAAAGAAGTATTAAAGGAAAGGAGAAGAGCAATATTCAATACTGATGACAAGAGTACTGTAAATGGCAAATTATACACCGTTCCAATGACTTAAATCCTGCATGTCAATAACTGAAATTTCTGTTCATAAACCATTTTTCTTCTTTCTGCCTGAGTGACTTTGACCTTTAAACTTTTGAGCTCAAAATAAATAGCCTTATTTATTACTCAAAATCTGGTTTAGATCTGTCATGTAGAACTGTGTTATTGTGTGGAAACATGTTTTCTTCATTCAGCAACAGTGAACTTGACCTTTGACCTTTTGATTTGAAATGGAATTGGTTTCTTCTTCACACATGTGCAAGCCAGCCACAAAGTTTGGTAACTGTAGATTCAGGAGAAATGTAGTTTTTTGGGGGTAAAGCTAATTTTGATTATGCAATACTTTTCTGTCAGTATTACATAGCTGTTACTTTTTTATGTTGAGAAACCTTGCATGTTGATGTGGATATATCTTGAGGACTTGTCAATAAGACATGGTTCACTCATTCACATTGCATGTGCATGCACAGAACAGTCATTTTTTTCATAGAAGATGATTATGCCAAGACATCAGAGCTTGGTGTAAGCAATAGTAAGCATTACATAATTAAATTCATTTTTTCTTACCTGTACCAAAAATACATCTTAACAGTAGCAATAACTTACCCATCACTACTGTGTAGCTGAATTTTTCATTTAGGTGGGTAGGCTGATGTGCTAAACTGATCAAACACAAAAGAAAATGGGAAACTGCTCACCATTATAGGGAGAGATCCACCCACAGAATGTTGGTGTTCCACTGGGCCATATGTTGTGCTGCAACAATGGGTTCCTGAGAAACAATCCCCTTTGTTGTGCTAATGAGCATAGGTAAGATGAATAGAAGGGATAACCCAAATGCTGCCTACAGGAAGAATGATTTAGATAGGCCCATGAGGCAGTGACAGCTTGAACTTAATAAGCTTTTAGTTTCATAAAAGGTTTTACTCGTAAGGGACTGAAAAGCTCTTTTCATTGTCGTGACAAACTGCTGTGAGATAGTGGAAACCAAAATATCATCAGAACCCTTCAATGGGAGGATGAGATATTATCTACTGTTCTTTTTCACTTTCGAGGCATTTAGATAAAAACGCAGTGCCCTAACTCAGCATAAAATCGTATCTTCAGTAGAGATTCAACTGACACTGGAAATCTCTACAGGTAATGGAGCTACAGAAGGTAACTGAATTAGGGCTAAAAATCTTGGCTGACACAGGAGAGAAATAGAATTGGAGATGGCCAGTATGAAAAAAAATAGATGAATCTCATTGCATCTTCTCACAGATGCCAAAACAAATACACCACTCTTGAGTGTGAGGTCCTGAAATGAAGCCTCACTCAATGGTTCATAGGGGATTTTGGTTAAAACCACAAAACACAAGCTTGATTCCATCTGGGCACAAGATAGTAGGAGACAGGTCTCCATATCTCAAAATACTAAGTGAGATCATTAAGATGAAAATCCATACTGATTGCTGAGGCCTGAGAGAATTTAAATGTGCTGGAAATGGCCCTTGTAGCTCTGTAGCCCTAGACTGTTGATACTTAAGATCTTTCCTTCTCGAAAAGGAACAGAAGGAAATCAGCAATTGAAGTTACTGAAGGATAGCTAGGGTCAATATGTTTTCTACTGCACCAATGACAGAAGATTCTCCACCTGGCACGATAGACATTGGATGTAGAATGACTCTCAGCCTGAATGATACAACTGGCAACTAGGCCTGAAAATTTGTTCTTGCAGAGAGATACTGGTATTTAGACAATGAATTTAAAAAAAAGGAATACATAAGTCACATTAATGCGCATTAGGGAAGGACCTCTGCATTATTTTCTTAACACGAAAGACTTACCTGCAACTTGTGTAATTAATAATGAATACAATTGTACCCTAACAGCTAAGGGGTGGGATACAGCATGGCGACCTAAGAGGTTCCTTAAAGAACCAGATTCTGACAGTGAGTTGGGGTTACCACAGCATGTAAATAGTACATGTATATGATGATAGGTGACTAGATGATATATGACATACCAAGACAATATCTGTTATAGGAAGACAGTAATGTGATGAAGCTCTAGCTACATTAGAAATTTTTTCTCTGGTCATGGATTCGACTCAGATCTATTAACATGGTGTCCTTGAAAAAGATGACTGTTTTGTGTACGGGCATGTGAGGTAAATAAGTGGACCATGTCTTATCGACTCTGTGGGAGGAAGTATTCATATATAGAACAGACAAGTTTTTCGACATGATAAAGTAAAAGCTACACAACAATAACAGGTAAGTTATTGTTGCTAATAAACTCAGGTTTTTTTGCAGAAACCTTTTTTCTTGTTTCAGTCACAGTGACCCTGAAAGGTAATCATTTGACCCTGAAGCTGATGATTCTTTCTTACCCCAAGTGCAAGCTATTAACAATGTTTGGGGAGCCACAGTGGATCATTGGTTAGCATGCCAGACGCATGACTAAAAGGGTGCGGGTTCAAATTCTACCACTGAACTAGTCTGGGTCAGCTACCATGGTGTGTCCTTGGACAAGGCACTTACTCCAATTGTCTTGGCACAAAAAAACTCCTAAGTGTCACCATAAAACAAAAAAACTAAACTAAACCACAAACTTTGTAACTTAAGCTATCATGCAGACATCATTTTCCTTTTCTCAAGATCAGTAACCATGATCACTTTGAACTAATGTGCCCAAAATTGATAGGGTTCCTAATTAACCCTCCTGCTGATAATGGGCAACAAAAATTATTATGCAAAGAAACAAAACTGTAACAGACAGCTAGACAATGGACAACATGTACAGTCAAATGTAAAATCAATTAAATTTGTAATAGAGAAGCATTACATAGCTTATTACAACCAAAATTTGAAAAAATCCATTCAGCAATGACAATATTACAAACAAGAGTCCCTGAAAGGGATTGATGCTCTAATGACTGAAAAGAATTTCCAAGAATTCAAAATAAAACTATTTCTTCCATTAATCTGCTAAGTGCTGAAATCATCTCTGATATTCTACTGCAATACAGTAACAAGATTTTCAAATTAGCTACTGTGGATTTCAGATTGGCACCATTTTCATTTAGGACCAAAAAGACATCATAAGAAGTCTACTGCTGAAACCCCATGCTGATATACATTTCTGTTCTTGATAAGCCACAACAACATGATTTAAAGATGACTGCCATGGTGACCATATTGGATATGAGATTCACACCATTTCCATTTAGAACCAATTAGACATCATAAGAAGTCTTTTGGTGAAAGCATGATCCTGATATGCTCAGCCAATCATTCAAGAGTAGTGATAACATTTTCATGATGGCAACTGTGGCGGCCATTTTATATGTCTGAGCAACAACATTTTCATTTAAGACCAACTAGACATCATAAAATAATATTTAGTAAAATGTTGATATGACCATCCTTAGTGATTTTCAAGATGGCTACTGTGGTGGCCATACTGGATGTGCAACTGGCACCCATTTCATTTAGGACCCTAAAGAAGTCTTCTGGTGAAAACCCCTTGGCAATATTACTTTTTGTTCAGAAGGGGTAGTGATAACAAGCCTTTTAGAGAAAAAATCATGTTGCATTCAAAAGGAGTAGTGATAATATTTTCAAAATGGCTGCTGTAGTAGACGAATGCAACATTCAGTTTAATGACATCTACCTTTGGGCAACTGGCAATTTAGGGGCAATCAATTCTGTGCATGATGTAATAATGCTGGAAATCAAGTCAAGTCAAGCAAGTTTTCTCAAATATAAACACGCATGCAACATTCAGTTTAATGACATCTACCTTTGGGCAACTGGCAATTTAGGGGCAATCAATTCTGTGCATGATGTAATAATGCTGGAAATCAAGTCAAGCAAGTTTTCTCAAATATAAACATGCATGCAACATTCAGTTTAATGACATCTACCTTTGGGCAACTGGCAATTTAGGGGCAATCAATTCTGTGCATGATGTAATAATGCTGGAAATCAAGTCAAGCAAGTTTTCTCAAATATAAACACACATGCAACATTCAGTTTAATGACATCTACCTTTGGGCAACTGGCAATTTAGGGACAATCAATTCTGTGCATGATGTAATAATGCTGGAAATCAAGTCAAGCAAGTTTTCTCAAATATAAACATGCATGCAACATTCAGTTTAATGACATCTGCCTTTGGGCAACTGGCAATTTAGGGGCAATCAATTCTGTGCATGATGTAATAATGCTGGAAATCAAGTCAAGCAAGTTTTCTCAAATATAAACACGCATGCAACATTCAGTTTAATGACATCTACCTTTGGGCAACTGGCAATTTAGGGGCAATCAATTCTGTGCATGATGTAATAATGCTGGAAATCAAGTCAAGCAAGTTTTCTCAAATATAAACACGCATGCAACATTCAGTTGAAACTACCATATATACTCTCTTATGAGTCCAAATGCGAACTGAACAGATCCAGATCTGCAGTTGCATAATGTGCCAGCCAATCTGGGTCTGTGCAGTTTGTTAGGAATGTTAGGAGTAATTGGTAGAACAAACTACAAAGACCTGATCTGCAGGCACATTATGCTATGGTAGATCAGGGTCTTAAGTGTTTGCATTTTGATTCGACTTATAAGTGAGTATGTATGGTATTCTTCTAAATTCTGTGCTGTGGAAATCTACCTTTGAACAACAAGCAATTAAAGACACCAAATTCTGTGAATGATGACATGTAATAACGCTGAAAATCAAGGTCTTCCATTCTCATCAGTATCACACTGCATGAAAAAAATTCAACAATTCTTCTTAATATCATGCTGTGTAAACCAATGACCAGGGAAATAAATTCAGTGAATAATGGCATGTAATAACTCAGAAAATCAAACTCATCAAGCTCTCATCACTATAACGCTGCATGCAAAATTCAGTTAAAATCCAACAATTCTTAATGTCATGCTGTGGTAACCAGTGTTAAAGGAACAAATTCAGTGAATTATGGTATTTAATAACTCTGAAAATCAAACTCACCAAGGTATGTCAAAATAAAGCTACATGCAGAAGGTGATTTAAATGAAACAATTCGTGAAGTTATGCTGCTGAAACCAAAGTTATGAGGAATTGGCAATCTGGGATAATAACACCAGTAAATGATGACACAGACTACTAGAATATTAAGTCATTCAAAGCATTATCAACACAGCTGCATGCAAAAATTTAGTTAAATTCTAACAATTTTGTAAAGGTTTTGTTGCAAAAACCAAAATCAGAGAGAGAAGCAATCAGTGGTCTAAACTATGATGCAGAAAGTGGAAATCAGACTTGTCAAATCATGCAAACAAAATACATGCCAGGCTCAGTCTTTCTGAATATCTGAACACAGGCAGGCAACTCACAAGTCCAACGGCAAACTGCAGAGACCCAGATCTGCCACTGCATAATGCACCAGCAATTCTGGGTCTGTGCAGTTTGCTAGGATTAATCTGTAGAAAAAACAATACAGACCGTGATCTGCAGGTGCATTATGCCTAACAATGTCTATCAGTACTGTGATATTATGAGTGTGTCATGGATTGTTTGTGTGTGTGTGTGTGTGTGTGTGTGTGTGTGTGTGTGTGTGTGCATAAGTGTGTGTGTGTGAATGTGTGTGTGACAAAATGAGAGACAGAGATTTGAATTTTTAACAGCTTTAACAAAGTTAGTCATATCATTACTATGTCTGCAATGTGGCAGTTTATAGCAATGTCAAGCACTGGGGTATCTGCAGACATGTAACATCATGTCCCACCCGGTCACATTATCCTGACACCAGGCCAACCAGTCCTAATACTAACTCTTAATGCTGTGTGCCAAGTGAGGCAGCTACTAGTACCATTTTTGTATAACTGGGGTATGAATCTGCAACCTCCTGCGTCTGAAGCAGACGCTCTAACCATAAAATTTAAGCCACCAGAGAAGTGCTTGTTGGTGGTAAATTGCTGTTGACTGTAGACTCAGCACATTTTGCTGTTACATTTCCAAACTATTTGTCCAAAGTAGGGAAAACAACCTACTTTACAACAAACTAAAAAATACATATACTCTGATAAAAAGTTCATACGTTAAACAGCCAAGATGTATTATATGTTGTCCAGATCACACAGACCCTGTAGTTATGAATATGTATAGAAGATTAATATGTGATGTGTAGCATGTGATTATATTCCAAGTTAATGGTAGCTCTTCTTTTGCATTTCTGAGACAATTTGACTTGAATATCCAGGTATAGAGTTTTTTCTAACTCTGGGAAATTATATCTCGGTACACTGTTTTGCATATGTTCACTCAACATAGTGTATATATTTGCTTATTGTAAATTTGAGCCCAACTGCAAACATCGCAGATCCTGATCTGCCATCACATAATGTGCCAGCAGATCAGGGTCAATGTTTGTTCTACTGATAACTCCTAACAAAGTGCACAGAACCAGATCTGCCAGTATATTATGCATCAGCAGATCTGGGTCTGTTCAGTTTGCAATTGGACTTGACCTACAAGCTAGTATATAAGATAAATCACACCTGGCCCTTCTGTGTTTTCTATGGAGTGCAAAAAGGTAATGTGATGTGACTGCCAGCATTCTGATTGCTATTCGATGTTTATGGTAATGTTTCAAAATTCTTCAGTATTCTATGGATGAGATTCAGGAGCCTGAACACCAATGTTAAATTCACAAGCCAATGTAATCATTATTATAGCAGTATTTTAGCAACTTTCAATCAACAAAAATCTACTTTGTCCTACGAAGGATGTGTTTACACTGCCTTTACTGTACATATAATCACACAATGAATTGATCTAATTTGACCTGACTTGACTTTTCTTGATAATGCAGACCATACATGTTCACAAGAACTTTGGACATGGATGATACCCTTCACCTCCACCTGCACAGTATTCTCCCACTTGGCAGTAAAACATCTGACATTTCAAGAAAATAAAACTGCTCAAGATTTTTTAATGCCTAATTTGTAAACCTTTTCTTGCCAACAGTGCCAATAATGCCACGATTACCCAACTTTGTAAATATGGCATATCTGCCCTGGGTAAGGTGTTTGAGGGTCTAGTCAAATTGTGGTTATGTTGTTTTTCTCATTTTATAGCACCTTTTTTCAGCTCATGATAGGCTGTACAGTGGTCAGCACTGCTGGTGCAGAAAGAATCTGGGAAACCCAAGTAAGAACCACCAACCCATGGGAAGTTTCTGGCAGCATTCTCACTTACCCAAATTGGCAGAGCCCAAGACTAGAACCCATACAGACAGGTGAGATGGTAGTGATTAGTAAAGGTGAGTATTTTAGACCACTTGGCCACCTGGGACCCGAATTGTGGTTGTGTTTCACACATGCATTAAAAATAGAGACAAGTGGTCCTCATAAACATATAACTGAATGATACTTTGTAAACTGATATTATAGAAAACAACATAATACATAATGGCAGACTTTAGATTGGTTTTGGAAACTGTCAACAACCACCACCAAGCTGACTAACCTTTCTTAAAGTCTTGGAGATAAATCTTTATTCAAACTCAAGCATCCCCTATCATTTATTCCTGTGAGCAAATTCTGATGTATCCAAATACTCTATGATAATTATTATAGACTTAAGTTTTTGCATCAGCTTTACTTACACATACCAAAATTTTGTATGCTGATATGCAGACATGTTAAATTCACACAGCAGAGGGCCGGCATGTTAAATTCACAAGGCAGAGGACAGGCATGTTAAATTCACAAGGCAGGCATGTTAAATTCACAGGACAGTGGGCAGGGATGTTAACTTCACTAGGCAGACATTAAATTCACTGGGCAAACGTTAAATTTGCAGGGCAGACTGTCATAGTATTGCGTAAACTTAATATTTATGTATTATATCTGATCTAAAATAAGCTTCAATTTCACTTCCACATAAAAGTTACCCAAGAGTGGTTTATTTACATCCTACATTATTTCAGACTACTGAATTGAGTTCACCCCATGCTGCATGAGCCAAGTGCTTGCAATGAGAAAACCTATGTACCTTGAGCTCATTGGCCATAGATTACACCAGAGCCAGGGTACTTACGGACTCGACATCAAAAGAAGTCTTTCAGTGAAAAAAAAGGTGACTGTTGCGGTGGCCGTCAGGTTGGCTCCATTTTCATTTAGGACCAAACTAGACATCGTAAGAAGTCTTTTAGTCAAAACTCCAAGTTGACATGGCCATCCATTCAGGAGGAGTAGTGATACTCAGAGTTTCAAGATGGGTGGTGGCAACATTGGATGTCCAAGCAGCACCATTTTCACAGAAGAACAACTAGACCATGGGATGAATGTGTAATGTTTCAAGGTAATCGTCCAAGTAGTTTAGAAGGAGTAGTGATACTCAGATTTTCAAGATGGGTGGTGGCCACATTGGATGTCCAAGCAGCACCATTTTCATAGAAGAACAACTAGACCATGGGATGAATGTGTAATGTTTCAAGGTAATCGTCCAAGTAGTTTAGGAGAAGTAGTGACAACAAACTTGTGTTAATCAATGAATGGACAACAGACCATCCTATAAGGTCTTCTGGTCAATGAATGGACAACAGACCATCCCATAAGCTCTTCTGGTCAATGAACAGCAGGCCCAAAAACAGCAAATATTGCCATGATGATATCATCACCAATGATTGTATCTGTACAAACTTTATTTGCATAAAATGAAATATAAAATATTTGTACACTTTCTGTAGCAGCAGTTATATTTTATCATAAATGCATTTTATGCATTTATAATTTCATCAAAAACACAAGGTACAAAAGCTGTAATTTTCTCCCTTATTTTGGCACACACTATTTCATTACAAATGAGTCAAAAACAATACAAACAAAATCTGAATTCAATTCTGAGACCATAAACAAGAGTCCATTGAAAGGACTGATGCTCTACTGGGTGAAAATAATTTCAAGGAATTCAAGATAAGACCATTTCTTCCTTTAACTGTCAAGTGTTTAAACCATCTCTAATATTCTTCTGGGATAACAAGATTTTCAAATTAGTTTGTTTAAAATTGCAAACCCAATGTCATAATGATCATTCAGTGGGAGTAGTGAAAAGATTTTTAAGACAGTCATCATGGCAGCCATGTTGGATGCATGACTGGCACCATTTTAATTTAGGATCAAGAAGCTATCATGAGAATTCTACTGGTGAAAATATAGCCATCCTTATGGAGAGTAGTAGAGATAACTCTTGTCAAGATATTGCTTCCATTCAGGAGTAGCAGCAATAACACGATTTTAAAGATGGCTGTTGTGGTGGCCATATTGGTCATCAGACCAGTACCATTTTCATTCAGAACCAGGTACACATCATACTAAGTCTTTTAGTGAAAACCCCAAGTTGATATGACCATCCATGTAGGATGAGTAGTGATTAAAAAAAATTCAAGGTCACCCCTATGACAACCACATTGGACCCAAGATCTGTACTATTTTCATTTAGACTAACTAAGCATTGTAAGAAGTATTTTAGTGAAAACTCACTGTTGATAACACCATCCATTCAAGAGGAATAGCGATAACAAGATTTTCAACATGGCAGCAGTGGCAGCCATATTGGATATCAGATCAATGCCATTTTCATTTACGACCAACCAGACATCATAAGAAGTCTTTCGGTCAAAACCCCAAACTGATATGACCATCCTTTCAGATGTAGTAGCAATAATAAGATTTTGAAGATGACTGCCATGGTGGCCATAGTAAGTATTGGATTGGCAACATTTTAACTTAGGACAAACTAGACATCATGACAAATGAGATGTACCTTCTTTGTTCCAGCACTTCATCTGCGATCTGCCTTCCAATCCTACCAGCACCTGGTCGTGTTCCACCTGGAATCCCTGGGATCAAAATGTTATTTTTCTCTATGGAACTGGATCCAACTACAAAGAGAAAACCTAAATATAAATCGTTTTACAATTATTATATTTCAAAAGAATGTGCAAATGAATGTAACTACCTATATAATGATGATATAAAACTGATTCATCCCTTATTAATCATATATTTAAATGAGCCAACTGTTTAAGGTAAGATGGATGGTTAGCAACTCTAATTTTTTCAAATATTGGAATTAAAAAATAATTTACATTTGAAAAATTAGTGTAATAGAGATTTTATATTGATCAACCCATTTCAAGGGACAGACTTCTAAAAGTTATGACCTGGGCAATTTAAGTAAACTTTGAGCATAGAGGCCAGAATCATATGTACATGACAATCGAGCAAGGTCTTCTTTAAGAATGCAATACAGTTTTTCAATATTTTGTCTTTTTTGATAATTACACTGGAAGACGCAAACACACTGCAATACATGACTTATCAACCCATGTGGTGGTACAGAACAAGAGGCTCAAGTTGGTCTGATATCACTCACCTGGCTTTAATATGTTGAAGTTAACCATTTGACTAAGTACTTACTTAGAACTGTAAGAACATAACCTATGTAATCTAAAAAATTTTATATGATGCTGAATTTTGCTATGGTCTGATAAAAGTTCCTTCAAAGATAAAGACACAATTATTATGTATTGTCTCTTGCTCATAAATGTAGTCATTCCAAAGTTTTAAATGTTCAGTTTAGGATGAAGCTTCAATTTGCAGTCTATAGAGATATATGTTTTGTTTTTTGGGGTTAAGGCCATCCATGGTTCTCTTTATGCCTGGTAATTAAATCTGGAAGTGCTTCAGGAGAAAGCATATTTGCAGTATTTTTTAAATATTAAAATCTAATATACTAATCATGAATTTCAGCAAAATTGTGAGTAATGCAATTGAATTTATGAAATACATTCAAATAGTGCCAAAATACAAGTTAAAAAAACAAGAGGCTCAAGTGAACCTGATAGCACTCACCTAGGTAGCTGAGACATACTAGTTTGTGAATGCAAATTCACACATGTATTGAAACTGGACAGAAGAAAGAAAAACTTGGAACACAGAATTAGCACAGTGCTTATTAAAGTTGATGTGGTTTACTTTCTTCTCCAGACCATATTGCTTATAAAGGACAAGTCATTTTTAAAATTAGCACTGTGCTCTGGATCTCTCCCAGCCATTGGATACTTGGCCCTGATTCATAATTTATAAACTAGTGCTCCACTTAGGGTCCCAAAGGCAGGGGACACGGTGTTCCCTGTCCACCACATCTGGCAGACACATAACATTTTAAATGGGCTAAGGAAAATAGCAGACAGTTCTTAATACACTATGATCAGATCATCTTATTTGCTTGACTCTTTTGGCATCTTAACTTTGTCATCTGCATTGTAATACATGTATCATAGTTTCCTAGTAATAAATGTTTAATTCAGTACTCAAGAAGTTCATGAAAACATGTTTGAATATCTGGTTAATATGAAAAGAGCTTTTCTTTGGAATTTTCCATTTTGGGTCTTTAACTTTACTGTTCACTCATTACGTACTTGCATGTTATGTAACAATTCCTATTGTTTATTATTTACCTTTTCAAATTAAGAATATACTAATTATGTAAAAAAAATTATGTATTTGTATAAAATTAATCACATTTTCGTTGATTCAAGTTTGAAATAAATGAAATCTTCAGCACCATAAATATGCCTTCAACCTCGAATACATTACACAAACTAGTGATCAACAATGGCTTTACATTACAACTTGACAGACGATCACAAATCTATAATCTTTTGATTGCAAAATATATGGTTTTAAAAATGGTGTTAACTGTCATGTTAGTTTTTATTGTCTTCAGTGACCCTGGTCATTACTATCACCAAAACATAGACATGAATGATCATGCACTAAATAAAAATAGAAGGCATATATTTCCTAACAAAATACATGCCCAGTGTCTTGCTGGGTTCAAGATTTGGGGACATAGGACAAAATGTTGTTGGAAACCCACAATTCTGTACCTGAGGTACAAGAGTGGAAATTGTTTATAGCCCCATACTTTAAGAATGTAGATATTACTTGGCATTGCAAGGGGAGTTAATATGTGCAGTCAGCATGGATTCCTGGGTCTGCCCTAACCCCACTGAGGCCCTCCTTCTGAAATTGCAACTTGTACCCATGGGTGATGCTGTGTCTCAGTGGCTATAGCATTGGACATGTGACCAAAAGGTCACAGGTCATAGTCACACCTTCTTATCAGATTGGATCAACCACCAATTTTCACCAAGATTTTTGTTTAAAAGAGTATTTTACCTAGCAGATTTAATCGTCTTTTGTTGAGTAATGAGAATAAAATATAATGCCTGTTTTGAGCTAATTTTCTGCAAGGGGAAGAATCCTGCATAATCCCAAACCTGTGATTCTCAACGTATCAACCTTAAATGGGTTACTTCTAAACATATCTTCCTTATCATGGGTAACTTCTCAATGTATTGTCCTTATCATGGGTTACTTCCCTTGCTTTACTCTCGTAAGAAATTTGGATCTGTCTGATCCTTTATGTACAAATTTCTTTCAGTGTTATTGACTGCATATTTTATGACAAGAAATTGTGTCAAGGTTTCTATAGTATTACTTTTACTAACTACAGCCATAATTGATAGCAGAACAGCATTTTCTTGTAAGTCAGGATTTCAAGCAAGGCACACTTTCTGTCAAATTTGATGAAAGTCTGTTCAGTGGTGTTAGAGTGTCTGAGTTGTTCAAGGTTTTTCTATTTTTAGTAACAGCAGCCATATCTGACAGCAGATTGGTATCATCTGCAGGTAATCTGTACACCAATGTGACTTATCAGAATTTGACTTTAAATGTCTTCATTTTATTTTAAGATGGTGAAATGTGAAAACAGACTATTCAGACCTTTTGAGAATAAGCCAAATAAATCCTTAGACCCCTAAATGGCAAAGAAACCTGTCTTCATCGTCTCCAGCACAGATGTGGTTGAGACCAAAAATTTCAGTAAGTGCTACTGAATGTAGCTGATTCTTGGTGAGAAACTCCAGATGACAAAGAAGAGAAACCAAATTATGGTTACCGCTGACCATTTTCCACTGACATGGCATGAACCTCACTCTTTCACCTTGCTGATTCTAAGGAGAGGAAGAAGACTGTTTCAAGGATGCTTTACTCATAGGTTCATAAGGGGTTTTTGATAATGCCCAAAAAACATATGAAAGGTTCCATCCAGGCACTTAATGAGTGAAATAACACTTTCTGGAGCTCAAAATACTTAATGAGAACAGAAGAATGAGGGTCCAGCCCAATGACAGAACCCTTAGAGAACTTGAGTGGACCAGAAATGGCTGCCCTAATGGTACAAACTCTACATCTTCTTTCCTCCAAACAGAGAGCCAACCAGTGGGACAATTAGGATCAACACATTTCCAACTGCACCAATTACAAAAGATTCTCTACTCTGCATCATAAACTTCTGATGTCCATTGCCTTCAAGCCTGGGTGATGCAGTTGGCAAACTTGCTTGAATACTGGTGATTCTTGATCAATCAGTTTAGATAAATACAGTGTGAAGGTGGAGAATCTGTGGGTTGTTGTGTATGAGAGACCTCAACATCAGGTGTCTCCTCTGTGGTAATCTCCTGGGCTTTTCTACCAGCAAGTAGATCATTGAAGACTGATCATTGTGGCCACATAAGGGTTATCAGGATGAGATGGAACACAGAGATCTCTATCTGGTGGAGAACCTGTGGAATTATTTTGAAAGTTGGGAAGGTATAAGCATGCAGATGATCCCATATTAGATCGAAAGCATCCACCAACCAGGTTGTGGAGGCACAAAAAAGGGGAGTTTGTGTTCAGTCTCAATGCAAATAAGTCTCCTAATGGTCTCCCCCATAGTTGGAAAAGCACCTATGCTACTTACTGGTGAAGAGACCATTCCATGAAGACCACTCAGCCCCATCTGGACAGGCTTTCCACCAAGATATTTCAATTGGCCAGGAATTGGGGAGACTCTGGAAGTGATCTCCTTTGAGATGGCCCATGGAAGGAGCTTCCAGACCTCCTCACAGAGAAGGAGCATGCATACCTCCCTGATGCCTGAGGCATGCTACTACTGATGTGTTAACTGAGGCAACTGTACCACAATGAGGTCTCATAAGGTAGATACACCCTGTATGGCTAGAATACTGCCCAGATTGTTTATGTGAAGAGTCACTACTTCCCAAGACCTTAAAGAACTACCCCCTCTAACTCCTGGTGAGCACCCAATCCCAAATCTGATGCATCTGTGTACAGAAAGGAGTGGGGTTCAATGCTATGAATTGGGAATCTGGTCAGGATCCAATCCCAATCTACCCACCAACTCAGGTGATTACAAAAAAATATTGTATCCCAGAGGAATCCTAGCCAACAGTGGATTCTTGTCTGGTTTCCAGTTGTCTAGAAGCAGGAACTGGATGGGGTGCAAGTGAAGTTTCTAGGAGAGTGAGGAAAACGTGAGCAGACAATGAAGTCTTGGCCATAAGACAATACCTGTCATAACATGATGTGTCACGCTAAAAACATGATTATTTTTTAATCCCAAAACCCTGACATGGTTGTGTTTTGAAAAACATTATTTTCAGTATTCTTAGAAAAAGAAAAAAAGGCACCAACTCAGTAGCATGTATAAATGGTAAACAATCCAGCTCATGTAAAACTATCCTAAGAGCCATTTATACAGCTAACTGTCATAGATGCAATTAAAAGATAAGGAGATCAGGTATAGACAACCACCATTTCACGTATTACTTAATTGGCTGGCAATAGCTAGGGTGATGTGTTAAGTCCTTTGAAGACTGTTGCAGAGCAGCTCATTATGCTAATTTGCATAGGTAAAGTTCACAAAGTGGAACAACCCAATTTCATTTTAAACTATAGGGTAATCAAAGTGATGCATGTTGAAGAACAAAAATTATTATACATCACTGCATTGAATGAGAATTAAACCATCTTATTCTCAGGTTACAGGCTAGTTTGTGAATAGCAACAATGTTTCATTTAAGGTCAGATTTTATCAACATTATCATGCAAACAATGTGATCATTTCAGTAGTCAGAATATTGTTCAAGTGTGATTCGTTTTCAATGTTATAACACAGTTCCTGTAATTCATGAAAGAATCAGCTATTAGCGAATCAAGCAAAGCCCAGCAAAACAAAATATCAGAACTCTTGGATGATGGAGTCTGACTTTGCGAAGCGCAGCAGCAAGGCAGCACATTTCATTCTTTGCACACTTACTGCTAACACTTTATCGACATTAGACAATCTGGAGTGTATGACATCCTGCAACACCACATGTATGTAACACTGGGACAAAGCAGAACACTGGCGCTAAAATTATGGTCAGCAAGAACAACTCAGTTCTGACCAGTATTCACCCAGATAATCCTGCAGGGAAGTTAAAACAACAGTATCATCCAGTCTCTAGTGAGAGCAAAGGTGAACAAAAATAACATCTGCATTACCTGCAAACCTGCCAACTGAACTAACAACAGTAACAAAGACTGTATCTAATCAAAAGTCCTTATTTTGCCATCCAATGGATTTTAAAGACAGAAAACTTGGTGTATATTTTTATGTGATTATGTGAGTGTTTGTACATATGTGTGTAGAGATGATATCTGTTGATGCAAAATCTACCAACTATTTCTTCTTTTGTGTATAAAATGATTTAAAGAATACAGACAAGTTATTTGCTTTTATTCAGATTTGAATTTCCAGTCATTTACTGTAGGTTTATATGAAACAACAATTATTCTCATTTGGGTGATGTTGTTTCCCCCTTGGGACTTCAAAACACACATTTTGAGTCTCAAAAAACCCTTATATCAGAATATGGCAGGTATGTATAATGCTCACTATGCAGAACAGAATCTGAGAGGTCCTGTCCAATGGGAATGTCAACTCTCCCTTGTTTGGTGAGGAAATTCATCCCTATGTACATGAAGTCATAAGAAGGTAATTTTTTCAGGATGAGGACTAGACCCAGATGAATCATCGTGGAGCCAAGGGTTCTTCAGAAAACTGTCTCTGAAGACAATGTGCATCAACCTATTTGAAATACTGGAGGATGGGGATCCTTAAGACCTCAAATGAGTCGTTATTATCCCCAACTCCAAGGTAAAGGCTCTGGGGCAGAAACAAAAGCTAACAGAAGAGCCCAAAAATGAAATATATCCTGACTTAGGCAAACTGGAGGTAGTTCCTGTGTGGCAAAAAATATGGGATACAAAGGTACCTACTGGTCTATAGAAACCACTGAGTCACTGGGCCTTACCACATTCCTGACAAAGGCAGTTGTCTCCCTCTTGAAGTGTTCTTCCTGAAGAAATTTGTTTAAGGTGGAAAGATCAATAAGGAGTCAAAACTTTCCAACATTTTTCAAAACCAAAAAGATCCAGGAAAAGAAGCCAATAGTTTGGCAGTTTTCCACCCTCTCACTTGCTACCTTCTATTAAAGGCAGTTTACTTCTTTCTTTAGATAAACACGTTTGGACTAGTGAAAGAAAATCGGATTCTATGATAGTAGAGGTTGTTCTTAGAAGTGAAGCCAGGATTCCTCCTTTAAGGCTGAAGGGACTCATGCAATGTCCATGAAAAGAGGGTGAGCTGAGCACCAACTGGGGTGCTGGGAAGAGGAAGGCACTACAGGAGAGAGTGCAACTCTCTTGGGCTGACTGCTTCCTTCCTCTGAAGGGGACCTAAAACAAACAAGAAAACTGGAAAGCAAAATTAACGAGGGCAGGTACATGTAATACTTACCTGAATATTGGTTATTAAGAAGGGGTTAAGACAGAACAGAAGCATCAACTGCTAAGCAAGGTGCACAAACCCTTAAAATTAGCAAAAGGAACAAGAACACTCATGTCAGGAAAGGACTGGCAAGAAAAACACTCAATAAACACAAAAAGATACAAGTCTGGCCAAACAGACATTAAATATTAAAACAAGGGTAAAATTTCTATGAGCAGTCTTGGCTCATGTCTTATTTACATGAAGTCGAAGGAAAAAGAATGGAATGGGATCTTGGTAAGCAGTGCAATACATATACAAAACGGTAACATATTCCTACTACTAAATTTTGTTTTCAGGCACCCTACCATTAGTTCACTTGGCATCACTGCAGAGATAAATTAAAAATATTTAATTTTTAGGTTTTCATGACTCAGGGCAAACTAAGTGTGCATTTGTGCTGGAGTGTTTTTAGAGCACTATTTAATATATTGTATTTACCGTATATATTTGGGACACAGTTAAATAATTCTTTTCTTGTCCTGTCCCAGAGCTTATGGTAAAACTTTTTTTCACCTAGGTTGTATGTCCCTGAACTTAAGAAATGAAATACATTTGTGTTGAATTTGTGCCCCCACCCCCAACCGCACGATGCAATAAAATAGATAAAACACTTATCTGATGTTAAAAAGAAAGAAACTAACCTTGTGTTGTTATCATTTATTCCTCTATTTTTCATTATGAGCATTAAAGAATAAAATATATGCATGAACTCTGTATAGGTAGCACAGGCATCCATACTGTAGCCTGTATCGCTTATGTACGATAACACATGACACAATGTTCATTGACATAAACATAGAAAAAGAAATGGATCCAACAAAATCGCAAACAAGAGGGAAATAATCATCCGATTGCTTGAATGCATCTGCCATTCATGCATGACACAGTGTCAGGTGCAAAATAACCAAGACTGAATTATATCCAGGTCAACTATATGACAGTATCTCGCAAATAAAAATCATTATCTGAAAATACATTCACTTGTGTGCAAAAAACAATATTTTTCACCAGCATGGGTGACAAAAAGTATTATTGAAGGAAGTTATTGCTGTGTTATTTACCCACAAACATCAATACCCGTTTGTATTAATTATGACTACAGATGCCAAGCACATAGAATGCCCAGGTGGTGAATAAACACAACTGACAATGAGCAGTGAACTCATTGTTTGAACTTACCGACAGGACACCAAAGACATAGGTTATTTTTATTACAATGCAAGCCGACCTCAGAAGCCAACTTTGGATACTTTAAAGCCGATTTCTTATTTATATTTTTTTGAGTGTACAAAGTTAGCCAAGGTATGGAAGCTAATTTTGGGTCCTTTACACTGGTATTCATGGGAATTTTGAAAATAAATTGAAACAATGGAACAATAAACAATTTTTGAAGTGACACAATATAGTGCTTCGTGCACAGACATCATTGACCCAGCATTGCCCAGGAGATTTGGAGAAAATAAAATCATTTTGATTAATATGTGAAAGCCAGAAGAGTAGAAGGTGATTTTGTTCGCAACATGATCATTAACATGGACGAAATTCTTCTGTACCTTGATCTCATTCCTGGACTGACTGATGATAAGATGGGAGTTAAAAGTGCCAGAGGAGATGTGTTTCCTCCAATGATAATTTTTCACAGCATGAGAAAGCTCAAAAAATATTCATGCACTGAAAGAATCATGTGTGCAGGGGAAGGGTTGTCATGATGAGATGATGCTGCAGTGGATGAAAGAGTTTTATCTCAAGTGCATAGTTTTATATTTTTTAAATAAAATTTCAAATGGAGTGCATTTTCTGACATCTAATTTTCAAATGATCTAAAAGGTGTCCCACAACTTATGACTCAAGAAAAAGATGTGTCCCAGAAAATATTGTGCACAAAAAATTACTTTAAAAATTTATTTATGGTGTCCTAACAAATATGGTGTCCCAACATATATGGTAAAAATGGTAATACAAAATATTTGTAAATATGCTTAAATGCCATATTATTATAGCACAGATGTGGTAAATATACTTTGATAAACACAATGATCTTTGACTCAAATGTAACAAACTAATTAATCTCCTGTACATGTGTCAACCTTCTCTCTTGCACTTTTAATTTCATTTGTTATGCTTAAAAGCATCATCTAACAACAAATGTTATAAACGTTCAAACACTGTAGAACAACAGTAGATTCTCTACCTAGTCTTGAGTGAAGGGCAGTCAACTGATCTCATAATCACTAGCCATAAGTGATCCAGCGGTTAGGCGTCATGATACTGTGCTCAATCATCCACCCCATGGACTGTCCTCATCTGTCAACTAACAGACAGCTTACAACCACAGCCATGTGTCAGTGAACTCTATGTGAAATTATTATTTCACATTAGTCCAATCTTTCTAATGCTGTATTGAAAAAATCTATTAGATTGATTCAATCCCCCACAAAGAACTGAAATCAAAAAAGCAAATTGTAAAGCAGCATTTTATTATGTATTAAATCCCAAACAATATTTAAATTGGTCTTCAAACTGCTTCTCAATCACAACTCAAACATTTATCTGTTAGCAGGTACCTGTATTGTCTGTGCTGTAATCATCGGTTTCAAAAACGGTCGACTCAGCTAAATCCACTCCCTGGCCAGAACTTGTTACTTCTTGTACACTGAATGTAAAAGTAAAATGTAACAGTTAAATTTTTATATCATAATAATGGCATCAAACTTGAAATAATCTTCAAAGCTTTGCAAGAACCAAGATATTTTCTTTTCATGCTTTATGCATAAACTTTAAACATGAAGTACAAGAAACATGATTATAATTATATTTGTACCACAAGCCCCTAGATCAGAGGATTGAAGATTAAGCTCAAATTCCAACACTCCCTGCCCCTGCCTGTCCTTTCATATGTAGAAAACTTCTTTTGTTTTTGTTTTGCTGACATTTCAGATACATGATTTTACAGATTTCCTTTAATGCCACCAAACAGTCTCTTGGGTGTTATACATAAATGATGAAAAATCATGACTCTTAATGAACAGAGTGCACACACATGCATGCACACACACAGACACAGACACACACATGTACATACACACACTCTGTCTCTTACACACACAAACATCCACCAGCTAACACAAAGAAAATTATAGATGTGTACTAATGCTCAACAACAAAAATGAGGTGTTCCTTACACTGGAAAATATTACATAAAAATGCTGAACTCCTTAGTGGATACAATGTTGGACTCCTAGCGATGCTTGATTTACACAAATTTACATGCTTTTACTGCCATTTATAATTCCAAAATAATATCTAATTTGTGCCACTGTGCTCATTTTTACACCATTGCTGGCACCATGTACATTGACTCATGCACAGCTCATGTACGTGCATGTGTGCACATCTCATCACTCACTAATTACTTTCAATTTAATCCAATTCTGATTTATGCCATAACCGCAGGAATACATCTATGATATAAATCGAGCATCAACTGTAAGATTCTACAAGCTGTTTAGTTTAAAAAAAGGTCTACTTTTTCTCAAATATGTATATTTTAGTATACAGTGTTACTTCACCACAACTTGAATATGTTCATAGGCTCACTTTAAGAAATATAGTGAGTTTGGGATGACCTAAAGTCAATTTCTTTTTGGCCTGAAAAGTACACCCTTCAAGCTTTCTGAACAAATACTTCACCAAATTAAAAACTAGAGTCACAAGTAGGCCTGGCATTGCTCACCTGAGTAGCAGATAAATGTCAGCTTGTGAATGCAAATTCCCTTTTATGGAAAATGTAGAGGGGAAACAAATACTTGAGCACATGGATGCTACATTGTCTATTATGTTGGTCTCCTATCTTTCTTTTTGAAGACCAAAACTGAAAAGGACAGAGACTTTAAAATCCCTGCATACACACCTAGACATGTGTCATAGGTATTCTCAAAAATGTTAATGTTTAACTTGATTATATGATTATTTTCTGTAACCTTATTGTGTAACATGACTGTGTGACTATACTGTACAAAAGGTCAATGTGTAATCTAATTACATGACTGTTCTATAGCATGTTTACATCTAACTTTATTATATGACCATTCTATAGTATGTTTACATCTAACTTTATTACATGACCATTCTATAGTATGTTAATGTGTAAACTGACAATATTCTCTATCTCAATGTGTAACAACATTATGTGAATATTTTGTACATTTTAATATGTAACTTTATCATATGACTATGTCACTCCCTCAATAACTTGCACCCTGATAACTCGCTAACCCACTTATAATGCAGGATCAGGCATGGATCCCATTTTTTTAAACCAGAAAATACCCCAAAAATTGATCCCTATTTCCTGAACTTCTAGAAAATCGTGATCAAAATTGGTAACTGAAACATTGATATATCGCTCATTTTATGGTTGAAAACAGTAGATAGGACCTGGAAATTTTAATCAACATTTTTAAATTATCAACTTTTAATAAGAAGTTATATAATTGGTTACATTTTCTTTCCAAACAACATTTTTAGTACACCGTAATTAAAGATATTCAAGGAAATTTCAATCAATGAAAGTGTCACTTATGGCTAGTGTAGGCAGCACATTAATATTTAAATGCCAATTAAATTATTTTATTGAAATTTGTGTTTTAACTCTTTCTTTTAGTTCCTCTTAACGGTAATCATCACATGTTGGACATTTTGAAAATAAATGTTATTTATACAGAATAACGAACAACTTCATTAGAAAAGCACATTATTAACAATTATTATTATTGGGGTGATTATAAAATGAGGATTCAGTCATTAAATAGCCCAGTTCCCTATCCTCCACCCCCTGCAGTTTTCTCGATATCTAAGTGGATTTTTTAAATTATTGGAGGTCCCTCGGTAACTCGCACCCTCGCTTATAATGTGGTAGATGTTTGTGGACCCTGTTGTGCATGAGTTACCAAGGGAGAAGTGTTATGTTATACAACATGCTAATGTGTAACTTCATTCTATGACTATGTTCTACTTTATTCTATGACTATTTTCTACAACATGTTAATATGTAACTTTATTATATGACTATGTTCTGCAGCATCTTATTGTTTAAAGTTTATATGACTACTGTGTTATTTACATATCATTTATATTGTGTGCTTGACCTTTGTCCATGACTGAGGATAGAGTTAAGTGTGTATCTAATTTTTGTCATGTTCATCAGTTATATGTAAGTTGTTTACTCATATCTGAGTTTAAGGCCTAAAGATATATCTATACAATTACAATGTTCTGGACCTTGTGACCCATGTCACTGTCATTTTATTGTGTCATAAGTCAATTGATATTAGTATATAAGGTTGTGGTAAACAAAATTATTCATTCCTGTTTAAGTCCAATCTGTGGAAACATTTACTGTTGTGTTCAGATATAATTTGAGTGGAATCATTTATTTGAATTATTTATTGGAATTTCAAAATGCTCATTGACTTTTGGACAAAAACTTGGGATTATTGTGAATTCACTCAAAGACATTCTGGATTATATCACTGTGGTACATTGGTACATCAACCTACTCAAGACTACTGGTACATCAGCACATTCAATATTTGAATTCATTTGGAACATTTAGGATTATTTGGGATTTAATTCACAATACTGTAAATTACTCTTAAATATTCCCTTTTAACTTAAAGAAATAAATTATTTGATTTTACTAAACCTCTTGGTTTTATTTCTTTCAGCTACTTAATCTAAGACCATAGACTTGTAATAATATATATATATATATATATATATATATATATATATATATATATATATATATATATATAATTACACCTTATTTTCAATATGATTTCCCCAGAAATCAAAATTTAATGAACTCATGCATAAATTGTAATAAACTGTATACTACATACACTAATATCACTTTCTATATTGAACTTAGTATCCATTTTTGCCTCCAATTTAACACTTTTCATAACCTGCAAAATTGCAAAATAATCCAATTTTACATAATTTGTCATTAAAAGAAATGATCAGACCTGCTCCAGTAACATGTAAAACATAAAAAGTCAACCTTCATTTTTAAAAAAATGAAATGAAATAAGGTTGAAAATATTCGTTTTTGGCCAACACAAAATGGAATCTGATATAAAATTTCAAATTTAACTAAGCTGCAGTAAAAGCAATAATTTCCAATCCTAACTTGTACAGTAAAATAACCGGAATGTAATCAATGATTACAAAACTTGTCTCTAAAAAGCTTCAGTAGTCTCTAGCTACTATTATAAAAACTAATTATGATGCAGAAAATAAATTCAGATGAAAGTTATTTTACCCTCTGAAATGTTGGCTCCTGTGATGAAGCATAAAAGACATTAAAAGCAAATAATTATCCCAGTACAGTAACAATAAAAAAAGTACTATAATATCAGTAATTTTTGGTGGGTACCAATTTTCATGGATTTTGTTGTTGCCACAAACCATGAACTTAAAAACCTAATGAAAAATTAGCCATATTTGATAAAGCCCCCCACCTCTTTCTTACTAAGTTTCATTCCCTATGATCAGCAATGCTATTTGTCATTTCTGTATTCTGATAGTGAAATATTAGTTTCTAAATGCTTTTATTTTTAAAATTTTCTAAAAAATTATAATTAATTGTATATTTTATCAGTAGAGTGTCTGGTAACTGCAATTTCCACTCCCTGACTTAAATCAATATGTTGTGACATAAGTAAGGACTGAAAGAAATCAGAAATAGCATCAAATATTCAAATGCTAGTATTATTGAAAATAAAAGAAAGAACAGTAAAAGATACTTGTACAGTAGAACTTCGATTATCTGTCAGGGTGTGGGACCGAGACCATGATGGATATGAGAATAGACGGATAATAGAATATGTACGTTAAAAGTATTATACAATAGACATCAAAAAATCATAGTATCTACATGTACCTGTTTTTAATATTTTGATGTACAATGTCCTGATGGTTAACAGGAACTGATGGTTAATCGTGTGCTGGATAATCAAAGTTCTACTGTATATGAAAACTGTAATTAATACTCATTCAAATCTGTTCTTCATTCAAGTAAACTTTTGTTGACAAGTTTAAATCCTTATCAAAGCATGTCTCATTTTATCCATGCATGCTCAAGCCCAATGAACAACATGGCTGTCAAATGCTAGATCTATTGCTTGAAGCACAGTTACTAAATCAGCATAGGTATATATACTGATTACTGCAGAGTTCTGAAGCTCACATTACTGAATCAACATTATGTCATTCAAGTCTTCTGGTACACACAAATGTTTGGAAGTCCAACACTGTCAGAGTCATCAAAAATTTCCTGACGTTTCACACATTTTTGCATAGCCACAGTTTAATATTTAGCATGAAAGCCTAGTGGATGAAAATCATTATTTCATGAGGCAGGCTCAAACAAAAAGAGTAATTCCATTGTTTTTCAATTTACCAAGTTAATATCATGGTTGTTACAAAGTAATTGATGGAACAACTTTATGGACATTGCTACAAGAACTTTAATAACTGACTGGCTAGAGTTGTTGTCTGCACTGTCTGCCTTTGATAACGAGCATAAGTGGTCAATCAATGTTTGTTTTGTTTTTAATACAGGAGTAGTACTGTTTTAACCACTGAATGACCATTGTCTGTTGTCAACATAATCCATAAAATTAAATACCTGCAATAAGCTAACCATGATATGCAGAACCATGGATTTAAGTACCCCAAAAAATGTTGTTTTCAACAAAATCAAAAGAATTGAGACCAACGAAAATAAATTATACTACAATGCATTCTCTTCTATCAAATTAAAGTAAATGTACCATAATGATTTGATAAAAGCCAATTTTTGTCCTCAAATTAGTTTGTAAAATCTGCTTCAGAAGCAAAAACAAAACTTGAAACCCTTAAAAGAATTTAACATTTACTGGCCAAACAAATTGTAGGATATACTTATATTCCATTCCTTCACTCCTTTTAATTTTTAATTATTGTGCATTAAAATCATTTCATATATCCTTGAAAGACTCAAAATACCACATTAAGTAACAAAATATTTTATTATATGTTTGAGTTACCATGTTAATGAGTGTAGTAATATCCTTTGAGGACTGAAGACTACTTACTAAATTCATCTCGGGTCAAGATATACTCATATGCAAAGCTTGCAATAATCCATAATTAGGTCAAGATATACTCATATGCAACGCTTGCAATAATCCATAATTAGGTCAAGATATACTCACATGCAAAGCTTGCAATAATCCATAATTAGGTCAAGATATACCCACATGCAAAGCTTGCAATAATCCATAATCAGGTCAAGATATATGTTGGGCATCTGACTGGCACCATTTTTATTTAAGACATCTATATAACATAAGAAAACTACGTGTTATTATGACAATTCAAGTATGGGTAATTGCAATAACAAAGCCGTGGCCATGTAGGGCAGTAGATCAACACCATCTTGATTTAGGACCACCAAAATGTCAGAAGAAGTCTTTAAATGAAAGACTATGTTGATATGACCATCAATTCATAATATCTACACTATTTTCATCTAGAACCAACTAGATATTACAAGAATTCTTTTGCTTAAAACATAATGTTGTTAATAATCATCCATTCAAAAGGGGTAGCAACAACAAGATTTTCAAGTTGGCCATTGTAACATTGGAGGGAAGATCACCATCATTTCCATTAATGACTAACTAGATATCATAAGAAGTCCTTTCGTTAAAACCCCATGTTGGAAAAGCACTACGAAGTGCTAAAGAGACTGTTGGAAAAGCAATACAAAGCACTTAAGAGACTGTTGGAAAAGCAATAAGAAACTGCTAAAAAAGATTGTTGGAAAAGCAATACGAAGTGCAAAAAAAGACTGTTGGAAAAGCAATAAGAAACTGCTAAAAAGACTGTTGAAAAAGCAATATTAAGTCCTAAAAAGAATGTCAGAAAAGCGCTATGTAGTGCTAAAGAGACTGTTGGAAAAGCAATATGAAGTCCTAAAATGACTGTTGGAAAAGCAATATGAAGTCCTAAAAAGACTGTTGGAAAAGCAATACGAATTCCTAAAAAGGCTGTTGGCAAAGCAACATGAAGTGCTGAAGAGACTGTTGGAAAAGCAACATGATGTGCTAAAGAGACTGTTGGAAAAGCAATGCAAAGTGCTAAAGAGACTGTTGGAAAGCTATATGAAGTGCTAAAGAGACTGTTGGAAAAGCACTTATAATGTAGTGCTAAAGAGACTGTTGGAAAAGAAATACAAAGTGCTAGAGAGACTGTTGGAAAAGAAATATAAAGTGCTAAAGAGACTGTTGGAAAAGCAATGCAAAGTGCTAAAGAGACTGTTGGAAAAGCAATGCAAAGTGCTAAAGAGACTGTTGGAAAAGCAATACAAAGTGCTAAAGAGACTGTTGGAAAAGCACTATGAAGTACGAAAGAGACTGTTGGAAAACCAATACAAAGTGTTAAAGAGACTGTTGGAAAAGCAATACAAAGTGATAAGGAGACTGTTGGAAAGCAATATGAAGTGCTAAAGAGACTGATGGAAAAGCAATGCAAAGTGCTAAAGAGACTGTTGGAAAGCAATATGAAGTGCTAAAGAGACTGTTGGAAAAGCAATACAAAGTGCTAAAGAGACTGATGGAAAAGCGATACAAAGTGCTAAAGAGACTGTTGGAAAAGCAATACAAAGTGCAAAAGAGACTGATGGAAAAGCAATGCAAAGTGCTAAAGAGACTGTTGGAAAGCAATATGAAGTGCTAAAGAGACTGATGGAAAAGCAATACAAAGTGCTAAAGAGACTGTTGGAAAGCAATATGAAGTGCTAAAGAGACTGATGGAAAAGCAAATGAAAAGTGCTAAAGAGACTGTTAGAAATGCAATACAAAGTACTAAAGACACTGTTGGAAAAGCAATACAAAGTGCAAAAGAGACTGATGGAAAAGCAATGCAAAATGCTAAAGAGACTGTTGGAAAGCAATATGAAGTGCTAAAGAGACTGTTGGAAAAGCAATACGAAGTACTAAAGAGACTGTTGGAAAAGCAATACAAAGTGCTAAAGAGACTCATGGAAAAGCAATACAAAGTGGTAAGACTATTGGAAAAGCAATATGAAGTGCTCAAGAGACTGTTGGAAAAGCAATACCCACTGCATATCTTACTAATGCTTTGTGACAATAAAAATCAGAGGAACAAATGTTCTACATTTACCAGTATATGCATTAAGATTTTTTAAATACTTACGGCACAACATAATTAGTTGAAATTATTGATTCCACTTCCTTTGTCCATGGATTTCTAAAACCAAAACTCACAGAGCGTAGATGAAGAAAGGACCCCTTTTTACATTTGAATTTATACACTCCTGTTTCCACCTTCTCTTTGGAATTTAATACTGCAATTAATAATAATAATGATATTAATAATAATAATAATAATAATAATAATAATAATAACAACAACAATAAACTTTGTACCTAGTGAAGCATGCTTGATGTGTATGTGCATGTGTGTGTGTGTGTGTGTGTGCGTGTGTGTGTGCACCAGCTGAGGTCATGTGATATCATGGAGATGCAATGGATTGTGTACTGAACATGTAAAAAGTAATGTTCCTAAAATGCAAGAAACATTTATTGATAATATCATTGAAATAAAAATAAGGAATGACATTTTTAACAATGGACAGGTCCCATGACATAAAAATAACCTATGGTAAATATAGTGAACTCATCTTTTCTGTTCTTTCCCCATAATGGAGCATGCAAGACACTACTTTGGGAATAATTTTTACATACCTGTTTTAAATTTTCTTTTAAATATTTTTGTTATCAAAAGTGTTTTCAGCTCTGCACAAGATCTGCTCACTGATAATACAGTAAAACCTGTCTTGAGAGACCACCTGTCTTGACAGACCAGTCCTCCATGTACAGATTGTTTGATTATACAGTGCTATGACCTGTCATGAGAGACCACCTATCATAAGAGACCACTGTGTTTTGGCAGAAGTGGTGGTCTTCAATACAGGTTCCAATGTACCATATTTAACATAATAAGCACACTGGCCCAAATAAACAACTCCACAATCTATTTTGAAATTTACTGATGCAATTGGCATAATTTTAAACTCAAAGGATTTATTTATCATACAAATGTTCAGGTGGAAAATAGATTTTATTCATAGATGGTGTTGTCCACTCAAAGAAGTCAGTATTGACTGGGTCAAAATCACAGGCTTTGAGTAACCCAAGAGTGACAGCAAGCAATACAAGCCAGTCTGATAATTACCTTGAATAACTACTATACAGAGGTCTCCCATCACAGCTGTTCATTCATGTAATTCACATCCTCACTGACATGTACAATACACAGTGAACCTACTGAGGACAAAACTATTACAGTATAAAATGTGTAGTCATTAATATGGAAAGTTTACCTCTGAATGAATATATTTATTCCTACTTCCAAACAACATCAGTCAGATGTGATGTGATGTGATTATGATTTTTAACGTAGCTTTAACAATTTTTCAGTCATATCGCTACGATGTCTGCAGTGTGGCAGTTTATAGTGATGTCTAGCACTGGGGCATCATGCCGCAGACATGTAGCATGATGTCCACCCAGTCACATTATCCTGACACCAGGCCGACCAGTCCTAACACTAACCTCTTAATGCTGAGCGCCAAGCGAGGCAGCTGTTAGTACCATTTTTGTAAGTCTTTGGTATGACTCGACCGGGGATCGAACCCACGACCTCCCGCATCCGAGGCGGACGCTCTAACCACTAGGCCACCGGAGCGGTCTACATCAGTCAGAAAGGATCACCTAAATAGGCATGGATGTAATATAGGATGGATATATTAATGCAATCATAAACACAAGTACTTAATCTATATTAATAAAGCATATATAATTTAGGTCCAGTTGTAACAGATACATCAAATTATCAAGAATCATGCATGGAACATAACCAGCACCCAATGAATACTCTTTTAGCACAATATTTAAACAAAATCAATGAAACATGACATTCATGCAGGTCAGTGATCTCTTTTTTCAAAATGGACATAGAACTTATCAAGATGTATCCACTGACCAAGTTTCATGATTCTAGGTAAGATAATCTGCATATAACATTCCAAAAACTCCTGTTGTCATGAGCTAAATGCAAAAGCTTAACAAAAGCCAGTAAAAGATCAAATATAGGTGACCATTTTTTGTTGTAAGGGTAGGGCAGTAAGAGAGAAGCATATCATTATTAATTTCATGACTCTAGCATTAACAGCAGCTGAGTGGTTTTGTGCAGTTTAACACCATTCTTCAGCACCTGATATGCTACACTTAGTGGCCACTATATCTGGTGGAGGAAGAACACAGGAAGAACCACCAATCCAAGGAATTCTATTGGCAAGTTTACCACATACCCCAAATGGTCGAGACAAGACTCAAACTGAGAAAAAGGTGAGTTGTGAGTGATTTGTAAAGTGAGTCGAGGGAATAGTATTATTATGAAAATAAAGACAGAACTCGTACAATTGCAACATGAGAATTCTCATCATATGTATGAACTATGACAAAGTATCTAACAAGTCCAAAGCATGCAAGATCCTATGCTTTTACATAAAAATAGTTTTCTTCACACTTTATTGTTCATGCATACTCATAACCATAAATTAGGTTCCATTTAATTCAAGTTGGTTACAATGTTTGAAGGTGTTTACCACTAAAATACATAAATCTAGAGTAAAATCGGTTTGTAGTCAATTTTGTCTCTTTGTAATTTGCCACCTGTATGATTGCTTTACCAACCTGGAAGTACATGCACATTGTTACATCATCACATCGTACGTCGTTACATTTACATTTCTGAATGCTTGGCTATGGCCATAAATGATCATCTAAAGTTTATCACCTCAAAGTTGTAATCTGACTTTGGATGCAAGAATAGGGAACTGTAATCTGACTTTGGATGCAAGAATAGGGAACTGCTCATATTTTTAAATATGGATATGACAAATTTGTACATGAATTAAAACTAGATGGTTAAGTAGTTTCCTCCAATGTTACCTACAGGCAACTAACTTGTGAACAGGTATAGGAATTTAAACCTGCTCCAATATATGACTGGGTATGTTTTGGGGATCCTGAGCAGTACATTCCTGCCCCAACCCCCCTTTCTGAGGTTCTTCCTAGTCATAATACTGATAGTACTTTTAAGTATATTTATACATATCCCAGAATAGATATGCATATTGGTATAATGGTGTATTACATGTACATCTAAGGATGCATATACATTCCAGATTCTGAGGAAACAGCAACAATTAAGTTTGGATGAAACTGGTCAGGGATGAAAATAGCATTTATTGACAGGCAATGGCATAAACTCACTAGGTTTTACTGCCTAGTTAGTTAATGACACAGCCAAGCTAATCTTTTATACCCTGCCCTTTCTGTGAATATTTAAATCATTAACAAAATATTTGCCTACCTTTTCTATGAATGTCTGCTAATCTAACGATGTCATCTTGATGATAATATTCATACAGTGAAGTCCCTATCAACTCCTGTGGAAGGTATCCAAGGGCAACCGTGGCTCTGGAAAAATTATAAAAATAGTAAAAATGATATACATGACCTCCCTGTCTTTTAACTACCTCTATAATAATAATTGGACGTATAAACTGCCCCAAGGACAGTTTTACAGAGTGTGAAGCAGGACTGTTAACCATTTAAACATACATGTTACAGGCATATAAAGACGTGGTTCTTCTGTTCTTTATTCCCTCTCAAATATTACTGAAAATCATCTTTTTTGAAACAGGACAGCATCACAGAAATTTGGGAGTAAAAATATTGGGTTTATTTGCATGACACATCATGTTACAGCAGGTGTGGATAATTCTTTTATTTCTTGGGAAAAGTCTCATTGTTTTAATCTCAATTTCCTGTTTCAGACCTTTTTCTACAAAACTCCAGTATTTGACCTCCAAAAATATGCAGCTTTATAATATGAGTTACACCAAATAGTGCATGCAGAGAGTTACACCAAATAATGCATGCAGAGAGTTACACCAAAAAGTGCATGCAGAGAGTTACACCAAAAAGTGCATGCAGAGAGTTACACCAAATAGTGCATGCAGAGAGTTACACCAAATAGTGCATGCAGAGAGTTACACCAAATAGTGCACATAGAAACCCTGTGTCCTATTAATAAACAAGACTTAAGTCTAAAACAAAGCCCTAAATTATTTCTTATAATCAAAACCTAAGTAAACCTCCCTCAAGCATACCTGCCAACCTCCCGGTGTTGGGACGTTTATGAGATTGAAAAAGTCTATTTTCAAATCACAAGAGGGGGTCAGTGTCTGTAATCTTAAAAAAGCTACCTCCAAAATACAATGTTGTACAATTGAGAATAAACTATTAATTTATGCAAGGCTGCAGAAATGACTGGAAATTCAAATCTGAATACAAGAAAATAACATTACGTTTTCTTTGAAGCATTTAATATACTTAACAAATTTTTGCAGACTTAGCAGAGTAAATATCATCACCACACTAATATGTGCCCACACATATATTAAAAAAAAAATATACACCAAATTTCTCTCTTTGACATCCAGAGGAATACAGTCTTAATTACATGCAGTCTATGATCCTCTTGATAGTTCAGTAGGGGATTGAATTTAATGCAGGTGTCATTTTGTGTTCCATCTTTCCACTCATTACAGACCAGATGGTATTGTTGTTGAAACTTCCATGAAGATCTTTTTGAATTCTTCTCAACATAAAAAATGATCTTTCTGCATCCGCACTGAAGTGATCGAGTGTCAAACATGCAAGTTATAAACATGACCTGTAACTGCAAATAGCAGATTGTGCTCAGCACTGAAATTGCATAAGAGTACTTCAGCTCTAGTGATATGGTCTTTCAATGACATTAAACAATTGATGTCATATACTCCAGAATGACCAATGTTGATACGATGCTTGTAATGAGTGCAAAAGAAAAAATGTCCCCCAACCATGTGCTTCACAAATTCAAACTCTGTCAACCAGAAATTCTGACATTTAGTATTGCTGGGCTTTGTTAGTTTTGCTGAAAGCTTATCCTTCCTTGAAATCATCACTATGCTTTGACATTTTGTCTTCACAACTGAGTCACACTTGCAATCTATTCTGACTAATGTTAAAGTTACTGCTAATCATGAACTAATGTTAAAATTACTGCTAATCATGAACTAATGTTACTGCTAATCATGAACTAATGTTAAAGTTACTGCTAATCATGAACTTGTCAATCTTTAATAAGGATGGCTTAACCATTCTCATTTCAAGGCAATGATATGGAATATACTTTTGTTCTTCAAAAGACATTTCTTCAATTTACCTAACTTCAAACAAATTGGATTATTCCACTTGGTGAACTTTACCTATGCAAATTAGTGTAATTAGCTGTTCAACAGCAGTCATCAAAGAACTTGACACACATCATCCTGGCTACTGTCAGCCAATTACGTAACATGTGAAATGGTAGTTGTTTAACTCCAATTGCCTTAGAATTCAATTGTCTCTATGACAATCAACTGTATAAACTGCCATGAGGATGGGTTTACACAAGCACTGAACAGGACAGTTCACTGATTATACTGACAATAGGTTATGGGCATATTTCACGGTGCAAAAGAAACATCTCTCTCTGTCTCTAATTCTGTTGTTGTGTTTTTGCTAAGATTACTGAAAATCGTGTTTTTTCAAAATACAACTACCGTATTTTATGTATTTTTTAATACCCTTTAATTTTTTGTACACAATCCAGTTATCAAAATAATTATTTAAATGTATCATAATTTTTCGTACATATCACTTTGTATTATTTGAAAAATTCATTAAATTATTGGACATAATATTTCCACTAAGAAGATTTATGTTTGCAAAAAAGATCAAAAATACCGTATTCCCACTTTGTTTTTACAAAACTTAATGATTAATTGTTGGTGAGAAAATATAATGATTGATGCATAAGCATGGACCCTGCAGCATAGGTCAAAGGGGGGTCATGTGACACACACCCCCCGAAATCATACTGCAATATATATTCGACAAGTTTAATCACGCAAATGAAGCTGAAAATATGTCACAAGATTCTGTTCAAAACGCTTAGTAAATATTAGCTTTAGTTTCAGACTGCTTATTTTACTAACTCTCCCGGCCATGACTGACTGACCTCCCCCCACATTTGCAAAAGATCCTGCGGGTGCCCATGTGCAAAAACTCTTATTGTCAATACAATATCTGCTGCTGGTGTTTATTAACAAATGAACAAAGGACTTTACAGACCATACCTTTAAATATTATCGTTAATTAGTTCTCCTTATTAAGTCCGTCACCGTAACAAAACACTACGTGCATTTTAAAACGAGTTCGGAAGCCATTTGATGTTGTCTTATCCAACAAAAATTACATCTCAGTACATGCTAAAGTGAAGACCACAGACCATTGGTCAACTTGTCTTATTGTTTCATTAGTCATACAAACATAACATATAAAAACCTTGTCATTTTCCATTGTAAATTTGAAAGTCACGGACTCCGTTAAATCGATTCGTATATATACATATACTATCTTTTAAGTGCTTGTTCTGTTTTGACTTGGATATAATTAACATTTTATTGCAAATCTATTCTATGATATACCCAACTATTATATTTATTGGCGAGTTCGAATAACAAGTAATGCATATGATCGCTTATCCTTATAACATCTGCTACATGGACAACGGCTTCAATAGCACCTTGACAGACTTTCATTTCTCTAAAGCGAGCCTCATTTCCCTACTGGTAGCCTCGCTGATTTGACCTCTTCAGTCGATTCTTGCCCTCAATCTGGTTTCAACTGGACTAACCAAAGCACTAAGCAGGTTTAATTACCGTGTAAATAACACTATATAGCCATGTGGTTGTTGTGACAATGTACATCATAATTAAAACAGGAATGAACTGTTGCTTTAGCGGCATTTATTCCTAATGGAATATAGTAGGGTCGTAATACATGAGGATTATCCCACTCGTCAGGTAACTGAAAATAGTCTTTATTTCTCTTTCCAAAAGCTACAAATAAAAACTACACTGAATAAATACGGTCTTGTACACTGAAAAAATTTTGTTTGATTGAGCTCTCTGGCGCGCGTGCACACACACACACATGCGCGCATTAACTTAAGTGTTGATTTCAAGTTCTTTATTTTTTATTGCAATTTGATAATGAGATTATTGTTGCAGTAAAAATACAACTTGCACTTAATTTCCTGATGATGTGGGGTTGTATCGTTGCGTACAATTTACCAATAAATAATACCCATAACTTATACATGTTCAAACCATCTTGATCATTTTGCACAACATAACAGGTACATATGTTCTAAATGCAGACGAGCTTGCACACTGAGACATAATTCTCTCTCTCTCTCTCTCTCTCTCTCTCATAACAAAAGTACTTTTGATTTATGAGACAGAAAATATACGTTTACTTTGTACATTTGTACCGTTAGGTTGTTGAGTAGCGTGTGTACTGTAGAACTTGTTTTGATATGATCCCTTTATTTTTCGTACACGGTCAGCACCACCAAATGATAATTATTTATTTTACATATAATTTTTCGTACATTGAAATTAATAATTATTTTTTCGTGTACGAAAAATTACATAAAATATGGTATATCCTTGGGGAGAGTGGATCTAGAATAAAAACAGTGTGGTTTTGTATGACACAATGTGTTATCGCAGTTATGCATTAAATGTTTCCTTTGATTTCTAAAGATAAGCATTCATCCATTAATAATCTAATTATGGCAAGAGATGCCTCAATTGCAAAGCGGACTTAATTTACCTCGATGATTCACTCAAGCAAAATTTCAGTAGTTCATGCAATTAACATCCAAGATTCCATTCTTCATCTTGATCCCATAAAATTCCTGGCATAAGATTGCATTTCAAAAATTGCTGTACAGCTGCTGCCATGTCCTACTCATAATTTGTGAGAGGTATACACAATCATGCAGAGTTACATCTCCTTATAATTACATGGCAGTAATTTGTAGCAGGTTATTGGCCAATAAAACAATGAATTAATCCTTTGCAAAACCACATAAAACTATCACTCTTTATAAAACTGCATGTACAAATTTCAAAACAATTAAATAATGGAAGTATGTCAGAGCATATGCAAATATACCACCTGCTTAATGTACAAATCCTTCTTGTAAAACAGTATACTTGCTATAAAGGGTATCCATGAAGTTGTTATTTCAACTGTTTGTCTTTAAAGGCACAACATACAAAATGTTTCTAGAATCTCTTTTGCTGCTTCAGATGGAAATAGGAAATTTGCATTAAAGAACTTCACAGCACATTCATAACAGAACTAACAGTGTATAATCAACATAATGCATATTAAAAAAAAATTCTATTTCCATAACAAATTAAAAAAAGACAAAAAGAAATTTTTCAGGAACTAATTATGAAGACCAAATGCAGATAAAAATACTGTAATTTACAGGTAATAATCCCAAATAAAAAGGCTGGCTCAAAAAGGTCAAAGATGAAAAGGAAAAATTTCATTACTTTTCAACTGAGCAATTATTTTGAAAAGAACAGACCATGATGGACTTGTGTACAAGCTGTAAGATATTTCTTTTTTTATCTGTACATATCACTTGTAAGAACATGAGAAAATTTCACAATAATTTAGCACAAGAAAAGAGAAATATTAGCCATATGAAATTAATTTATTATTTCAAAGGAATTTAATATATATAGTGGTCACATCTTCTTAAATTGGCCCCTGATTAGCAGCTGCCTGTTTTATATGGCCAGAATCCCTTAGGACCAATTTGTGTTCCAAAGTACACCTCTAGGACATCCAATCCTATAATGCGACCGTTGGCAGGCGTATTAGACCAACAACTATTAAACTGACCCATCATCAGCAAGCACATGATGGGTTTACGTTTAGAAACCACCAGAATATTTGTTGATTTTTAATATAACAAATTTACATTTGTTCCAACATGTTGATGAAGTAGATAACTTAATCCACATAGTGAGGTAAGTAATCCAATTATCTTCACCTCTGTGTATTCCTTAGATGATGTGTTTTGTCACCTTGATTATTACCACTGTGGTGATGAAAGAAAGAAGTAATATTTATAGTAAATGATGAAATGTCCTCATTGTCAGGTTCATGTGTGCTTTGGTTATGCTCAGTTTTGTCAAGTTCAGGATTGGTATACTTTGGTTATGCTCAGTCTGTCAAGTTCAGGTCTGGTATAATTTGGCTATGCTTAGTTGGTCAATTCAGGACTGGTATACTTTGGTTATGTTCAGCTGGTCAAGTTCAAGACTGGTATACTTAGCCTATGCCTCAACAAGATTTGCACACTGTTTCAATGGGAGCTGATTTTTTGCCAAGTGCCTTTTAATTTTGGTTCAATAAAATGAGCAAAAATATTCCTGCTGCATATGATAAAAACTTCACTGCACTGATGAAAAATGTAATCATCATTTATTAGAAATTTATGCTTGCTTCAGGAAAATTTTCAAACTTATCATGTATTATTGCTCAGTAATGACTACTGAGATGGCTCCAAAGGTACACAGACTGGGTACCCTAACAATTCCCTTACTTTTCTATTATGTCTCTAGAACCATTCCATACTTACTCCTGATCAATAAAAGTAAATTTTCCATCTATTGTATGCCGAGATACAAACTCCAACGGCTGAGAATGTTCATTATCAGCACCATTAATACCACTTTCATGACCATCCTGTTGTCTGATTTGTCCAACAGCTACCAAACAACTAAGATTACAATTATCATCAGAATCCTCTTGACCACTATTATTTAACTTGGATGTAGGCCATGACTTTAAATATCCAGTACAATGAATCAACACATAGGACTTCCGATCTGTAAAAAAGAAAACAAATATGCAGCTAATAATGACTCTTTTAAGATTATTTGTTTCAGAAATGTGATAGGTATATAAAGTTTGTTCATAACAGTATCTTTCCAATAATACCCCAATAAACCTGATCTGTAGATTTCATGAAAGGTGAAGGCTGAGCTTATTATGGGAAACATCTTTTTAGCACATAAAAATATCAGAGATGCTTGTAATAAAGAATTGGCTTACCAGTAATTAAAGAAGAAATAAGTGAGAATGTTAAAGATTTTCAAACTTTTGCAATTTCTACAAACAAGTCATGAGATGGTCATTTAAACATACATAGAGTGACTGTACTAGCCAATCATAATCCATTTACCTCTATGGTCTATGGATGAATTTATTTCTAACCCAAACAATGCAACTAGGTCAATGCTGAACATCTTAGTGTGTTTATTTCTTACAAGGATTCAGCACTAAATAGTCACTTAGATTCCTACAGCTTTAGTGATAAGATCTAAACAGATCTTTTATTTTTACCTAATACACCTACCTTTGATTTGCCTATTCTCCATGTGGACCTGATATTACTCACCTGATTATATAACTTAACAGCTGACAATTTCACAGGCAGTGGCAGATCATTGTAAAGAATGTTATTTTGTCAACTGATTGGCTTTGTTTTATCTTCCTGCCTCATATTTTGAAGTGTGAATCAACAGAAGAACAGTAACAAGCTCAACCAATCAGAAGTAAGATCTCATTAATATGCCTGAATCTCATTTATTATTACATTTATTCAAGGATCTTGATAATATAGGCAAATAAGTATTCCACATTTTATAAAACATATGGCCTCCAGAGTGGTAACAAGTTCAGCCAACCAGATGCCAAAATCACCTGATACATATATGTGGATCTTGCTCATTATGAAACCCTGGACCAAGATCTTGATAATACAAGCCAACAGTCCAAGTTGACCAAAACTGGATCAGAAATATAACCTACTCAGTGATATCACGTTCCCACGTTTGATCAAAACTGGATCAGAAATATGACATCCTGAGTGGTAAAAAAAACAATATTTGACAGATGTGCACAATGGATGCAGTGTCATACTCTAAGCTCCCTTGGCCTTACAACCAATCAGAAATATCCAGTAATAAATTTATTCCTGACACCTGGGTCTTGTGAAGAAATAGATGTTAGCAATGAGCCAAATTTAGGTAAGAAATAAAAGCACCCCAGTTAAATTCCTGGGTTCATCAAGTCCGAGAGTAAGTCCAAGGTTAGTGGTTTCTTTAGTTTCTCTGGTTTGATATGCCTAAAAGGCTAACCTACACAAACATGTGGGTCATTAAGAATGTATGATGCAAATACCTGCTGTGAAATTGTTTAAAACTAAACAACAGGCCAATGTACATGTGACTGCCTAGAAAGGAAAGTGAAATTAGAGATTATTAACTAGAGATGGAAGCCTCCCTCCTAAAAGATCATTCTAGGGTAAGGATGGGTAACTTGACTATGTCCAATGCATATTTACTGTTTTTCCCTATGATGTCTGCCAAAAGACAATAAAACTAACAACAGGCGATTCTCAGCTTTCAGCTGTTGGTTATCTTTTCTTCAATGTTGTATGGTACCATAGGAAAGTGCAAAACTGAGGCAACTGAACATTGGGTATAAATGGTCACATGGTGGGTAAAAATTGGTCACATGGCAGCTACATTCTTTTAGTTGTGTATTTCTTAAAAGTCCTCACAAATAAAGCCAAATTTGAACATTAAAGGTAGAATTACCAAAGACATACTCACCAAACTCCCAGACAATGAGTATGGGTGGGTGGGTTGGGGGATGAGACTGATATAAGATTTATTTTTTTAGTTTCTTTTAGTAGTTCAGTGCATACAAGTGAAAAATGTGACATCGTATATTTGAAAATAAATTACTCATACACCAACAGAAATTAAATGAAAATTCCAATGTGAATTAAAGAAAGTCAAATAACTTTTGTCTCTGAAGCATTTCATATACTTCCAAAAAGAAAATAGTTGGTAGATTTTTAAGTTAGCATTTTCAAATATTATCACCACAAACACACACATACAATTGTGGTCATAATCACAATCTCAACAAACAATAAATAAAATAAATACTCCAAATTCTGTCTTTAAAAACCAAACTAAATCTGACCAAAATCCAATCAGAAATATGTCCTCTACTGTGTTCACAAATTCAGCCAATCAGATGCATGATCACCTCATTAATATGCATGGATTGCATAGATGTTGCTAATAACAGAATTCATTTGAGGTCCTTGTGGCATAACCTAATATAATGAATCTAATTAGAAGTATGACCTCTAGAGTGTTCAAGCTCATCCAATCAAATGCTCATAACTAAACTCATCCAAGATCTTGACATAAGATGACATGCCAAAATTTGTCCAGAAATATGGACTCTAGAGTTGTCACAAGCTCAGCCAATCAGATGCATGATTACCTCATTAATGCACACAGATGTCACTAATAATCAAACTCATTCAAGATCTTGATGACATATGGTTACATATCAAATGTAATCAAAATCTGGTCACATGTATGGTGTCTGTATGTGTTAATAAGCTCAGCCAATCTGATACATGATCACCTAAATAATATCCATAGATGTCACTCATAAACTGAACCCATGTGCGGTCTTCATGATATAAGCTTACGTACCAAATCTGTTTAAAATCTGATCAAAACTGATGCCTCAATAGGGTTCACAAACAAGTGTTGACAGATGGACCACATGTACTAGATTATGAACAAAATGCCATAACCTCACTTGACCTTTGGCCAGAAAAGCTAAAATTCTGAGATGGAATGTACAACAAAAGTATATACATATATGTACCAAGTTAGCCCCCTTATCACCCTCACCCTACCCAGAGGGCTGATGCTATGAAACCCACTTCAAAATGTTGTCGAGGATCTAGGAAGAACTAATGGTTACGATGCAGTAAGATTGTAGGTATGTATATGATTTTAAATGTAGACACCAATGTTGGAGATAGCAAACTGTATCACAAAGAAACTAAATAGGCATCAGATCACTCACACTCACATCATAACCAAATGCAATAATAGTTGACCAAGTAATCTGGATGAATAACAGTGTAAGTATATTGGCAACATCTGTTGTATAAGATGGAAGTCCTTGAGAATTAATAAAATTAAGACCGAAAATGCTAAATTACCTAGTTTCCGTTTTCCCCGACAAATATCTAAATCGAGGTCTTTTTCTGATTTAATATTAAGAGAATCTGAAGAAGTGTTCGCCCAACACCTCATCTGACAGAAGAATGATCGTCGTGCTCCAGAGCATAAATGAGTTGGTCTTTGTGGCAACTCTGTCTTCACAGGTTGTAATGCTGAATTAAAACAAACAAATTCAGTAAGTACTCTGCCTACTGCTCACCTATAGTATACAGTGAGAAAATCTGACTGTCACCCATAAAGTTAATGTAATGACAAGTTTCAAGACCTTATCTCAAACAGCATTAATAATAATAATAATAATAATAATAATAATAATAATAATATATGAAATAAAAATAAGATACTTTATTTATTTTGGTTGGACTGTTGAGCTCAACACTCGTATCACATGGTGCTGAGATACATTAAAATACACAGTATTCATATCAAGTACAACAGTATTCATATCATGTACGACAGTATTCATACCATGTACAGCAATATGCATATCATGTACAACAGTATTCATACCATGTACAACAGTATTCATATGTACAACAGTATGCATATCATGTACAACAGTATTCATATCATGTACAACAGTATTCATACCATGTACAACATTATTCATACCATGTACAACAGTATTCATATCATGTACAACATTATTCATATCATGCACAACAGTATTCATATTACAACAGTATTCATACCATGTACAACAGTATTCATATCATGTACAACAGTATTCATACCATGTACAACTGTATTCATACCATGTACAACAGTATTCATATCATGTACAACAGTATTCATACCATGTACAACAGTATTCATGTCATGTACAACAGTATTCATATCATGTACAACAGTATTCATACCATGTACAACAGTATTCATATCATGTACAACAGTATTCATATCATGTACAACAGTATTCATGTACAACATGTGAACTACATAAGAAAGAGGCCTTAAATACCACAAATTCATAAAAACTACAAGTTAAACAGAATGTCTTACATTTGTGTCTAAAAGCTGCAAGGATTGTTCATGAGTTAATATCTTTAGGTAATGTCCTCCACACTAAAACACCTCTTTATTTGAAACTATTTTTAAAGAATTAAGTTTTTTGTTTTGGGACACTCAGTTGATTTTTAGCAGATAAGAGCATGATTTAACAATGAATTTCAGAGACTGGATCAACAACACTCAGACAATCTGATGTCAGGATGTTTTTAACCATTTGAATATTTAAAATAAAGTTTTATTGGATGTTGAATAGTTTTAAAGAAATATCGTCACATTCTTTTGCTGGCATTTCATGTTTTAAAAAATATTTTATCAACAATGTCCCCAAATATTTAAACATTAATCAAATTAAGGTACCATGAAACAAATGTAAACAATAAATCTTGATAATGCTATTAAAAAATGCTTAATTCTTTCAAAAAATCCAATAACCTATAGGAAATTTTACAACTGAGTCGACTTGTTTATTCCATGATAGAGTTACATCAAAATGTGACTTGTAAAAGTTTTTCACAAGTTTCACACTCAAGCTGGTCAAGCATTCTACCTTATGAGAATTTACACACATTACATTTCTTGATACACCAAGTTGAAAAGTTAGACATTTCAGAAATTAGATTACTCTCATCAATTCCTGTACTTACAACTTGAGCAGCTGTGTCATCCATATACATAAACATACAGTATCATCAGATACCAAGGGGAGGTCATTGATAAATAGTACAAAGAAAAGTGGTTATAAAATTGACCTTGTGAAACTCCTACAAAAACATGGAATGGAGCAAAGCACCATTAAAACAAATGCTTTATGATCTGCTGTAACTTTCAATATGAGCTAAAAATAAAGTGCTAAATGTGAGCATCCATAAATTGGTAATTTTTGTAATAGAATATTGTGATCAACCCTGTAGAATGCTTTTGAAAAATCTAATAATAATATACTACTACGATTCCCTTTATTTCTTTATACAAAAAATTAGTAAAGTTGGTAAAAGCTGTCTGACAGTAGTGGAAATTTTTAAACCTGACTGAATTTCAGAAAACAAATTATGTGCTGACAAAAAAGGAGATAAAAATAACTATAGACATTTTATTCAAGTTAGTTTTGACAGTATGGGAAGAACAGAAATTGATCTATAGTTTGATTTATTGTCTCTTGCCTCTTTTTGAAGAGAGGCATGACTTAAATTTAGCAGATTTCCATTGGTCTGGAAAGGACCAAGTTTTGACAGTATAGTTCATAATGGAGGTAATGCTTCAATTGCTCTGGTCAGAAAAAATTTTCAACCTGGTTGAAATCAGTGAATACATAGTTCATGTCTACTTCTGCGAGTCTCCCATAGCCATTGTAAATATTATCATGCAGAAAATAAATTCAGACTAAAGTAATCCTGGCACCTTTTCTAAATGACGTCTTTTATCTTTAAACTTAAATTTAAATTTGACAGCCAAAAGTATATAGTTCATGTGTCAATAATTACCTTGATTAACAACTACAGGTAGGATTTCATAGATTAAATACTACAAGCAGGATTTCAAAGATTAATCACTACAGGTGAAATTTCACAGATTAACCACCACAGGTGAGATTTCACAGATTAACCACCACTGGTAAATATTTCACAGATCAACCACTACAGGTAGGATTTCATAGATTAACTACTACAGGTAGGATTTCACAGATTAACTAGTACATGTGAGATTTCACAGATTAACCACCACTGGTAGGATTTCATAGATTAACCACTACAGGTGAGATTTCATAGATTAACCACTACAGGTGAGATTTCACAGATTAACCACCACAGGTAAAGATTTCACAGATTAACCACTACAGGTAGGATTTCACAGATTAGCTGCTACAGGTGAGATTTCACAGATAAACCACTACAGGTGAGATTTCACAGATCAACCACTATAGGTAGGATTTCACAGATTAACCACTATGGGTAGTATTTCACATGAAAAGCATGCAGGAGGCAGTCCACTTACCTAACTGGTATACTACCTCACAGGTACAATAAACATCAATTCACAATGCAGACTCATTAATAAGGAGAGTCTATCACTGGTCAGAAATGTCCTTCTGAATGTACTGCGTATAGGCCTAGCTTGGATGAATCAATGCAATCATACACTCAAAGACTTTAAATACATAATCCACAATGACCATGACCAAGATGCATCCAATTATAAAGTTTCATGATTGGAATATAAACAACACCCAAGAAATGAATTTTTAACTCAAATTGTGAAGTAGGCCACTGAGCAAGAAATATAGGTCACAGAGACCTTCTTTTAGCAAAAATGATGCAGAACTTACCAAAATGCATCCAGTCACCAAGTTTCATGAAGCTTGGTAGGACTGTATCCATATAACATGCCAAAAACTCAGGAGGTCATGAGTTTAATGCAAGCACTTAACCAAAGCCAACAAAATATGAAATAAAGGTCACAATGAGCCTCATTTGTTGTAAAGGTGTAACAGTAACAAAGATGCACATCATCATCATTTTCATGATTCTAGCATGAAAAGTTCTTGAGAAATGAATATCAAACACGATATTTAACCCAAGTCAGTGAAACATAAAATACGGCGGACATGAACTATTACTGAGATGCTCGTAAAGATGCATCCACAAGTTTCATGATTCTACATAGGGTAGTATGTACAGTAGATTTCAAACACCTACGTGGTCATGGGCTAAATGCAACTATTTCACTTAAGCCAGTAAAATGTGAAACATAGGTCACAGTGACCTGTTTATAGTATGGCTGTAGTACTAAGAGAGGTGTATATAATCACCTAATTTAAGGGTTATAGCATGAACAGTGAGATGTATACAATCAACTACAAAAGTTTAGTGGCCAAAGCATTAACAGTAAAAATGTCAAATTTGAACCTGTCATTGAATTTGAAATATGGGTCACACTGACCTACTTTTAAGATGACGGTGCAGTACTAATCAAAACGCATCCTCATCCACATTTTTGTGAATCCATATACAACTTTATTATACAGTAGATAAAACACTAATGTGGTCATGAGCTCAATAAAACAAATGGAACATAAGCCAGTAAAATATTACATGTAGGTCACAATGATCTTTTGTTGTAAGGGTGTGATACCAACAGTGATCAATACAGTAATTTAATTTGATGATTCTGCCATGGACAGTGCTTGAGATTGAATACAAAATAATGAAGCTTGAAAGACTACGTATTGTTATAAGTCTATGCTCTTAAATTAGTAACAAAAAAGAGTGAAGACAACAAGCTTGTAAAATTTCACAAATAATATATTTCCCTATAATACAAAGTGAAAAATAAGAAAAAAGAACTTTGGTATTGCGAATTAAATCCAAAAATAATCCAAGAATTAAAGACACAAGTCCTAGTAGTAAAAAGTCCTGAATAAAACTCAGTTCAAGTCCCGAAGAGATCCAAAATTGAAGGCGATGACGTGTCTGTTACGCTCTGCAAAGTGCTGATGTGTCAACAGTCTCTTGTTGAATCACAGAAATATTATTCCAGGTTTGAATTCAGTATATATTCCAATGAATGTCTTTATCAAAGAATTTTATCAGAGCACTTTTGTATTTCCAGAGAAAATAATCACTTGAATTAAAAAATTTGAAGAAAATAAAATTCAACTCAAACTGGACACAACATAATACAACTTAAAGTGCTAGATGTTAAAGCACGGCTGGTAAAATCCTCTCAGTCACAAGATAATATAGTTCTCTGCTTGACCTCAGGTCATAATTAGCATTTTTTGAAAACAACCATTACCTAATGGAAAATAAGCTTCTAGAATGACTGAATGAGCCTTGTTTATTTACAACACGATAGCCTAAAATTTACTTAGGAATCTCCAAAACCCTGACCCTGATCAACATATTTACGCCTTCTTTGTTTACCTGAATAACCATTCTGTTAATAAGCTCATACACATAGAGAATAATAAAGCTATTATTAGTTTTTTACATAAATGAAATAAAAAAAAATTTTTAAAAAGTCAACCAGGTCAAGCAGAAATTAACTCCATTTTGGACAAGGTCAAGTCCAGCAAACAATGTTACATTACAATAATATGTAATGAAAATAAAAAATTTTTTTAAAACTAACGGATGAACAATTAAATTAAATATACATAACACTTCCCCTCGTAAAGAAAAAGTATAACAGTATACAAGGTACTAAAATAACATTTGGTTATAACTTAAATGCAAATATTTAACTGGAGCAAAGGTCACAGTGACGTTCATTTGCTGTAAGGATGTTATACTTGTAGAGATAGATACAATAAGCTTGTTTGATGATTCTATCAAAAACAAAACTGAACAAATAAACTTAAAACATAAAATTTTACCAAAGTCAATTAAGTGTGAGAAATATAGGTCACAGTGACCTACTTACATGAGGGTTTAGTACATCATAATGCATCCACTCACCAGCTTTCATAAATCTGGGTATAACTGTGTATGTATACAAGGTGTTACAAACCAACTTGGTCACAAGGTAAATGCAATAGCATTGCCTTAGCAAGTAAAATGTGAAATGTTAGTTACAGTGACATCCTTTTGTGGTAAGGGTGTGGTACAAACAGAGATGCCTACGATCAAGCTGGTATGATGAAGCTAGCTGAACAGAACTTGTGCATCGATTCCATCTAGACCAGTAGATTTTTTTCATGATAAAAGTATTTTAAAAAATCCTACAATATTCAAATTTTTAATGACTGGAATTTTAAACTTTGTACATTCTAGCATTTTAACATATAAAATCCCAGAGTTTCTTAATTATAACTTCACTAGGATTGTTATATACTTTAATACATTCTGTTGTCACATTTTAAATAATTAACTAAAAAGATTTCAGATTTATTTTCTATCTGTAATTTTATGACCTAATACTGTTAAAAAGGTGGATCTGGTGCATCTGATTTCAATACAATATGTCAGAAATATTTCCAAAACTCATTTGCTGTTGTAGAACTCTTTCTTTGCTTTGGAATAAGACAAGCTATAATATTTGTTCAGGTTTTGTAGACAACAGAGTTTTGTAGACAACAGAGTTTTCAAATTTATGTTTATCTTTGCTTCTAACTGTGATATTTATATCTTTTTCTCCATTTATTTAAGACTTGCAAAAATAATTTGTTCAACCATATCAATAACAATATCAACCACATGTACATCTTAGGCTAGAAGGAACCTCTTCATCCTTGCAGAATAGATTAAGGTCAAAATTCTGTGCACATCAATGCTTAATGGAAAATTTTGCATTAGGCTTAATTTAAGACTGGCAGGTAGGTTTTCTAATAACTGATACAGGCTATTAGTCACTAACACCTTTATGTGCTACCTTAATCTGAGTGAAGTAAGTACTTGAGTAAAAGTACAAAATGGGGGAGAATTCAATGATGTAGCTAGCAGTCCTTGTAATACATATCTATAAAATAAAAAAAACTGTGACCTTGACATCTGACCTTTTAACTACTTCATTTATCTGCTAATACATGAAAAATCTGATAACAATATATGTCTGGAAACAAGATACAACCCCTTCATACAGATCTAAACAATTTACTAACAAAAACTAAACAACAATTTTACACTGTGACCATGACCTTTGACACCTGGATCCATCATTCCCAAGGAGGCACCATGTATACTGGATACTGAATCACGTTTAAAAGTCTAGTTGGTTGGTTTAATTGCAAATTTAACACGTTATTGGTTATATCATAATGAGTAGATAGAAGCTAAAAACTTATCTCAAGGACACACAGAGGCAGCCATCCTGGGTCAGCATGGCAGGTATCAAATCCACAAAAATATTTCCTTCCCTGCAACAGCTACTGAAGGGACATTTTTTAAAAAAAGAAGCTTTTCACATGAGCAATGAGTCAGTGATATTGTCTGGTGTACTTTCATGATTTTATATAATAATGCAATAGCCTGAATCATGATTACTGCTATACTTTTAAAGCCGAGTTCCTCCTAGGGACTTAAATGCTCCACTAGCCAAAACTAATTTCCAGGAATCCAAGATAGATCTGTTTCTATTTTTTGTAATTGCTGAGGTTTCACTCTATAGTTCTGTCCTTGGCAAAGGGTTTTGTTTTAAAGAAAAATAATTTCCCAGACATACTTTACAGGTATTCCTGTCTATTTAAGAAAGACCTTGTATGTCTCATGTTTTGTTAGAAGAACTTAATTCCCTATATTTTAGTGTATGGTTGATGGGTGTAATTTGGGTTGGTGAATATGCAGCTCTGCCTTACTTCAGATGTGCACCTCTCAAAAGACTGCTAGACCTGCTTGGTCATTTTTACTTCCTGGCCTTCAATTTTTAAAAAGAAGTCATTTCAAGGTTATTCTAGTTTTCGTAACTGCAACCATGTTTGATATGGAATCAGCATTATTTCAACAAAATCTGAAAGATCTTCATGCCACGATGCTTTCTGTCAAATTTAGTCTAATGCTGTTGAACAGTTATTTGGGGGGTTTTTTTGTAGAAGTTATAAATGGCAAAAGTGAATGAATGATGCATAACAGATGATGGGTGACTGACAACAATCAACAGATGAAGGATGAAGGACCATATCACAAGCTCACTTTGCCTTACTGCCAGTTCAGCTAAGAAGCTGAAACATGCTGAATAGCTGATGCTTTTAGCAACTCATTTAATTTTTATATCTATGACCCTCCATGTGGGAGACTAATTATCACTTACTTTTGGCATCTATAAACCTCTCTCTGGGAGACAGGTCAGAAGAGGAAAACTGTTCCTTGACTTTGTTAATATCCCTGGGATGAAGGTAGTCAAACAGACACTGACCAATAAGATCCGACTGGAAGGAAAACATTAAGCAATTGAACTCTCTGCAAATTACGAGAACTACATCAAATATATATTAGCAAGCACTCATATCAACAGATTTGTGTTTGTAAAGCATAAATGCCCATACTGCAGATCAAAACAAAACTTTGATAACGCTGAGGTGAGTTGGTCAGTGAAAAGTAGAATGATGAAAAATAGGGTTGTGTACATTTAAGACTTTGCCACATTTCATGAAATGCCCTACATTAAGATGCATAACAATCCTAACTTTAGTCCAAATCATGACAGAATCTTTTATTCCGAGACATGACAGAATCCTAACTTTAGTCTGAGACATGACAGAATCCTTAATTTAGTCCGAGACATGACAGACAGCACAAAGTCATTCCAGAAGTTTTCTGGTCTTTAATCAGTAGAGCAAACAAGAGGCACAAGTGTGAATGAGAAATCTGACATCATCTACCTAATAGTCAAATATATGAGAAGTTGACCAAAAAATCTGCATTAGCAGGATGATTTCTGAAGTAATTTCTTCAAATTATGTTGACCGCTCTGATGGCCTAAGTGGCTAAAGCATCTGCTTCTGATGCAGGAGGTCACAGGTTCGAACCCCAGCAGAGTCATACCAGAAATTTTCAAAAATGGTACTAACAGCTGCCTCACTTGGCACTCAGCATTAAGAGGTTAGTGTTAGGACTGGTCAGCCTGGTGTCAGGATAATGAGACTGGGTGGGACATCATACTTCATGTTTGTGGCATGACGCCCCTGTGCTACACATCACTATCAACTGCCACAATGTAGATATCATAGTGATATGACTGAAAAATTGTTAAAGCTACGTTAAAAATCCAAATCACTCACTTCAGTCATTCAAATTAAGTTCAGTACTGGTACACAATTTATGAAAATGCTATGTCAAGGTTCCTCTGTCTTTTGTATTTTCATCCTTATTTGATGACAGATCAGCACAATTTGTAAAAATACTAAAAGGTCTTAATGCAAGGATTCTTTGTGCAAAGATTCTTTGTGTCAAGACTGGTTAAATTCAGTTGAGTGCTGTTTGAGTTAATGTCATTTAAATATTTTGCTATTTTTAGAAAGAACAGCCATATTTGATGGCAGACTGACATCATTTATAAAAAAAGGGTTTTTGTGCTATCAGGCTTTCTCTTAAATTTGGTCAAATTCTAGTGAGTGTTATTCTTCAAAAGATGTCATTGTTTCATTGTAATGTGTCGAATTTTGAATAAGTATGGAACCTTGAAACTGAATTTATTGTGCATTAAAATTTTATTACGGTCAAGCCACCAAGGTCTTTGTGAAGGGTCACTTCAACCTTTTCTTCATGTCAGTGTTAAACTTGAAAGGCCAGCATCTACGGCTCATTTAGAATTGACCCAGGCATTGCAACGCTGTCCTGAGAAAGTAAACATTACAGTTACCGACCATAACTGTTTGAGGTGAATCCCATGTCAAATAGTCATTTTCAAAGGAAAGTTGATATGCATCGTATTTCTCAGATTTTAGGCTGTCAAAATCTGACCAGAAAAAATAATTATCTTGGGGAAAAATTAGGAACCACCAATTACAATTGGTCAGTTTAAATTAACACGTACACCTTGGAAGTAATGTTGAATTTAAAAGTAATGACCTTGGTTGAATTTCTTTAGTCCGAAATTTTCCTGCGAGAGGATAAAATTTGGCTCTGGGGAAAAACTAAAGAATAGTGCTTTCCTCATTAAACAAGTAAAGGGGACCACGTGGCTGTCATGTAAGAAATGACAGGCTTTAGTGCTAAGACGCACAATTTCTGAAAGAGAACAGCATTAAGGTACACAATTTTAATTTTCATGTAATTTTCTATTTTATTTGTCTTGTTTATGCAAATGTGTTTGATATGACTAGGATTCATACTATGTACCGCTTATTCGATTTCATAGAAATATGTTGATATGCTAGAGTTGTTATGCAATTTATTTCTTTAATTTTACAGTTACTAATTCATTGATAGAACTGACTGATTGCATGCAATCCAAATTTTCAGATGTGTAAGATTTCATAGGGTTATATAAATTAATTTCCTTTGTCTGTTAGGATGATACTGATTATCTTGAGTTAACGATAATTGCATATTTATATATGATTTTGTAATGCTTAAAGGATCTTGTAGGTTAGGGAATGCTATGAGCCAGAAGTTAGTGAATCTTATGCAATAGTAATCGATAGTATGTATCTTATTGAGTGGAAGTGACTAGGTTAGATGTCTAAGGAGTCATGTGGTAGTGTAAGCAGAGAGATACAGGAATGATGTTTATATGCACCGCTCACATGTTAATTGGTTGTCAGCCGCTGTGTAGCGAGAGTGATAATCTATCGAAATAGATCAGATTTGGATGTATATTACAGGGGTCATTTGTAACTAGAGATAACAATTGTACATTACTCAAAATACAGTCTAAATTTGTATGGACCATTAATCATTAAGGTCACCTTATGTCAGAATTTATGCAATGTTTGGATAGCTAGTTTATACTTTCTGAGTAATGAAAGTGAGAAAATTTTATATATGCATAGCAAGTGATACATATAGAGGCTTAGTGGTAATCTTGTCATTCAGGAAACAGCTCCCAGGAACAGATGGGGACAGTCCGAAGATGGAAGTCTGGAAAGAAATGAAGCGTTCAGAATAGGAAGATCAAGGAAGATCAACGTATACACATGAAGGGGGGGAAAGACGTGTGATACACGGAGACAAAAACAGAAGCAACACCAGGTGATGCAAATCAGGCATGGACATTGTGCTCCTTTCACCACTCATTACCATGATGAGTGAATCCAAAATAGAACACTGCTATTGAAATTCTGTTAACATAAAATTGTTTGAATTGAACCTGACACTATTAGTTTTTTTGTTATCAATTAAATTTTTAATTTATTGTCTAAAAGGGGCTTGTATTGTATATTTTCTTCTCAATAGTCTTGCTCAGTTCTCTGTTGATGTTCTATCTATCCACTCACACCAGACAATAAAATTGAGGGAGGTCATCCTCTAGATAATGACAGCTGAATCTAATTAACCATCCCTCTTTACCAAGAGGGACAATGTTACATTCATATTTAAAGAAACAGTCGTCATATTTGATGACCCTGAATAGTCTGTAGAAAACTGAAGGGCAATAATGCCAGTGCTAAATTTAGTCGAATTCTATTTATTGATTTCAGAATTCTTAAATGTTTTGACATCTTAACCAACATCAGCTATATCTGATGTGTGAATAACATCTGTTTACAAATGTGAATGATGCCAAGACGCTTTTCTGTCATGTTTAGTAAAATTCTGACAATTGGTTTCTGGGAAAAACTAGCTTAATGGTTTTGCTATTTTTATTCATGATGGTTACATATGATGACAGATCTGAAACATTTGTATAAAAGTGAAAGACATTAATGCCAGTGTGTTTTCTGTCAAATTTTATCCAAGTCTAGTCGAGTTGTAAGATGGAATCATTTAAAGATTTCTCTATTTTTAGTACCAACTTTCACTATTGCTGGGGCTTGACGTCATTTGTACAAATGCCAAATGCATTTATGACATGATGCTTTGTGCCAAACTTGGTTAATTTAACGTTGCCATATTTAACAGCAGATTTACATTATTTGCTCAATTGTGAAAGACCTTCACATTGGGGTGCTTTCTGTAAAATTTGATCAAATTCTGTTCAGAATCGTTTGAGATATGTTCTTTAAAGGACTTTCTATTTTTTGTAATGGTGGCACTATTTCACGATTAATTGGCATTATTTGCACAAAAAATTAAAATACTCTGATGACAGTATGCTTCTTGTGAAAATGTCAAATTCTGTCAGGTGGCTTTTTGATTCCTTGATGTCAGAATGCTCTCTGTAAAGTCAAGTGAAAATTTGTCTGGCAGTTTTTTTAAGAGAAGACAACAAGAATTAACAATTGCATATTGAGGTGGATGGATGAAAGATGATGCAGGACAAATGACCATACCATATGCTAATGCATGGCCAGGTTAGCTGAAGAAATAAACAAAAGTACTGTGAAAGACAAATTATGTGCTCCCTGTGTTTAATTTGTAGGCATTAGTAGAGCATGGTCGACTTAAGATTATTGACCTGTGAGTTTCAATGAGCTATAACCTTGGTCAAGTTATGCAGACTTGATCTAAAATTACTGTGCAAAAACTATTATTTTCATAGCTGATTTATGACTCTGACCTCTGACCTCTTTATTGCAGAATCTACTTGATGCTTTGTTACTCTAAGAGCAAACTAAGTACAATGAGCTTCCTCTAGATCAAATGTTATTCTGCAAAACACATTGTTTTAGCCACAATGTCCTTTACTTTTGACCTTTTGACTCCTAAATCCTCTTCCATACCTTAACTGGAAATCCTCCACAGACTTTGGTCAAGATACATAGTCTAAAACAAAAGCTATAATGCAAAATATACTTCTTTCAGTCAGTGACCTCATCATTTGGACCCCAAAATCAATATGGCCACTTATTTCTTATTGCAATGTGCAAGTCACCCACAAACTCTGGTGAAGGTACATGGCTGAAAACTGAAATTATCATGCAGAAACAATTTCTCTTTGTTTGGTCAGCATGACCATGATGACATTTGATCTTTTGACACTAAAATCAATAGAGCTCTTCCTAAACCTAAGTACATGACATCCAAAGTTCTTGTTCAAACATTATGTTTCTTCTTAGTCAAAGGGAACAAGAAAAGCTGGGAGCCACAATGTGACTGTATTTTATCAAAAGCTGTTATAATGAAGGATATCTTAGTGGTATTCCTCTGTACTTCTATTTCTTACATATTCATATACACCAAAGATATGACATTCCTGAAATTCAAGCGATTAATGGAAGTAAAGTTATGAGAGGGTGAAAATTCTAATTTTTGGGGAGTCTAAGAACAAATTTGGTGCTCGAGATATTTCATGACTGCAGAATTAGGTCACCCTAGTCACCCTAGTTTGAGTACAAAATAGAATTGAAACAACAAACTCCAAAATAAAAGCCACACTTTCAGTCTTTCAGTATTATTTAAATCTGATCTTAGATAAACCTATCACTTTCATAATTATGAGTTCTTGCAAGTAAAAATCTTTTCTTCAAATTTTGAGCACTAGTTAAATTTTTATGTTCAGGCAGTTTGCATGACTATAGGGTCTGGACTTGTTCAGTGTCTGTTCTTAATCTGCTCTACCATGAGAAATATACAAATGAATGCCAGTCACCAAATACAAAAAGACTGGCTTCATTATCACAAATAACAACTTGATAATGAAGAAACCGACAAATGAATACCAGTCACACAAAAAAATAACAGGCTGGCCTTATTGTGACAACTAAATAAAACCTGGTCTAAAATTGTAAAAATTATAAACCAGGGTATTGGTAGGATATGACATAGTAATTATAAGATTTCATTTTAATAGTTGTGCTGCAGCCAGCTTATTTTGGCATAGAAAACTATCAACACAGTAATTAACAGGTGAAGCTTAATTAAACTTAACTGACCACCTGCCAATGCTAACTGACTATAAATGAGACTAATTAGCCTACTGTTTGGTATTCCATCATAATTCCTATGTCATATCCCACCAATACCCTACAAATGACCAACCTGAGTTTTGAACTTGGGCTTTTTAGGTATATTGGCAACAGACGTCACTTACCCTTGAGTAATTCAGAATGTTTTTCACCGATTCTGACATGTACAAGATACGGGCCCTATCACAGCCAACAACAAACAGAAAACCATCTGCTGCCTGAAAGAAGAAAAACAAAATAAAATACAATGGCCCCTCACTACAAAAGACCAGTCAGTAATAATTGAAGTAACAATGGTTGATTATGGATGCGGGAGGTTACAGGTTCAAACCCCAGTCGAGTCATATACCAAAGACGTTATGAAAATGGTACTAACAGCTGCCTCCCTTGGCACTCAGTGTTAAGAGTTAGTGTTAGGAATGGTCGGCCTGGTGTAAGGAAGATGTGACTGAGTGGGACATGATGCTACATGTCTGCAGCATGATGTCCCAGTGCTATATATCACTATAAACTGTCACACTGCAGACATCATAGCGATATGACTAGAAAACTGTTAAAGCTATGTTAAAAATCCATATCTCTCTCTCTCTCGCATGCATGAACACACACACACACACACACACATGCACACACGCACGCACGCACGTACACACACACGATCTCAAGAGGAGCTAGTATCACCTTGGGGACTTCTAAGTCAAATCCAGTCTTTTAACCAGCAGTTAATTTATTAACCCTACATGCTATGTTTACACTTCATGGGGTTGTATCCTACTTCCGAGATCTGTATCGTGAACATCAATTATGATACACCAAAGTGGGTGATATTACAGATGAGTAGACAGCATCCCTGATATAGGTGATATGCTATGATGGGCATATTGTCAGAGGAGACCATGACACATTAACCCCTTATTTTGTTGATGAACCCTTGTAATGCTAGAAATATAGCCTTAATTTCAAGACTGCTGATGTGGAGGGATGATTCATTTGGAGTCCAGTGGTTCTAAATGAACACCCCAACCAAAATATGATGCATTGGCAAACGTATAGGAGTGGAGGTCAGTTGCATGTAAGGGAACCCCCGTCAGAAACCTGTCCTGATTCATCCACCAATGCAGGTAGAAAAGAAAATCTGGTCTCAGGGGAATCAGAGCTGTGAGTGAATCTCTGCATGGTTACCACCAATGTGAGAAGGAGAAATAGTGGGTGCATATGGAAGTATCCTATGAGAACCAGATCTGCAGCAGCATCCCAACAGGGATAGGTAAAGTGGAGCTGACAATGATCTCTTGCTTTTAAAGCCTCTAGAAGTGTCGGGATTCATTTTATCAGGTCCTGTGGAACTCCTCATATGTAAGGAAGTTCATCACCATGTAAACAAATTTCTCAGACAGAGTATGCTCTGACTTCCTGAGGTTGGGTAAAAGACCCATCCAATTTACTGTAGACCAGCATCTGCCAGTTGTTCAAGTACTGGAGAATCAGTTCCCAGCAATCAGAATTATGCCACTACTACTCTCATAATGTTTGTGAAAACTCTGGGTGTGGGAGCAATTTTGACCATCAAAACTGGGAACTGGAAGACTTCCTGGACTAAGCAAAACCAGATGTATAGCAATGTGGGGGAATACTGAGATGTGCAAGTAAGTAATCAAATAGTCGATAGAGACGGACCAGTCTGACGGAAGCATTGCTTCTGGATTGAGAATGATGCTCAATTACTCAATTATTCAATTATGAAACAAACCCTTCCACTGTCCATGGTGATCAGGAAGACTGGGGAGTAGAATGCAGTAAACTGAATAAGCCCCCTTGACTGCCCATTTCTGTATAAGACTATAATGTTCCTCTTTAACTCCACCAGATGGATTGGTGAAGAAGTATGGCTGTCCTTAACAGATGGGTTTATTCCTGAATTTGTATTTGGTAACTCTTTCTCACAAGAAAAGAACACACCCATCATCCTTGATGCTTCACCAAGCTTCTGAAAAGAGGCCTTGATGACCACATACGGGATGCTGGGTAGAGGATTGTATTGCAGGAGAGGGTACTAGTCCCTAGGGCTGTAATCACACACCCAAAGAAGGAAGGTTAAAAACACCCTCCTTGGAGGTCTTCAGCAACTGTGCTTTGTACCTGATTGTCTAGGAGAAGATACGTAATTCCAACATGTTAGGAAAAGGCCTCTGCTGCATTATTTAATAACACAAAAGACTTACCTGTAACCAGTTTAACTGATAATAAATAAAAATAAGTGTGTCTTAAATTTTTCTCTGGTCACAGATTCAACACATGTCGATTACAAGTAACATGGTGTCCTTGAAAAAGATGATTGTTCTGTGTATGGGCATGTGATGCACACAAGTGGGCTGTGTCTTATTTAAATTTTTCCAATCTGTGAGAGGATGAGCAGCAGAGAAGGTGAACAGACCATTTTTAAAAGCAGTCCATTTTTGAAAATAAAGCTTCCTACGAAAATGAAAATACAAGCGTCAATAACGCTAACCAGCAGAAAAGGCGAAAAGATCACTTTTTAGAGCAGTCCATTTTTTAAAATAAAGCTTCCTATGAAAATGAAAATACAAACGTCAATAATTCTAAACTGAGGTCTCTAACTGGGTTTGTGTATATTTCTTTTGACGTTTGTATTTTCAGATTTTTATGGTTCTCATTTACCAACCCGGGACACTCACTGTTGGTTGTCCCCTCCCTGCTGCTGTAGGTAGTGATGCGGTGAGATGACAGGTCTCTCAACCAAAAATTTTTTCAAGACCTATGTGATATCGTGACTGAGGATCATGTAAATTTATCATGATAAATCCATGAGGAATCACTTGCACTTTTGAGAAGAAGTTTTTAAACTTAATTATATCCATATTCCCTGAATACCAAGTCTGGTGGATGTTTTGCAAAGTATGTGTATCGACTCCATTAAACACAACTAAAAGATTACAATTGTCTCTGATCACTTTAGGTATTTGTGTATATCACTGAGTAACATATATAATATCGGTGTTTCTGTATCTGCCTTGGAAAAATATCTGAGCTGGATTTGATTGTTTGTCTAGCATCACATCATCGTATACTACGAGATTATTAATACATCCATTGAGATCATCCACAGATGGAGCATCATAAATATTGGTAATAAGTCAATAATTTCATTACCGTCCTAGTCCAACAATTTTGCATTTTCATTAAAATCTTTTAAGCACATCATAGCATTGCTGATCATCTACAAATGGTGCAACTAAATACAACTTATCCCACTTCAGCCATCTCATTATCAGGTTAAGTAGCAATTGCGTCTTACCAGACCCAGATGGACCAATGATAATTGCTCTGATAGAATTTGGTAGCACTGGATGATGCTTGATTGGCTCTTGCTTTCGTGTCACTGACAAATCAATGATATTCATGATGTAGGAATATATAATAATTACATGGATTTATACTGTGTTCGATGCAGAGCACCCACCCCTACCAGTGGATTAAAAACAATAATGACGAGGAATAAAAAGTGTGCACTTACAGGCAAGTGTGTGAAATGTGGTACCAAAAAATACAGATTTATCTCTCATGAAACAGACAGAGATATCGCTGCTTCACTGGGAAAATTACCAGGAGCTCCATGGGCTAAGTATCCTGGCGAGAAGCATCTTACTGGATATAATTATTGTGGTCCTGAACCCAACTTGATATCCGCATTGACGAGAAAGATCAACCAGGACCTGGAGAGTATCCAATAAATGCGACTGATCAAGTGTGCCATGTTCATGATGTTGCGTATAAAAATCCAGATTTACAACAATGACATATTGCAGACGTGAAGTTGATTCACACTCTGAAATCTGTAAAAAATAAATCTCTCAGAGAATCACTAGCTAATTGGCTTTTAAGATCTGCAATGAAAGATAAACTAGTGCTAGGGGCAGATAATTAATCCTAGATAACTATTATAACAGACTCAATTTATTATAGTGTAAGAGGATACTGGAGGGGTAGAGCAGCGATTAGTAAACTTGCTGATGCAGCAGGTGTCAAATGTTCTGTTGCTGCAGAATGGTTAGCATGACAGGCAATATGGCAAATTTATCTACCACCACCTAAAAAAATTCAGTACACACATTTTGATGTCAGCACTCACAATGAAGTTCATCAGGCAGATATTTTGTTTTTACCACATGATACTATTAAAACTGGTAGACGTCAATCATGCACATACAAATACGCGTTGACTGTTGTTGACGTTGCAAATAGATATAAAGAAGCAGAACCACTATCAACAAAGACAGCAAGTTAAGTTGCATCTGCGTTTGAACGAATTTATTGATGAGTGCCCTTGCGATGGCCACAGTTGCTACAGGTTGATCCTGGCAAAGAATTTCTTGGGGCAGTAACATATCTGATGAAACAACATAACGTCAAAATCAGATGAGGGCACGCCACAATTCATCGCGATCAAGCAATCATTGAGCGATTTAATCGAACACTTGCTGAACATTTATATGGATATCAATATGTGCAGGAAATATCCCTGAACAAAGTTCAGAAAGACAAGAGATCTTGTGAATGGGTTGCAAGACTACCAAGTGTGATAGCCGCGTTAAATAATGAAATTACTCATGGAATTTCTATGAAACCTATCAATGCAATCTCAAACAAACGTGTACCAGTACAACGACATGACTTTCTCAAAACAACCAGTACCAGGTAATGTGACTGTCAGATATTTATATGAGCCGGGGGAGCTTGAGGGAGGGGGTAAGAAAAGAGTGACTGATCCAGTCTGGAGTGTAACCACACAAAATTTCCAGCATGGTAAGATCCACAGGTAGACCTGCAATTTACAAACAAGATTCAACTGCCCCTCAACATGGAACTGTACATGAACAATTACAAGTAATTCCTGAAGGTACACAATTACCACCACCTTCACTTCTGTAAAAGCAGGACACCAGCTCCTCAACACCCACGGCAGGCCAGCATCACATTTTCGTGTGTGTGGCCGAGACTATCAACGGTAAATTGTTGTGGGTCATTAGGAGAATACTGCCACAACATTGCTGTGTTTCAGCAAGCACAGTGATTATTTTATTGTTGTTTCAGTGTCATGATAAACTTAACATCAAGATCAAACTTGCGCTTATTTTATTTGTCACACTGCTGATAACCAGCTAATTTTTTCCTTACTATATCGTCGTTGATTTCCTGAGTTTGATTATTATTCATTGCGCAGTCTATGATAACCCTCCGTAGCTGAGACATTCTTCTGACTCTTGACACTGCTAGATAAACTAAATTTTACCATTTGATACAATTATTGACAATCCAAATATTAGTCTCCGAAAATAGTTAATCCCTGTGATGAATGAATGGTTACAGCATATCCTAGAGTCGATGGAGATTTATCCATTGTTAACACGCTCTCAACAACATCCAAAAACATCTAAAACAATATGATTAAGAATGAGTTTTTGTTTCCTTGGTTCTACCCCTAACTCCATCAGGCGTCCTGGAATTTCAATATCAATATTTTGCTTATGTGTATCTGCTGGGCGATAACATAATGGCACAGGTAGATCTGAGAATTTCTCTTTATGTAACAGAAATAATCGTTGCTGAAGTGAATCACCAACTATCTTCCGACTTGCAACTATCAAATCATTAAGCCTCCACAAATTCCAAAAATTGTTGTTTGTTGTTTCTGGAATTATCTCATGCATTATCTCACATTGAACCTTATCTGGCTGCAGTCTGATTAACTTTCTGAACTTTTTCAGTGGTTCCTCAATAGCTCTATGATCATCAAATATCTCCTCATAATAATCTATAAATTCTTTCAGCCAGTCATGTGGAGATTAGCCGACAAAAGGTGGTGGTTGACCATGATTGCCACACAAGATAACAGCAGTATTCAGAGTCAACAACCAATCAAGAAACATTTTTAATACATCCACAGATACCGTGCATATTTCATCCCAGATAATGATCTTAGGAATATATTTCTTACCCATTCGTTCAGGTGTCCACGCATCTCCCTTCCATCGAAAGAAACTATGATAAGTATGAGACTTAACCCCTCTTTCTTTGATCTCTCTGGTGAGTCGGTGAGTAGGAGTTAGTACAATCATGTCAAGATTCTGAAATAATTCAATCGCACGCATTGTTTTACCAGAACCTCCAGGTCCATTAAGATAAACTGTTTTATGTCTGGCCACAGGATCATATACCAATGGTGCTGATGATGGTTGTGACATTTGATTGTTTTTATTATATATCTCCCCAGATCCATCTGTGGATCTATAAACAGCAGATTCAGAATAACTGAGTATCTTTTCTCATTTTATTCTCCATTTGCCCCATGATGCATCAACGCCAATATGTAATTCATTTAGCAATTCTGAATATTTTTTATTGATATAAAATGAATCTGTGGCAACTCTAAATGTGGTATCAGGAACTTTGTTTATCATCGATTGTAAGTTTATCGAAACGTACGAGAGCATCAAAGATCTCAAACGAGTAAACTGTGGTGAGTCACTATCAATGTAGCTCACAATTGTTCCTAATTTGGCTCCGTCTGATAAGTTAACATTATTTTGATTTACAAATATATTTTACTCTGTTGTACTGACAATTATGAAATTGAGCTCAGCATCATCAATAATTAATCTTGTACAATTTCATTTATGATCATATGATCCTCCCTGCGTAAATTTCCCCAATTATTTTTCTGCCAAGATCTTTTGCAAGATTAATTTCATATTCTACAGCATTGGGATTCTCATTGAGAACAGATCTCTCAACGACAGCAGGCTTTGGTAGCCAGACTTGTTTTTGTGGAGAATACGATATTATTGCTTCACTCACAGCTAACAATATTAATATTTTTGCATCAAGCATATATCACAATAAAACTATTGTAGCCCAACCGTGCTTGTTAAAATGATAACCAAACCAGACATACACAATCAAATGAAGGTTTTCCAATGCAAACTTGAATGACTCAATACATGCAAATCCAGTTAAGTCAAAATCTGGCAAGGGTCCATTTATCTCAACTCAAGTCATCTCGTGTGGTGGATGTCCAAATCTTTTAAAATAATCAGAACACTCTCTCATTCCAAGAAAACTTCCAGGATAACATGCAACCATATCAACTGAAATAACATCCTTATAATCGTATTTAGTATTCCACAATCTGCCGTGTTCATATTCAACACAACTGTGTTGTACATCTTCAAGAAATTCCAAACGTACTGGTTTCCATGAATTTTTCTCCTGAGCAAAGTGAGCAGTATCCGACGGAATGGTAAAACAATTATTAAGTAATTGTTCCGCAGTATTATCATCTTTTGTGTATCTCAACGCCATATTTTTCATTTCCGAGTGGAGGGACTCAGATCGATAAACATCTCCATTAGGCCGTACAAACTGATCATAATAGCTATACTCGGAACTTTGAAACAACCACACCGATACAGGGTCACTCTTACTAATATTTCTGATAAAATTGAACATATAACTGTCATAAAATTTAACAGTTCGAGTTCATGGAAATAATGTTACGTCCGATGACCATGTGTGCACGTTATGATCAACGATCTCTATTGAAGATCCTTTTGATTTATATTTTGATTTGTACGAAATCTTGCCAGTCATTGTCTTCACCCTTATTAGAAATTTTAATTTTTTTTCCAGCTCAGCAACGTCTTTGATCGTAGCTCATTTTCTTTAATGCGCTCAGCCCATTCATTTATCTTTTTACGTCATAAATCCGTTAAACCGATTCCACGTATTGCGTTTGTGAAATGTTCTATAACTCTTTTGGCAACACAACTCTGCATTGATAGTTTCATCGGCAGGAGGTCATCAATGCTAGGTTTATCATTCAGCGGATATATCACATAAACAATTGACATCACAGGGTATGCTCGCTCATAATATAGTTTGTCAATACCAGTCAGTATTCCTGGTTTGGAATTTTTACTTACCATCACAACATCACCAGCGCAGTGTGATTCTTAAACAGGGTCACGTTTGTCACGGATAATCCAGGTTATGTCATCGTCTACCACAGTGGAGTTTAACGCTATGATAAATTTTATTCTAAAAAGGTATTTTTATTCATCGAGATAATGATTGTCATTGCTCACTTGTCATTCATTGTAGCATCAACATTGTGCCTAATTCTGAATGCTGACCACACATGAGCCACACCATTGTTGTGAAACTCTCTTGGCTTCATGGATACAATTGATTAAAGTCTTATTCGTCAAATCAATATCAACCAGAGCTCGCCTCGGCAAGTCAGGGGTTATTCTGTCATGATCAAATCTTGCCTCAGAGGGTTTAATCGCAGATAATCTCGTAAATTCTTCCATGCTATAATTAGGGCAAATATATAATTAAATTAAACTTTAATTTATAACATATAATGATTCAAGCAAAGAATAGTTGTAAGTGGTTGATGATTGGATCTGCAACTCTTTGTAACTGGGTTTATGTAAACAAATTCTGTGGATACCACATGCAGAGTGTGCAATGAGGAAGTCTAGGACCAAACCGTGTTTAAAGTGTAATGTCGGAGTCAGGGGGGAAATGCAGTTGTCTGTAGAATGTGGCGGTAAAAAATACAGAGTTTTGAAATGGTGTTATGATAAAAAGATAATAGTAATGAATCTCCGATAAAAAATGCTGAAGACTATCTCGATATATTTTCATGCTAACATATTTTTTCTAGTAGTAAAATAATAATTTAGGCAAATAATATTTACTATATAAATGGAGCAAGGAAATAATGCAAATGAATCTGTAACGCATCCCATCATCAAGATTTATGAGGCATCGCATGCTGGTGTGATTAGGAACTGTCGACTAAAAAAACCAGTTGGTTCTATTAATAATGCTGGTTATCTCATGTTTAATGCTGGGGGAAACAGGTATCTCTATCACAAATTTGTGTATGAGTGTTTTTATGGTCTAATCAAAAAAAGGTCTTGTGACTGATCATATTAGTGGCCAAAAACTCAACAATTATTTGAATAATTTGCGGCTATTACACAGAGTCAGAATTGTAAACCGGAAGGAAATGGTAAATATAATAAATCTCCAAGACCAGTTTTATCTGTAAATACAGAGATATGGGAAGAATTATAATTTCAATTGATATATGCAGCTGCCCAATATTTCTGCATTTTCCCAGCTTCAGTATGACATGTCACAGATGAAATAACCAGATTAACATTTTCAAAAAAATACAAGGTATAATATTTAAGTATCTCACTCCTGAATTTTATGATGAAGTAAAACAGTAAAATACTGTTTAGTTTTGCTAAGGGAAATAACTCTGTCAAGTAAAGCTTCCTCCAGTAGAGAGATTATAGAGTAACCTCGCTTGTATTTTATAACGACTTCCACTTATAAATGGAATTATTTTTTGAGGTTGGTCTTTTGTGTTTTTTAAAAAACCATTATCCTTGTTAATCTGACTTTGTCAGGTTCCTTACCCCCTCCCAACTCTGTCTGGGATAAAAGTTAAGAAAAAAGAGAAAAACAGACAAGAAAAAAAAAGGCCTTGCGCGCCCCCCCCCCCATGTATTCCAGGTGAGCTATTTTTGGATTTCCAGGTATTGGTGACTTTATAATACTTCTGAAACATACAATCGTAAGAATGATCCATGGTCTAGTGCAAACGCTGTGGATTTTCATGCTCAATGTGTTGCGTTTGAATCCCGTGACTGACAAATTTGTCGACGGTTTGCAAATTGCTTTTATAATAATTGGGGCTCCAGCCAAAGGAGAGAAAAAGTAATTATAACTGAAAATTCATGTACACCTCCCCACCATGTTGAAAAACCATGACCATGAAGCAGTAGCACCAGTAAATATTGGAGAATGACAGCACTGCGAGTGCAAGTTTCCTGACTATGTCAGGGACAAAGTCCTGGTGTCCAACACCAGGGGGTACAATATACCCAAATTCACGAAGCAGTAGCAGCAGTAAATATATGAGAACAGTAGCACTGTAAGTGAGAGTCCTTGGAGTAAACACCACGAACAATGACCATGAAGCAGTAGCATCTGTAAATATATGAGAACAGTAGCACTGTAAGTGAGAGTCCTTGGAGTAAACACCACGAACAATGATCATGAAGCAGTATATATATGAGAATGGTAACACTGTAAGTGAGGAAATAGCCACACACTGCTCTTAACAGTTTATATTTTGTTTTTACTTTAAATAAATATTTATTATATAATGAATTCTGAAAATATTAATGCAATTATTTCTGCAATTAAAAAATTACATGACGATGATATAGAACTGTCTGATCAACTTGATCCTGAAAAAATCACAAATGATTTTGAAATGTTACAAGAATGAAAATCTGAAGGAAGATACATACTAGCAGCTGAATACAAGTTTGTTAAATTACACCAATAGGCAATGAAACAACTGCTAGTTTATGTCGATGATATAAACATCTGGTAATTCATTCCGATTGCACAGGCGATTGAGAAAGTTTGATCAGAATTATCACGTGAATACAAAACAAAAAAAGAATGTGAGAGCACATGTAAGACAGTTGAAAAAAATTATATATGACTGTAAACAATTAGATTGTAAACACCATGACTTTGTCAAGGGGAACTGTGAAAGTGAAAGCTGTGAAAGTGAAAGTTGTAATGGATTTTGACTATTATCCCCTCCCCATGATTATATCAGGGACTTTGTCAAGGGTGTTTTTTACTTTTCTTTGGTCAGAAAGTTGGGTAGTTTTAATTTTCAGATAATTCATAAAGTATTTCCAGTAACTTGGACCGTTTAATGCAAGAATGTGTGTAATTCAGAATTTGATCTCTATCACACACAGCTGTGATAACATGTTCTCATTGCAACTCATTTAACTTTTCCTGCATTAACAAAAATTTTTCATCGCCATATTCATCAATAAACACATTAACACTAAACTGTTCTGCTTCATGTAGTGAAGGGGGGAGTGTCAAGATTGTTTTAATGGCATTTTCGAGTACCTCTTTGTTATATACAAAAACTCTCATGTGTTGGTACATTATATAATACCACACAAATAATTGTTTGACATAACTGCCAACAGACTCTGAAATATATTATTTATTATAAGATTTTTTTTTACTCATTGACTTTGTCCCTGACTCTGTCAGGATCTCACATACAAACTTATTAAAGGGATTCATCTCACAAATCAAGGTGTCCGTGTTGGTCAGAAAGTCTGAAATGTATCTGTGATAATAGAAGATTATGGCATCATAGATAAACCAGATTAACAGGTACTGACACAATTAAAAATGCAGGTGGAACTACAGGGGTGAATGAATATAAGATATATCCCTGCTGTGTGTGCCTGGATTTTTCAAGATCTACTTAATAACTGCCATTGATCGCATCACACACCAGATTGACTGCAATCATTGATGCAATATTGACAACACCTGGTGATATATGATGACCACCACCATCTGGATCATTGTTATGTTTGAGAATACCTGGAGGAGGGGATATTTTTCTCCATGATTCAAGTATCGCTGGAAAACATTCATCGATGATATCACTGACGGTTTTTGTCATCTCATCGGTGTTAAATCTTGGTATTATGAATTTTGGTAATTCTGCTTCTGTGATCGCGTAGTGTCTGAGAAACACCTGCTTAAATGTTGTTGTATAAGGATGTGAAACATTGATAAATTCATCTCCAGTAGCTATCATTGTTTCAATAATAACCCAATTGATATATCTGAGGTCGGATACAACTTGATCTGGATGTTGTATCATTTCAATGATTTGTTGCTTTAGATCATCATTTGGATATTTTCGTATGTAACTTTGAAACAACTGATGCAGTTTGCTACATACACGTGTGTATTCAGACATAATAGCATCCACAAATGAATTAATATAATTTTCATCAACACGTGGCTTTTTATTATCATCATAATCATAGACATTTCTAAAGGGCTTTGGAAGCTTTGTACCATCACTCGAAGTAAAATATTCTTTTTCAGGATCTATTTGCAACCGGTCAATACTAATTCTATCGGGTTCTTCTGTCGATATCCATGGAAAAGTTTTTCGATACTTTGGAAGGTTTAAAAATATTCGTTTGTCTGAAATGTAATCAGACCGTTGAGGCTGTGGTGGTGCTGAAGGTGCTGGTGGTTGTACTTCTAGCCATCCTAATGCAGTTCAGATCGACGACTGATATATATCAATGGCATAATCTGACACTGATATTTCAATAGCGGCTGATAATGTTGGCTCGTGAACCGTGATAGCGATTTTGGATTCTTTTCCTGTGATAGATTTAATCCTACATTGAAATTCACTATTGATCTGTTCTATTTGATAACTGCCCATAGGAATACCAACAACTTGCCAATCAGGGGTTCCATCAGATTTATTTTTATAAGCAAATACCAATGAATTATTTGCTTGCAACCCATCGAAAGACTTTTGATCTAATTTGGCCAGCTGTAATATACTCATAATTGTGCTAGAGCTATTTCTTTGGCTGGAATTGCCATTGGAAAGCTAACATTGAACTCAGGCTTGGTTGAGCTCGCTGATATCATGGTTGTTGGTGGTGTTGTATTAGCAACGATTTGTTCTAGCAATTCTTGTGACATTATTATTTAAGTCTTGATTTTAAATGTTGGAGACAGTGGCATCTTTAGACTTTGACTGTCCTTGTCGGAGACGGCGGCGTCTGCCGCTGGGTTTGGATTTCCAGTTGTTTCGTGATAAACCTTAATCATTTCTGCGAATTCCTGATCTGATTTTATTCCATCATTAAGCCCTGATGATATCAGCGATGATAATTTGGCATGTGCGTGTGTTGCCGCTGATAGCAACATTGTATATTTGTGTAATTTATCAGCCACAAATGTAGATATATTTTTGCGATTATATTAAGAATTCCAGCAACACCAGTTATAACTGCAACACCAACTCCTGTTACTGGTGCTATTATGTATGTGGCTGATAATGATTTAATTATAGTTGCTGTTCCAGCAACTACCATGGATGCAGAGTAATACTATACAGTTATGTCAGTAACAATGACACATCTGCGGTATTAGTTTTACTATATACATATCAATGATATTTTCATTTGGTTCTGTCACAAACACGCCTGCTCGTATCTGAAACGTAGAACGTCAATTCCTTGTTTGTTAGTGACTTTGTCACCATCAATGGGTTTACTCATTGTATCACTCATTATATAAATAGCTAATAATTTAAGCAGATGGTAGTTTAGCAACAAATTCAAGACACCAATAGTACAACACATCGAGGCCTTTTTCTTAGGGCTCCACCACAAATGTTTCCTCATCATTTTGCTCCAATATCACTAACATAGATCCAGAAGATCTGTTAACTGGATAACGCCATGAAATTGTGGTAGATATTGTAAATGTTGTGATGCCGATTACTGATAACCTGTACATGCCAGTAACCTTAGTGTGATGTTTGATGGATTTATTGAGTGGTGTCCATAATGCTGATCCAGATGCTACAGTATGTACCACACCATTGGTAATCTTTTTGATGTCAGAGAGTTTAATGTCAATCACTGCTGGACTCCCTAAAAATTCATTAATTGCTCTATTTATGTTTCTACAAAAATTTGTAAATGCAGTTATATGATTAGCATATTCAGATCTGAACGAGATCAGTCTATCATTGATTATCATTAACAAGGTTATCATTGGGGTGTAGCTATTGTCGACGTATTTCTTCATTGCAGCATCATTGTTTGATTCTGGTTCTCCAAGACCAGTAATTTTATTATTATCATATTGAGAGAACCAGTCATTGCATCACCAGTTTTAGCAACATATTTACTGATCTCAGTTCTAATCATGGCATTGTTGCTGTCCACATATTTTTTTGTTGCCACCTCATCATCTGATTTTGGTTCTCTCACACTGATAATTGTATTTCTGCTCATGTTGAGATCACCATACATAATATCTCCAATTCTTCTGATGCATCCACCAATCTCTCCCATGAGTGTTAGAATTGATTCCTCTGTGTTTTTAACTTTACTGTTTTTAGCAAATACCACTAAGTTATCTTCAGTCGCACCTGGAACCAACAGAATAATATCTGTCAATGGGATATTGCTCGTCTTTAACTGTCCTTGCTGATCCTGAAAAACAACAACTTCATTTTGGTCCATATCTATGAGATGCAAAAGATTAGCGAATTCATCCTTGACCTAGTCAAGGGTTGCATATTGGGATAAGTCACCTTGGGGCTTGCCCCAAGTAAGACACCGAACAGATAAATATCTACGATTGTATATTCACTAAGACCTGTTTAAATGCTGGATGACGTGGTATACTCGTGCATGACTTTATGATGCGGTGTTCCTGACAATGTCAGCGACCCTGACACAGCGTCGAGCACAGCGAGTACTTCATAGCCACATACTGGCGGATCAGTTACTGTCTGTGTTGGTAATGTTGAATACTGGACAAGAGTGTTTTGAAGTCCGCCGACATATTTTAAAAGAAGCATGTTTAGCAAAGTGTCCTGGGCAGTCTCAGACCTGATCCACTCATGGCTTGACTGTACCACAAATGAGGGGTTCCTGGTAGTCTTAGACCCTGTCCTTTTCTTTTTGGAAGTTTTTAGTCCATGACCTGTTGCTTTCTTTAATGCCATCCCAGCAGCAGTTCCAACAGCACCAAGTGCAGCTGCTTTTGCAACAACTGGGGCTGCAGTGGCTATCAATGCTGGTATAGTTGCAAGAAGTGGAAATATATCACCCATCTTGGTGATGTCTTTAATGGCACCCGCAGAAAGATTAAGTCTAACACCAGTCGTTGATCGCTTGGCATCACTGAAGTGCCTGAGCTGAAGTTCTGTCAGTGACAGTTTATATGGACCTTGCAAAGCTGCTGATTTCAGCAATATTTTTATTCCAGAATTCTTTTTTAATGCCGACTGTAGCTTTTTAATCTGACCAGAAGTCAGAGTGACATTAACATGATGATATGACATTATAATATCATGAGCGATTTAATTACTAATCATGCACTTGGGATCAATTACATATTTTCCACTGGGGCATCAATGACTCTCATTCATCCACCAACACCTTCAAGTAGCATTGTTTTGTCTGAGAGTATAACAGTGACTGCTCTGTAATTAGCAATAGCTCCTCTTGCCACACAAGTTCGAAAGTGTATATCAACAACAGATTGTCTAAATAAATCCAGGTGTTCCAGCAAAAAGTAATAAATCAAATACAGTGTTGTAAAATCTAACTGTGATATTTGTAGACCAGAAACAATATTTTGCTCATGTCCCATAAATGTCATCAAACGATGATATGCACGTGCTACATGTTTGGTATCAAAATTTAATAATCTATCTTCGGATGGTTCTTGATGTCCATTTATTCTCTGTGAAACTTCAATAATACCAAGTTTGTCAAATATGATTAAACTGTTTGTTTTTGAGTTTTACTCGTTCAGTATTTTGGAAAGCAATGAATATATGTCAAGGTGCAGAGACACCTTGCTGTGACATTATCTGCCATGTAAATAAACCATTAATGTTACTCTGAACACCATCTGTGGTCATCGTCAACCACGATAATGTTGATTTACCACCCGAGTCCATAAAAGAGAGCAGCCGTTGTTCTTCAGCGAGTGATGGTTTCATTGTTGGCATCCACAATGAAAGTTTTGTCAGTATTACTCTACCGCACCACCGAGAGGGCGCCAGATTGCATCATTGTTGGTAGCCTTTCGTACGAGTACAACTGTATGCTTGGCTCCAAAAATAACCTTTCTGACATTTCTGCAGAACCCAAACATATGTGACAGTGGAATTGCACATGAAAATCTTCTACATCCATCCTTCAGCATTGACCAAAGTGTTGTGAATCTTAAGTTGAATTCTGGATTAGCACCATGAACCACCGGCCACACATCAGCATCAGCATTGTCAGCATTGTTTCTTGGTCATCTTATATTATACTGTCTGTTGTCAGGGTAGTCAGAAGTATCCTTCACAAACATCACTGATGGACCAGCTGATCTTGAATAATAATTGGAATATCTTGCTAGACCCAATATCGTTTTGGCAACATCAGTGTTTTCCAGGTATGATTCAATGTTTCTTCCATCAATGCAATACGTAGCTCTGTTGAACAATGCCATGATGCCATTACTAACAAAACCAGCTCTAACATCAGCTCCATATTCAGTATCATCTGTTTTTAGAATTTCACCTTCTACTTCAATAAATGCTTCAGCGGGTAAGAAATATCTGCTTGTATCCTGAACTTGCAGCTCAATTTGCCCACACTGATTTGGCTCTCGTGCATCATAAAATAATACTGATAATGATGTACCAATTCATTTTTGAGGACTGGAGCATCCATGTTGAATGTGGGATCAGATACATGTTTAAACATTATTTATGTTTGTTATCGTCTAACACGAAGACCACTACATGCAATCAGACTAGCAGTTATATTTTTTTCTTTTTCTGACAGGGGTACACCAGCCAACTCTGCTAGTTTTTTATTTGCAGTTTGATTTATTATTTTACTAACATTTGTAGGCATAACTTCGGTGCTAGGTAATTTTACTGGCTGAGGTCAGACCGCTGGTGGTCTGCATATTAATCTTGTTAGTCTATCCTTGATTGCCGAGAATGCTTTACCAGCAACATCACCAACAACACCAATACCTTTATCACGAACAACGTCAATAGCTTTCATTCCCAGTTGCTTTGCAATTGGTATTGCTTTTTGAGTTATCCTTCTGAATAGACCCTGAACAACATCACTGAGTCCATCTCCATAGATTGCTTTATATGTTGATAATCGTGAATTTATCACCTTGACCATTACAGGTCTACGCTGAGCATTATGTATGATCATATTATTTTCTTGTCACTGAGCTAATTTCATCAGTCACTGCGGTAATCATCAACAATTTCATCAATTAATGTCCATGATACGGCCTGTGAATAATCTCTGACAAATAGTGGCTGCTTCATTAATGATTTCTGGAGAATTATTACCTGCTCATCTTCCTCCAATCAGAATTTCTATTTGTTCAACATTGGCAAAGACGTTATTTGGATATGGAGTAATAAGACCACTTCCTTGAGTGACAAGACCACTTCCAGTGGCACTGGGGGAGGCAGGATTTACATCATACCATTCTTCTTCTTCCTTACTTGTTGTTTTGCCTGGTTTTTTGACTGGTTGCTGTGATTGTTGTTTTTGTTGTTGTTGTAATTGTGGTTGTTGTAACCATTCAAGATAGTTATCTACTTCATTGATAAATGCAATATATTTTGTATCATTATTTCAGGCCTGATCAACTCTGTAGTGTATGCGAAATATCCACTTATACCAGTTTTCATGACCTACAGCATAATCAGTGAACTTGGGTTTCAAAACTTTTTCTCTCCGATCAAAACTATGCATGACAAATGCAGATAATTTTTCCACACTGTGAAGTTTTTTATGAAGGCAATACTATTTTTGGTAAATTTATCATTCACTTCAATTTTGACTCTTGCTTGTTCTGGTTCTGGTTCTGATTCTGGTACTGGCATAAGATCCTTTATATTGCCTATTTCAGCACGAGCTTGGTCAATACCTTCAAGTATTTCTTGCACTGGTTGAGCAGCAGCTATTTCATCTGAAAGTTCTCTTAGAATCTTTTTTGTCTGTTTAGTTCTTTTTGCTATTTTTCCAGTTGCTTTAGCGGTTTGCTCCAACGTGGGAAGAAGACCTTCGGTAGCCTTTGTAACCGGTTTAAATAATTCTGCTGTATCCTCCACAAATTCCACTCGAGCTTCCTGATGCTGCTGTAGTTGTTGCTTGACAGAATCACGGATGGGGAGATATTTCTTAATTGCCTTTAGTTGTTGTTGAGCTAGTTTAGCTGCGTGAGATTCCATGGTTAGCGTATTATTGATCTAATAATGATTTAATTACACCACCACCAGCAGGGAGGGGATGACCAACAGTGAGTGTCCTCGGTCGGTAAACGAGAACACATAAAAGTTCCAAAATACAAACGTCAAAAGAAAAATATGCTAACCCGGTAAGAAAACTCAGTTTAGAACTGATGCTTGTATTTTCATTTTCGTAGGAAGCTTTACTTTCAAAAATGGACTGCTCTAAAGAGTGGTCTGTTCACCCTTTCTGCTGGTTAACGTTATTGATGCTTGTATTTTCATTTTCATAGGAAGCTTTATTTTCAAAAATGGCTGCTCTAAAAAATGGTCTGTTCACGTTCTCTGCTGTTGGATGTATTCACATCAAGCAGATGAGGTTTTTCAACATTAAAAAAATAATCACTAAGTTATGCAATAGCAATGGGTATGACATAGCTACAAATTTAGAAATCATATCTAGATTTTCATTAGGGACTGGAAGAGTCCTTTATATAGAAAGGATGTCCAGTAAGACAAATTTCACTATACGATAATAGTAAACTGATTTTCTGTTTTATTCCAAAATCATCTCTGTAGTGTAGGTGGCTTAAAATATGTACATGTACCTTGTATATAAAAATAAGATTTTAATATCGTTATGGATTTCTCAAACAATTTATATAAACCTAATTTATAACAATCCCACATACTGAATAACTGGACCATACACCTGAACAACTGGCAATTCAGGAATTCTAATGCTATGATCTATAGAATATGCTGATTGGCATGTTGGAGAAAAAATTTCTCAGCTGTCCCAAAACTTGCATGAAGAATATCATAATTAATTTAATTTGGGCACCCTTTTCATCCTATGTCAATAAGGGAGGGAGGTAACACATATAGATTCGTTTGATGGGGTTTCAAAGACTAAGATGCCAACTTTAGAGGGTTTGCCTTTTTTGATTACAAAAACTGCCATTTTTTGACATGCAAGTGAAAATATTATTATTCTGTTCTAAATTTTTTTTCTTCTACAAAATGAAGATTTAATGACTGTTTTACCTTGTTGTGAACTTTTATCTTTAACAGCAACTTCTAACTAATGAACCAGCTTCCCTATAACATCCATGTATACTGTAGCTTCAAGGAAAATCAATGGAATCAACAAGCTTCATTTTCTTCAGCATTCATGTACCCTGTAGCTTCTATGTAGATATAGTGCAAGTTTTATGACAAACCAGATAATTGATGAAAATATCATCTACTGAGGATTATGCATCTTAAACTGATCTATTAAAACAGTATGCTTGTCAGTTTACATGTCTGAAGATGCTGATAAAGAGTGACTAACATCATCTCTTTAGACTCCAATGTATTCATTGTTTATTTTTTTTTATATATAGTCATTTGTTTGCTAAAAACAATTACTATATTTAATGTTCATTTTGTAGATATATAGTCATTGCTTGTTAAATATACTTACCATCCATATTTATTATGAAAGCCAACATCCCTTTTCTGCAAGCAGCAGCAGTTTAATTCTTTTATTTTTTTTATTATTTTTTTTCATGTCTCTACTGGTAGCCTCACTTCCAAAATGAATGCCTCACCAATATTATCTCATCTGTGGACCACTTGCATCCCATTCCAGCCATGGCTAGAATCAACTGAATAGTCAAATTTTGGTTTTGACAAATCTCTAGACATGTTTAATAACAATGTGGCTTTGGACATGTTATGACCATGGATCACATAAATGAACAAAGATCACATGCGCCATGTAACTTCTCTTGGTCTCTTCGGGAGCCCTGGGTGGAACAGTGGTCTAAAGCACTTGCCTTTACCGATCACTGTCATCTTACCTCTATCTACATGGGTTCAAGTTTCTGGCTTGGCCAATGCGGGTATGTGAGAAAGCTTGTCAGTAACTTCCCATGGGTCGGTGGTTCTTACTAGCGTTTTCCCGGGCTCTGCCTCCACCAGTTATAATGGCCACCATATTCAGCCCAATGTGTGCAGCCAAAAATGGTGCTAAACCTACAACAACAATTGGCTCTCTCAATTGCCAAGATAGCACATCATAATAGTTACAATAAATACCTCTTTTAATAAGAAAATCTTATGCACTGATATATGTTTGTTTTTCACCTCTCACATAAACACACATTCACTTATAACAGGAATATCAGTCATTAGGAGTAGCCTTCAATTGTTCTATAACATGCAAAGAAAAGTTTAGCCAGATCATCATTTTGCATGACTAATTAAAGACCAAAGAGACAAGCACACAATATATTTTACCTCATCCGCAGCTAATCGCCTGTAAATGACACTGATTATTGTTTACGCCTCGGTCATCTGCATTACAATTGGGTTTTTTTTTAAGAGATTTATTTGTAAATCTTAATGGGACTTACCTTTCAGAAATTGCATCTTTATGTACGGTAAGGACTTCAGAGAATCAAATATTAAATACATTTTTCATATGCAAAGAGAGCTTGTTTAAATTTTTGTTCAGTGTCAATTTTATTCAATATGTTAGATATTTTTATGCCAAATTTTCCATTTCACCAATATATACATATTAGTTACTTTCAGTTTAAAGGATGATGTCTTTAGACCAGCACCTGAATTAGATGAATCACAGTAATAACATTTCATGTCCAATCTATTACTAAGCACTGAAAAACATTTTAAAATTTTCAGAACCAACAATTACATTTAAATTAAATCTGAAGAAAGTATATATCACCTATACAAAGTGAAATATAAGAAATGATCCATCGGTTTTTTCTGGGAATACAAAACTCTGAAGATATTACCCGCTTTTATATTGGCACATACACAATAGAATAAAATAAAAAGTGTTGTGAATCCGTTAGCATGTCATAGATATTTAAACTCTTGACAATGGTGAATTTAAGAATGTGATGCCTTCTGAGCAAACATTTTAGTATATTCCATTTTATCATGACCAGCACGGAAGTCTCATGTATGCTTTGCTTAACTCTCCATGTCACACTCAATGGACAAATATAACTCTTTTCCAAAGAAAACAGTAAAAGAAATGTGTGAGTTAATAATCATTTTACTGACTCCAGTTATGGTGCCAATACCTGAAAAAAAATCACCATGGTCTGTCAAATTGGAAGAACTAAATCACCCAAATATGTCCTATTCTAACTGTAGCATTAACCCAAGCATGAAGAAAACACATTAAAGTAACACCATACAAAAGTTTTACTTCAATTAAAAAAATAGAGTTTCAAATAAATTTAACATTATGTAACCATGTGACAAATTAATGTGTCTAGCAGTTGCAAGAAATCTTGTCTGAATCTGATGTTCTGATCTTTTAAAAATTAAAATTTTTATATTTTCCTTGTGATCTTCAAATATGATGCCTATATATCAAAATAAAATGTTCACCATGGGAAAATATTCAAAACATCACTACAGTAAGTTCTTTGTACATGTATATTTCTTTCTTTTGCATAATATTAGATGAAATCCAGTGCATTTATTATAAGTTCTGAAAAGCCAAGACTATGAATAATTAGTGTAACAGTACCTTACTCACTGGCCTGAAGGGCCAGGACTATGAATAATTAGTGTAATGATACCTTACAGGGTCAGAAGGGCCAGGACTATGAATAATTAGTGAAATGGTACTTTACAGGGTCTGAAGGGCTAGGACTATGAATAATTAGTGTAATGATACCTTACTGGGTTGGAAGGGCCAAGACTATGAATAATTAGTGTAATAGTACCTTACTGGGCCGGAAGGGCCAGGACTATGAATAATTAGTGTAATGATACCTTACAGGGTCAGAAGGGCCAGGACTATGAATAATTAGTGTAATAGTACCTTACAGGGTCTGAAGGGCTAGGACTATGAATAATTAGTGTAATGATACCTTACATGGTCTGAAGGGCCAAGACTATGAATAATTAGTGTAATAGTACCTTACAGGGTCTGAAGGGCCAGGACTATGAATATTTAGAGTAATGGAATCTTACAGTGTCAGAAGGGCCAAGACTATGAATAATTAGTGTCATGGTACCTTACACGGTCAGAAGGTCCAAGACTGTGAATAATTAGTGTAATACCTTACAGGGTCTGAAGGGCCAGGACTATGAATAATTAGTGTAATGATACCTTACATGGTCTGAATGGCTAGGACCATGAATATGTAGTGTAATGGTACCTTACAGTGTCTGAAGGGCCAAGACTATGAATAATTAGTGTCATGGTACCTTATAGGGTCAGAAGGGACAAGACTATGAATAATTAGTGAAATAGTACCTTACAGGGTCTGAAGGACCAGGACTATGAATATTTAGAGTAATGGTATCTTACAGGGTCTGAAGGGCCAGGACTGTGAATAATTAGTGTAATAGTACCTTACAGGGCCTGAAGGTCCAAGACTATGAATAATTAGTGTATCGATACCTTACAGGGTCTGAAGGACCAAGACCATGAATAATTAGTGTAATGGTACCTTACAGGGTCAGAAGGACCAAGACTATGAATAATTAGTGTAATAGTACTTTTCATGGTCAGAAGGTCCAAGACTGTGAATAATTAGTGTAATGATACCTTACAGGGTCTGATGGGCCAGGACTGTGAATAATTAGTGTAATGATACCTTACATGGTTTGAAGGGCTAGGACCATGAATATGTAGTGTAATGGTACCTTACAGGGTCAGAAGGGCCAGGACTATGAATAATTAGTGTCATGGTGCCTTACAGGGTCAGAAGGGCCAAGACTGTGAATAATTAGTGTAATGGTACTTTACAGGGTCTGAAGGGCCAGGACTGTGAATAATTAGTGTAATGATACCTTACATGGTCTGAAGGGCTAGGACCATGAATATGTAGTGCAATGGTACCTTACAGGGTCTGAAGGGCCAGGACTATGAATAATTAGTGCCATGGTACCTTACAGGGTCAGAAGGGCCAAGACTATGAATAATTAGTGTAATGGTACCTTACAGGGTCTGAAGGGCCAAGACTATGAATAATTAGTGTAATGATACCTTACATGGTCAGAAGGTCCAAGACTATGAATAATTAGTGTAATGATACTTTACAGGGTCTGAAGGGCCAGGACTATGAATAATTAGTGTCATGGTATAAGGCCAAGCTTATGAATAATTAGTGTAATGGTACCTTACAGGATCAGAAGTTCCAAGACTATGAATACTTAGTGTATGAATACCTTAAAGGGTCTGAAGGGCCAGGATTATGAATTACTTAGTGTAATGATACCTTATAGGGTCAGAAGGTCCAAGATTATGAATAATTAGTGTATCGATAACTTACAGGGTCTGATGGGCCAAGACCATGAATAATTAGTGTTATGGTACCTTACAGGGTCAGAAGGGCCAAGACCATGAATAATTAGTGTAATGGTACCTTACAGGGTCAGAAGGTCCAAGACTATGAATAATTAGTGTAATGGTACCTTACAGGGTCAGAAGGGTGAAGACTATGAATAATTTGTGTCATGGTACCTTACAGGGTCAGAAGGGCCAAGACTATGAATAATTAGTGTAATGGTACCTTACAGGGTCAGGGCCAGGATTATGAATAATTAGTGAAATGGTACCTTATGGAGTCTGAAGACTTAAATTATTATGCAAGTCTCAACAGAAGTCTTAATTTACAAAACAATGTAAAATGATGGTTTTGTGGCTAGCACACAAAAATAATACAAATTTAATAAGTGAACATTTAGCAAACAACACATTTACTGTCTACACTTGCTAAACTGCACTGATCTAGATTTGCTAGTGCAGATCACAACAGTCTATGTTGGTCGAAGTTGGACTCAACTTATAATTAAGTATATACCTTCTGCTCTGAATTTGAGGAGGACTAAATCTCCGAATTTAAGTCCAAACATATTGTATATACACCACTCCCTTGATAACTTGCGCCCGGATAACTCGCGAACCTGCTTATAACGCAGTGTCCGGCATGGCTCCCGATTTTTTTTCCAAAGAAAATATATTTTAAAATGTGCTGAACGTGAAAAAAATCACGATAAGAATTGGTAAATTGGTAAATTGAACCTTGACACATACCGTATTTTATGTAAATTTTTGTACATGAAAAAATAATTATTAATCATTAATTTTTTTAAAAACAAAATGGGAATACGGTATTTTTGATCTTTTTTGCAAACGTAAATCTTCTTAGTGGAAATTTTATGTCCGATAATTTAACGAATTTTTCAAATAATACAAAGTGATATGTACAAAAAATTATGATACATTTAAATAATTACTATTTTGATAACTGGATTGTGTACGAAAAATTAAAGGGTACGAAAAAATACATGAAATACAGTAGTTCATTTTATCATCGGAAATGGTGATTATTGCCCGTAAAGATAGAATCCATATTGTGAAATTTGCAAGTTCTAATAAGATATCACATGTTATGTTTGGGTTATTTTTGAGAGAAATAGTTGTCAATACATTGTAAATAAACAGTCTGGTGAAACAGCGATCAAAGAAAAATTCTGGTAAATGCTAACAGGTGGCAACAAAGAATGAAATAAACACCAATTAAATGTCTTGCTATGTGAAATTCACATTCTAATCCTTTAATTTCACTTCAGTGTAAACACTATAATCGCAACATATTCTCTTCTATGAAAACATGAAAAGAGTCAATCGACCGTCACATCGAAACCCATGAGTACTTCTGTGAGAACCTAATTGCATGCTGGCTTTGTTCTGATCAACAACTTGGGGAACTGTTTGTTGCATTAAAAAATCAATTAAAAGAGACCTGTGCTGTTTTATCACTTTGAATATGTCTTTTGTATCAAATCAAGCAAGGGAGGTACAATTAAAAGAAATTAAAAGGCATGCCAATAGCAGTATAAGTTCTTGTGGTCATTACCAGTCTCAAAATTCATTTTATTTGACCAATCGAAAATGGTTTCACATTTTTATGTACTAATATAATATCAGTAACGTATCTTAATCATTTGTAAATGTGACCATGGAGAGCAAAGGAAGTAAGCGAAAGGTGTATTAGTGACTGAAAAGTTGTGCATCATAGATAGGGTTCATAATGGCAAAGCGAGATCCAACGTTTGCAATGAACTAAAGAATTGCTGAGTCGACATTTAGAGGTTGGCTTAAAGATAAGCAGAAACTTCGGGATTATTTACATGATGTTGATTCAGATGATGGGATCAAATGAAAACGAGTATGGACTGCAAACGATACTGAATTAGATGATGCTGTGTACACATGGTTCACACAGCAACGTGAACAAGGTGTTCCCATCTCTGGAACAATTCTCAAGGCCCAAGCAGAAAAAAATGGCAAAAAGTATGGAGAATGAATCTCGTTTTACGGCAAGCCATGGATGGCTTTGGAGATTCCAGCACCAACATAGAATTAAACAAAATTCATTGTCGGGAGAAATACGCTCAGCGAATCAGGAAGCCGCATGTAATTATCCATACCAGCTCAGAGAGATAATCATCCGTGAACAATAGACAGAGGCGGCTGAGAAATCAAAGAGTAACACAAAAAAATGAATAGATGTTTTCAAAATGTGAAGTGATATTTGTCAAACGTGTCACAAACAGCAAGTATTATCATGTTCTAATTTACGTTATTTTAAATTTGTAGACCCATTAAATTCATGTTGGTAATGGTTAACCCTTGTAAAAAAAAAATTATTTTTTTTTTTATTTTACTTCTACTGCAATCAAATCTACCCATTGTATGATCGACATTGTTTCTTCGAAATGAGCGTTGATCTTTTGTATAAAAAAAAGTCTACTTTGGATCAAACAATAAAACTAGAATTTATCCAATTCAACACAAAAATTTGTGACGTAGTACACAATGTGTGAAGTCGTACATGTGCTAAGCGAACGGAAACCATGTGGAACAATGTTTTGATGATCATCTCAATATACTGTAAGTTATCCTGAAATTAATGTTACTCTGTGAGGAAAAAAGTAAACAAAGTACACCGCTATATAGAGATATTTATTCACTGTTAATCTTAGCACGATTATTAATTGAGTATTCAAGTATTCAATACTAACATGCCAACCCAACCCACCCTCCTTTTGCCTCTACGTCGATCCTTTTGTTAGTTTTGTTGTTTGTTATAGGTCCCTCGATAACTCGCGCCCTCGCTTATAACACGGTTGATGTGTTTGGACCCTGTTGTGCGTGAGTTATCAAGGGAGTGGTGTACTTCCATTAAAGCTGAGTCTAACAGCAAACAACATCGACCGGCCTCATGTCATCTGATAAAACACCAGCAGAGCAGGGTCTATGTTGTTTGTCTTTTTAATTCTTAATTCTTACGCACTGCACAGAACCAGATCTGCCAGTGCATTATGTGATGACAGCTCTGGGTCTGTGCAGTTTTGTGGTTGGATTCAGCTTATATAAGGTAAATATGGTTTGTATGTTGTGAGATTTCCATTTCAATATGAATGATTTTTTAAATAATTTTTTTTTTTTACTTCCTGGGTTTGTGTATTAGATATGGCTAAACATGGTAAACAGAACATCTGAAAATATTAATTGACATGAAAGTGGGATTTAGGAAGCTTGATCATCACCAAGATAACACACTTGTTTTGAAATCTTTGCTCTTCCAGGTTTACTCTCCAGTGCTGACCTAAACAAATATGGAATTCATTTCCCATAATGTTACCACCTTTGCCCTTAACTATCCTTAAGTGATGGCAACTGAGGCAGTTTTTTAGAGGGTGGGGTTGTTGGTTTGGTTTGTTTAACAGCACATCAGAACAATAAAGGTTATCATTCTGAGGCAAAGTACCTTGCCCAAAGAAACATCACAGTAGCCAATACTGGCTGAAGCAATGGTGAGAACTGACCCTTCAACCTTGTGGTTACCAGTTCAATGCCTTGACCAATGAGCCACCATAATGTGAAGGGAAGAAGGGGGTCAAGAGGGGTATGGTTCTATCTGATCTTCTGAACGTCTAAGGATAATTTTCTGACAGTATCATATCATTAGAATAAAGGGAACATCAGGATCTGAAGATACTAATGATGAACTGATGCAAATTTTGTTTCAACAAAAAAACACATTAATACAGCCAGTAAAACTGATATTCATGTCAGTAAAACCACCATTTACATATTTACATCTTAAATAAAAATTTTGTCTATTAATTATTGTAAATACTGTGAACTGTGACACTTTGTCAAACTTTGCTGACCATCATGCATCACAGTAGTATGAAAATGTACAACTTTTTGCTGAATTTACTGCTGTAAATTCTCACTTTCAATCAATCAGAAAAAAATCACTTGATTCATAGATATGACAGAATTGTGTTGTAAGCATTGTAATCATCTGATATCTTGACATTTACTGCTGATTAAGTACACATACAGCTCAAAAGGTCATCTCATTATATCCAATCAAAATTGTTTCTGTTATTGGTGTTGCATCCATATATCAGCACTTTTGTGCAAATATTGTGATCAATAGCCTGTGTTTTTATCTTTAATTTGTGGTTTGGGACGTCTATACTTGCACAGGGTTTTCTTGTACAATATTTCATGAGGATGAACAGAATATTGCCTATGTACTATAATTTACCTAATTTATCTATCTGTCTTCCTATACTTCTCTGTCCTATTTTTATGCAGATTTTTTAAATAGTGTCATGGCAAATGTTCATGTAGTTTAGTATACACTTTCAGAAAAAGGTAGAAGTTTTTATAAGATACTGATTCCTATTTTCAAATGGTCCTGTCAGTCCTAAAAGACAAGCTGAATAGTGCAATGTGTGTGTGTGTGTGTGTGTGTGTGTGTGTGTGTGTGTGTGTGTGTGTGTGTGTGTGTGTGTGTGTGTGTGTGTGTGTGTGTGTGTGTTGGATTTTTAATGTAGCTATAATAATTTTTCAGTCATATCACTACAACGTCTGCAGTGTGGCAGTTTATAGTGATGTCTTAAGCACTGAAGCATCATACCACGGACATGCAGCTTCATGTCCCACCCAGTCACATTATCCTGACACCAGGCTGACCAGTCCTAACACCAACCTCTTAATGCTGAGCACCTAGCGAGGCAGATGTTAGTACCACCCTTATGGGTAAGACAATCTGAACAGTGTAATGGAACCCTTAAGGGTAAAATAATTTGAAAAGTGTAATGGAACCCTCAAGGATAAGATAATTTGAATAGTGTAATGGAACACTTAAGGGTAAAATAATTTGAATAGTGTAATGTGACCCTTAGAAGAAATACAATTTGAAGAATGTAATGGAACCCTTAAGAGAAAGACAATTTGAATAGTGTAACGGAACCCTTAAGGGTAAAATAATCTGAATATATAATGGAACCCTTACAGGAAAGATAAGGCAATGATGATGTAGCTGAAATATCAATGAATTGGGACTGTGTTACGTGTAGGCTGAGTCGTACAAAAGTAACAAAAGAAAAGAGTGAAGTCAACAAGCTTTGTAAATTTAACAAAATAATTTATTTCCCTAGAAAACAAAGTAAAAATATGAAAAAGGACTTACGGTTTGTGAATATAATCCTAAAATTAATCCTAGAATTGAAAAATATAAGTCCTATCACTAAACAGTTCAAATTGAATCCAAGTTCAAATCTCGAAGAAGTTCCAAAATGGAAGGCAATGATGTCCTTTATAACCTGTTTTGGGCTGATGTGTCAACAGTTCCTTGGTGAGTCACCAAGAATATAATTCTGACTTTAGAAATCCGAATAATTTTTAGCAAATGTCTTTGTCCAAGAATTTCAATGAAGAAGAGTATTTTCCAGGGTGAATAAATTATTTTAAATAAAAAAATTCAATTCAAATGGCAACAACATGAATACCTTTCAGCCTCAAGGTATTATTTACAACTGACTAAAATTCACTGAGATATGACTATTAAACCCAACTAAAACGTAATTTCAAGCCCGCGTGATGGGTCACGTGATCACTCGCTACAAGTCAATTAGCATGTAGCAATCTAGTATGTTTTAATCAGGCTAAAAGAACTGAACTAAATTTACTGGGAAAAATGTCAAATCCAGTAAAAATATTATCATTGCAATAAAATGTAATGAAACAAAAATAAAATAAAAAGAAATTTAAAACTAACACACAAATAATTTAATTACATATACGTAACAACTGAAAAAGGCAAAATTGCCAAGTTTTCAAAATGGACACCTGGAAAAATAATGACCATGTTTATATTGCCAGGAGCTGCAAATCTTTCAAATGGTTGTTGCTGGCTTCTGTATGATCTGTCTGACGTTAATTGTTGAATTTACAGATGCTGTTGGGCATCTTGTTAGATACTTCTGATCAATATAAATTTTTTGTCAAGTCTTCCCATTAAAAATAAATATGCAAATATTAACAACCATTGTAACAATTAGTACTTGATCCCTAAGCTCATTGGTTAAAAAATAAAAACATCCAGTTTTAATACTGTACTATTTGTAAATACATGTATCTGTAAAAAAAATCATTCTATCACAGCCTGTGTAGTGGTAAATGTCCATACCTACCAAAGAAAAGCAAGTTTTATACAAGAAAAAGTTGTAAATTTATAAATGCAGTTATTTCAAGGCCCTACAGGTAAAATCAAACTCTTTCCACATGGTGCTATGGACAATCAGTGTTCTATTACACTGAAAGCAAATGGAACACGTGGATGCATATGGCAATAAGGGACAAATGGAACACATGGATGCATATGGTAATAAGGGACAAATGGAACACATGGATGCATATTGTAATAAGGGACAAGTATAATGGTCCTGCAAAGACAGGAAACAATTGTTTGTACATAGTTCAATTAAGTTACTGATTGAAATGTTAAAAAAAACAAGTTAAAATTTCAAACTGTATGAAATTTTATAGTAAATTAATTATTGGAGACCTTTTGTACTGTCTATACATTTTTGTACACTTTTCAGTGAATGTTCTGACAGTAACATGATCTACAGCAAAACCTCTGACCTCATTTCTCACATGACAAGAATCATGCATTCTTCACCATATAAAAGTTCCTGATTTCCCTTATGTGGAAATATAGCTGAACCTGTCATTAAAGACCACCCTTTCTACCAAAAAATTATGATTTCTCAAGACAGGTGGTTTCTTAATTGACAGGTCACAACACTATATAATCAATGAATATTTGCATTGAGAATATGGTCACTCAAGACAGGTGCTCTCACACAGCATTGGTCTTTCATGACAGGCTTTATTGTATTGCCTAATAAGGTGTCAGATGTATGACTAAAGGCATTATAATGTGGGGAAAAATTTATGATGTATAAGGCTGAATGGAGGAAGTAACACTGTCAGTGGTTACCAGTATCAGGTTTCTATTTAGCAAGAAGTGGGTTGGAGAATTTGAAAAACATATCAATATCAGGAACAGCTAATAAGGCAAGTTTGGGGGCTTTAGGAAGCCCTGATAAATCTGGGTAACTGGGTCATATGTAATGCTGGTTCAGCATATTTAGTTATGATATGGTGTGTGGGAGAAAGGGGCCATACTTCAGTTAGTAATTATTAGCCAATCATATTATGATATTCTGTAAGGGAAGTGAGTGTTGGTATATATATATATATATATATATATATATATATAGAGAGAGAGAGAGAGAGAGAGAGAGAGAGAGAGAGAGAGAGAGAGAGAGAGAGAGAGAGAGATGATGTTACACAACCTCAGACATAAAAAATAAATTGAGGGAGTCCTTTCAGAAAAATACAAAGATAAGGTTATAAATACAGGTTAACAGAAAAGTAACTTATCTAGGCACTTGCACTGCACTGACTTTTATTTGACTTTATTATCTGTTTGCACTGGATCTTGCAAGGCCTGAAGGATCAAAGCAAGACCAGATGAATTTCTGCTATCAAACATGATGTAATACAAGCACCCATATCAAACTGCTGTACTGATGATGTGTTTTTTTTATTTATGCTAAATAATTATATATCATATTAAAAATATAACTTGTTATTACGTTGTTTACTTTGATTTGAGCCACTTACTACCATCACGCAACCATTTTTAGATTACATCATTATTAAACAGCAAGTAATCTATCTGCATCAGATGCAAAACTGATACAGTAAAACCTGTCTTGAAAGACCACTGCTATGTGAGACCACCTGTCTTGAAAGACCATATTCTCAATGGACAAATCTATTGATTGTATAGTGTTATGACCTGTTTTGAGAGACCACCTGTCTTGAGAGACCATCATTTTTTGGCAAAAGGTGTGATTTTTCTAGAGAGGTTCTACTGTACAAGGTTTCAAATCAGCCATGAAAAAATTGCCTCCACCATGAGCTGTTTAATGATGGATATATAATAATAATAATATTAATAATAAATAAAAGAAATATTCACCTCTAGAATCAGATGTTTTAATTCATCATCTGACATAAATTCTGGTTTACAACTAGCTTCTGTATACGACGTAGCCGCACCTGATTAAAACAGATTTAAAAAAATTAATATTAGTTCAGTTCTATATATCAGCTTATATCCATATTGTAATCAATATCAGAACCCCTATAAGAAAGAAATGCTTCGTTCTTTTATAAATCACAAGGGATGTGTCAGAAAATGGATCAGATTCCTAATCCTTTCAGTGCCACAGTTCCTCAATACCACCTGATGTCTTATAAACTTAAATTTCATTAATAAAGCTGAAGAACAAAAGGGAACCTTGCATACATGCTTCAGTTAATGAAACTGACAAATGTAGTGCAATTATAGAATATACGGACATCAGGAATACTGTGAAACAAAATCATCCACTGACAGATACACCATAAACTTCTCAAATACTAGCTGTCAACATATTCAAAATCATCCTTGGAGCCATCTCTTGGATCTTGAAATCAGAAACCATGGCCAAAATCACTGAAAAAGTTGAATGTTAATTTATATTAAAACCTAGAGACTCATTTTTGGAAGTAAAAAATTCTAGTTACTGAAAATGGTACTCATGGAAGTAGGGATTTGCACTACAGAGAATCACCTTACACTCAAAGCATCTATTTCAGAATATTCTGTCCTTATTCAAAAATTTTTTTACTACTGACAAATACAAAACATGGATGAATTATGTAGAGGACTATATCTTTTAGTGATGGGTGCATCACAAAGGACCCACTCACAACAATTTGCTATTCTGGACCTTACATGGTGGAACTTCTGTAGGGAAGCTAAAGGGAGGAGAAGATCGTTGTTTAAGGGACATTACTCTCTAAATGATATTGTGGAATGCTTGCAAGCCAAATCCTTGTACAATTCATCTATACCACATCTCAAGTAAAGATATTAAATTGATTGACAAGTGCCATAACTCTGTCCAAAATGGAGTTGTGGATACGTAAACCTACAGAACGCATGCTGAGGTTTAATAGGTAACATTCTTATCAATGTTTATTAGAATATGTTTAATTATTCCTGAGCAGTCACAAGCAATGTAAAGACATGACATTAATTGTCAAGGGCCAAAACTCAATCTAAAATTCAGTTGATTTGAAAAATACCATAAATGGCACAACTAGCTAATTGAAACAATGTTTATAACAAATTGGACTAAATTATGTTGAATGGTTCTTGAGCTGTACCAGTTACAAGCAATATCCTATGTGAAGATGTATTATCAAGGACCATAACTCTATCCAACAAGAGTCCCTTGAAGGGATTGACTCTCTACTCGCTGAAAAGAATTTCCAGGAATTCAAGAGAAGGCCATTTCTTCCTTTGAACTGCTGAGTGTTGAAACCATTTATGATATTCTACATTGATAACAAAACTTTCAAACTGGCTGATGTGGTGGACATGTTGAACATCAGATTGGCACCATATTCATTCAGAACCAAAAAAACAATATACCAGTAAGTCTATTTGTACAAACCCAATGCTAAAATGTCTTTCCATTTTGTAAGAAAAACATAAACAAAATTTTCAAGATTGCTGCCATGGTAGCCATAATGGTTATCAGAATGGCACCATTTCTATTTAGTACCAACCAGACATCATGTCTTTGGTGAAATCACAATGTTGATTTGACCAATCATCAAGGACAAGTTGCAAGATACTAATTTAGGGAGCCACAGCATGAATGTTGCCAAAAATTCCTGCAAGCCCATAGGACCAATACCCTGAAAATGCTGCTGCTCCTGTCCATAACCAACTGGTCCTATGTATCATCGTTCAAGACAAGATGTAGGCAAATAATAAATGGTAAATACAGGCAGACATGAAAATCATCCTTTAGTAAGATTATTTATAAAAGGAAAGATAGAAAATAAAGAAAAACACAAAATATTATATAATTTATTAATAAAATTTAATTCAATTATGCATAATATGCCCACTGTTAACTGACCAGAACAATAATGTTTACTGCCCAGCTGATTCAGAGCCATATAACACTCATCTACTGGCTGTGTGTCAGCGTTATTGCCACTGATGGCCCGATAATTGGGATCCTCATCCTCTTAATATGTGTAATCAATGACAGTATCAGAATTAGACCCACCCTGCAAAGGTGAGGCTGTGTACTGCTGCCCATGATGTCAGGTTTGCAGAAAGACAAGTTCCAGCAGTGGACCACTGTAATTGGAACTGGTTTAACTCAATCAACATCAGCAGAATGCAAGTGAAAAGCTAATAGCATTGCCATGGTCATTGCATGCTTCCTGTTTCTATACTTCAAGCTAATAATGTAACCTAACTATTTTAAAACATCCTTTTCATTTCATAGTCTCATATTCCTTTCAAATAATTCTTTTTTCCTTGACTGTGTTTGGTTTTTAGCCTAAAGCGGCTTCCACGCATCTAAATACCTCAACATGTTCACATTGGGAATCAAACGTAGCATGTGTCATGAGACACTGCATAAACATTGAAGAACTTTTATGTGGAGATACCTATGTCTCCTGAACACAGATCGCACATGAATTATTTATCTTATCACTCCACCCAGATTCATGAGCTGTCATCAGAAACAATTCACAGTATTTAATTTTTCACTACTTTCTATTTTTTTTTTTTAATAATAAAATACAGTATATACATTTTGTAGATTAAATTTATTTGGTATACCCACAAATCCAACTGGCCAGGTGGGCTGGCTGTTCATTTTTTGGCCCAGTCCACCATCAAATCAACTGGCATTGGACCAGCAGGCTGACAGCAATTCCACATTCTGGTGGTACCATATTAGAAGTCTGACTGGCACTATTTTCATTTTTGACCAAAAAGACATCATAAGAAATCTTTCAGTGAAAACCCAATGCTGATAAGAACATTCATCCAGAAGTAAAAGTGACAGGATGGCCACGGTGACAGGCACATAGCATGTCTGAGCTGCAGCATTTTCCTGAGGGACCAGCTAGACATCATAAGAAGTTGTTTAATGAAAATAACATCCTGATACAACCATACATTCAGCCGGAGTAGCTATAAAAAGAATGTCAAGATGGCAACCATGGAATCGATACTGGATGTGCAAGTAGCACCATTTTCAGTTAGGATCAATTAGACATTAAAAGAAGTCTTCTGGTGAAAATACTATGTTGATATTCAAGTGGACTAGCAATAACAAGATTTTCAAGCTGGCCACTGTGGCAGCCATAATGGCTGCCTGAGCACCATTTTCACCTAGGACCAACTAGACTATAGGATGAATACGTCTTTAAAGTTTCATGACAATCCTTCAAGTAGTTTTTGACGAGTAGCAATAACAAACTTGTACTAATGACTGGATGAATAATGTATGTTCGACGACAAACAATGGACAACAGACCAGCTCATAAGCTTTCCAGGTCTATGACAAGTGAAGCTAAAAATGTAGTTACCAAGACAAAACTGGAAAAGATGCATCTGGATCAATGAAACAAAGTTCATTCTAAACTGAATCAAAAATGGAGCAATGGTTCTTGAACTATACTGATTACAAACAACGTCCCATGTGAAGATATGAAGCTAAGTGACAAGGGCCATAATTTTATCCCAAATGAAGCTGATGAAACAAAATACATAAAAGGCACATCCAGGTTTCTGTTATGATCATCAAACCAATATGTTGATTGGTTCCTGGTTACAAGGATCTATATAGTGGCTTTAAAGTTATAAGGAAACAAAAGTATGACAAATGAGCAGACAGACAGATGGACAGAAGCACAGATACTGTGTCCCCTACTTTTTGAATAAAAATCAGGGGCCCACAAAGATTTGTCAATATATGCATCTTTAGCTGATGACCATAATATTTTTCAATGCAATTGAGAAACATGAGTCCCTTGAAGGTACTGATGCTCTATAATAAGAATTCCTATGAATTCAAGATAAGACCATTTCTTCCTTTTAACTGCTGGGTGTTTAAATCAAATCTGATATTTTCCTTTAGGACAAAGTTAACGTCATTTTAAGTCTTTTGGTGAAACCCTGTCATAATTATCATCTTTTGGGGAGTCATGACAGCAAGATTTTCAAGACAGTCATCGTAGCTGTCATATTGGATGTACAATTGGGTATCATAAGATGACTGGTGAAAAATTCCTTTTAAGACTGCAATCCGTTTCAGAGATGTAGAGATAACAATATTTTCAAGACAGCCACTGTAGTGGCCATTTTAAGGGTTAGTAATTTTCATTTATGACCAACCAGACAACATGAGAACTCTTCTGATGAAAACCCCATTTCAAAATGACTCTTCATTTAAAGGTCTAGCGAAAACAAAATTTTCAAGATTGCCACATCCTAGGCATCAGTTCAACACCATTTTAATTTTAAAAGATCAACAAAACATTATAAAAAGTCTTTTAGTGAAAACCCAAACAAATATGATCATTGACTCGGAAGGAATAGCAATAACAAGATTTTCAAGTTGGCTGCTGTGGCAGCCATATTGTACACCAGATTGACACCAAGGACTAACTAGACATCGTAGAAAATCTTTTAATATAAACCTTAATTTGATATGACCATCTGCTTAGGAGGAGTAGCAATAATAACAATATTGTCAACATGCTAATGTTGCAGCCATATTGGACTTCAGATAGGTAAATACAGTCTTCAATACAGTAACAGTGTGGCTGCTATATTGTATACTGTATTCTGTAATTTTTCATATGTTTAATTTTCAGTTTGTTTACACCTTCAAATGTAACTACTTTTCTCCTCTGATTTAATACACTGATATAGTGGTATTAATATACAGTTAATACACTGATATGATGGTATTAATACACAGAGTCCAACAACACATGGATTTGTGTTTTTTAAAAATCAATTCTAAACTCTTACCTCTAAGGGATTTCATGTGTTGCACAGCCATTCTAAGCACTGTGAGCTTGTCCAGCTTTCTATTCATAGCACTGCACATTGGAAGCATGTTAGACAATTGCACAATATAAGCATTCATCTTGTCTCTCCGCCTTTTCTCAATTTCACTGTGATTTTGCCTGAAGAATAGGATGCATTTCAGTTAGATCATTATGCAAGCATTTCGCTATAGGTATATTTGTTTTCATTCCTCATGAAGTTTTATCATTGCTGATTTTTGTATTTAAAAAAAACTGAAAAATTGCTTTGACAGCCTGAAAACATAATTAGGCAATTGACTCATGACCATGGTAAAGTGTGGAAAAATTTGTAGCTCGAAGTCCAATAGTTTTTGTGCCATTGTACAATATGATCTCAAGATGAACAGATAGCCTTATGAATAATGGATGGACAGCAGCAAAACAATATGCCCCCTTCCACTATCACAGTAGGAAAATACAAATACTGTTCAAAAATGAAATTCATATTCTGCGGGACTTTGACACATGCTGCATTTCCCTGGTGATATAACCATGTTGGATGACAAGACCAACAATGTAACACTATTCTAGCAAGCTTTACCTGAGGAACCTTATTCTGATCAAAGCTCCAGACCCTACTTCAAAAAGAAATTTTTAATTTAATTAAATGAATTAATTTTTTAAACCTGCTAACCATAGGGAGAAATGCAGAACCTTATGTCATCTTTGTCATGGGAAAGTAGTAAAGGGAGAGCAACCATCATAGCCAATTAACAGTTAAATATTAAAAAAAAGTTCCTTTACAGTCTACAAGCATTTATATGGTAATTGTTCCTCAATGCTGAATATCTCAGCATTAAAACCCCAGAAATTCCTTAGTCTGTAGAATATTTACAGTCGTCCTTCACTATTATCTCGTCATGCATTGTTACAGCTAAAAAGAACTATAAATTCCTTAGTCAACACAAATTTACAAATGGTTCCATGTTGTAAGGTTTTTCAGTACAACAGCTCCTTCTTATAAAATCATAGTGGTCATGGAGCCCATTCTATTGTTACATAGTATTAATATTTGTCCTTTATCTGCCACCTTATTTCACCTAACTATAGTTCTTGGCTCATTCAAACTCTTTAAAATGTGAATTTGCATAAAATATATGCAAATATATTGCACATTTCTGTACTCTGATGTATAGTAACATTGCCACTAATACGGTACACTTCTGAGCTGTGTTAAAGGCTGTATTCATTCTTAAGATTTGAAAGAACAATGAAATATATTTTTCAAAATTACATTCCAGAGGCAAGATAAAAAGAGAGAATCCAAATGAGGGCCCCCATCATCAAGATAAAATGGCAATAAGCTTCATGTCCTAATACCTGTATGCATGTCATGATGTAAACACTAGTGAAAAGGTCAGGATGGTATGTAAAACTGGGCACAGCCCATTCATGATCTACGTTTGGCAAAGCTAAATGTGAAGCATGCGCTCTCACTGTCATGATCAGATGATTCACGTTTGACCTAAAATCTGTTCTACCTGAAAAAGTTGATCAGACCCAACCGACAAACAAGACAATCATCTGAAAACAATGAATGCTTGAAAGTAAGTCTCTTTTCAAAACAATTATGTCGCTAAGTGAAATAAATACAGTGTTCCTCCCTGATCTGAGTCAGATACCATCAAGCCCAACATGAAAATTGTATATTTTTACCATTCTGTCCCCGTCAAAGGAGGCTACACTTTCCAGAAAGCCAGTTTTCAGTGCTTATGGAGTTGCCTTTGTTGGGGGGGGGAGCCTTGTACTACTTACAGTCTGCAACACTGGGCTTTCCCACCAACTAAACAAGCTGAACTGGACAATCTGTGTGGATTTGGTGGCAAGACAAGCTTCAACATATAAGTTATAAACTTTCACATGTTTGTCATATTGGCTAACAAGAGTAGGATCTATACCACATTATACACCAACCGCTACAGTGGCCTAGTGGTTAGAGTGTCTGCCTCAGTTGTGGGAGATCACGGGTTCGAACCCAGGTTGAGTCATACCAAAGACTTATAAAAATGGTACTAACACGCCTTGCCAGGTGCTCAGCATTAAGAGGTTAGTGTTAGGACTGGTCGGCCTGGTGTCAGGATAATGTGACTGGGTGGGACATCATGTTATATGTCTGCGGCATGATGCCCAAGTGCTAGTCATCATGATAAACTGCTACACTGCAGACATCGTAGCGATATGACTGAAATTTTTTTAAAGCTACATTAAAAATCCAAATCACACACACATTATACACCAGCCCCACATTTACGAGTCAGCTATGGTTGACTCAGAAAATTACTGACCAATGGGTCTCAATGTCCTAAGCCTTTGTCTTGAAATAAACCTATTGTAGAGAAATCATTAGACTTACCATGAAAATGACCTCTAACTTTTAAACTCCAGAATCTACATTCATTCATAAAGTCAGGTCACTCTGTAAAACTATTTTTCCTTGAGTCACATTGACCTTGGCCACTAGTTCAATATACATCTTCCATACCTTAAGTGCAAGCCCTTTACAAACTTTGGCCAAGGTAGGTGGTCTAGAATTAAAGTTATCAAGAATGTTTTTTATTTCAGTTACAGTGACCTTTACCTTTAGACCCCAAAATCAGTAAGTTTCTTTTTTACCTGCATGTAAATCATCCACCAACTTTAATAAAGGTATATGGTTGGTAACTAAACTTTTGTGCAGAAACCATTTTCTTCTTTCCGTTGTTTTCCTGGGTTCTTCCTCCACCATTTATACTGGCCGCCATGTATAGCCTATCTTGTGCTGAAAAATGGCATTAAACCCTACAACAACAACAACTTTCAGACGCAGTAATCTTTTACCTTTTGACCGCAAAATCAACTGACCTCTTCCATTCTACAAGTGCAAGCCATTTCCAAAATTTGTTCAAGCTTTGTGATGTCAAAATAATATTATTGTCTGGAAACTATGTCTTCTTTTGGTCTCAGCCACTTTGACATTTGGTATTTTGACCCCAAAATCAATAAAATTCTTCCTTACCCCAAGTGCAAGCCATCCACAAAGTTTGGAAACTGTCAATGGTGAATAACATATTGTTTACATTTTGTGTTGTGTTGTGTGTTGGATTTTTAACGTAGCTTTAACAATTTTTCAGTCATATCGCTACGATGTCTGCAGTGTGGCAGTTTATAATGATGTCTAGCACTGGGGCATCATGCCGCAGACATGTAGCATGATGTCCCACCCAGTCACATTATCTTGACACCAAGCCGACCAGTCCTAACACTAACCTCTTAATGCTGAGCGCCAAGCGAGGCAGCTGTTAGTACCATTTTTGTAAGTCTTTGGTATGACTCGGCCGGGGATCGAACCCACGACCTCCTGCATCCATGTTTACATTTTAATGTTCATTTGGTTTTAATTGCTTTGCTTTCTTTTGAAATTACAATAAAGTAGTGTTAGCATTTCCAAATTATAATGTTGGTAGAACAGTACTACACCATTTTAAACAAGAGACCATTGAAGAGACTGATGCTCTACCGGGCAAAAAGAATTTCCAGGAATTGAAGACATGACCATTTCTTTCTTGAAGCTGCTGTGATGGACATACTAGATGTCAATGTGACCTTTCAACCTCCAATAAAAATCTCATCAGAACTGTCAAGACCAAGCCTGGTATCAGTGATCATTAGCACAGTGAAAGTATGCATTTATATAGGAAAGCTCACGGGGAAAAATCAAGATTACATATGAAGGAGGCTAGAGATAAAACATTTAAAATAAGGAGTATGACTCAGCAGAGTAACAAAATAAAACTGAAATCTAAATCAATGCATTTCAAATTCAATTCATCATTAAATTCAGCTCAAAAACTTATTTTGAATAAGTTATATATCAAATAATTGATAGATAAATGAGACAGTCTTTTCTAAGACCCCCCAAAGATCACAGGCAAAATCACAGCAGATTGGACTAAAGTGTTTGTTAGTCCATTGTTAAAAAAACATGAAGACAAAAGCAACACAGCTAATTATTGGCCCATTACACTCATATGCAATTTGTGCAAGATGATAAAACATGTTTTGCCTCAAACTTAGTCCAATACCTATAGTGCCTAAATATCCTGTGTGACCTCCAATGTGAATTTCGAGAGAAAAGGTTCCCTTGATGCAGCCAATCCAATTAGTGGAAGACCTAACCAAAACACTGTCACTTGGATATCAAACATATTCTTCTTGATTTCAGTTAGACATTTGATAAGGTAAGCAACCTTAAACACCTCAAACTCCATCAGCATCTGTGTAAGGCAATAATCTAAACCTGACCAAAGTTTTGTTCTTGAAGATCCAATAAGGTATAGGCAACATGTCACATGGCTCTGTTTTAAATCCTATTCTCTTCATCCTATCCATAGATGACCAGCCTGAAAATATACAACTTCAATACTTTTTGCTGAGGATGGGGCAGTTTACCTGACTGAGTGTAATATAGTGCCAAATTCCAAACAGATCCAGACAATTCACAATTATGGAAAAAAACATGGAAAATGGAGTTCAACCCGGGTAAGTGGCAAATTCTACACATTTCTACATCCAAACAACCCATCAGAAATATACTCTGTAGTCAGGTCACATATGTTAACATTCTAAACAAGTGCAAATAATGCTTGAGTTACTTCAGAAGTGAAGAAAATGGCATTTTAAAAAAATAGTAACGCTCCTTGTCAAGTACACTTACGGAATTTGGAGCCCTTATATGCAACAGGAGATACATAAAATTTAGATGGTTCAACAACTGTCTGCCAGAGGAGTCAAAAGCAAATGTTCACCCTATGACAAGATTAAACAAATGATTCCAGGTCTATGTTCAGGTTTCTGAAAAACAGGCATGCTGGGGCAAGACTGTTTTACACAATCACCCCAAGTTTAGTTGCAATACCCCTTTATGTAATTATGTCTCTAACAAACCAAAAGACAAACATGACATGTGCACCCTCTTTCTTTTCATCAAATACTTTGGTGATCATATTGGATGTCTCAACATATTATTTTCATTTAGGACATAAACTGATAAGAAGTCTTTCATTAAAAAACTCCATGTTGATATATCCATTCAAGAGTAGCAACTACAAGATTCTCACGATGGTATCAGTGGCAGCCATACTAGAACTGTGAGCAACAATATCTTCATTCAGGACCAACCAGACATCATAAGATACCCTCATGTTAATGTGATTTTTCATTCAGGAGAAGTAGCAAAAACAAAATTTTTTAGATGGCCACCCTAGCGGCCATATTAGTCACCAGATAAGCACCGTTTTCATTTAAGACCGATCAGACATTGCAAGAAGTCTTTCTGTGAAACCCCCATGTTGTTATGTTCAGGATGAGTAGCAATAACATGATTTTCAAGATGGCTTCTGTGGCAGCAATATTGGACACCCGACCAGCAAGATTTCATTTAGAACCATCTATACATCGTAAGAAGTCTTCAGGTGAACACCCATGTCGATACACTTTTCCATTCAGGACGAGTAAGAAGATTATCAAGATACCTGCTACAGTGGCCATACTGAATATCATTTGGCACCAGTTTCATATAAAACCAACTAGGCATCATAAGAAGTATTTCAGTGGAAACTCCATGATGATAGGACCATCCATTCAGGGGAAATAACAATAAAAGGAGCTGGAAGAGGGTTGCTGTTGTGGCCATACTGGATGCTCAAGTGGCACAAAATTAATGTAGGATCAGGTACACGATGGGATGAATATGTAAAATTTCAAGGCATTCCTCCAAGTAGTTTATGAAGAGTAGCTAATGGACAGATCTATGACAGATGAAAGAACATCCTATTAAGTTCTTCTGGTCTATGACCAATACAGGTAAAAAAAAGTAATGGGACCAGACTGTGTACAATTATTGATAGAATTTGTTATTAATAATGATGAAGTCACCAATACTGGTAAAAAAAAGTAATGGGACCAGACTGTATACAATTATTGATAGAATTTGTTATTAATAATGATGAAGTCAAAACAATGCTGAATGTGCAAGAAAAAAATGATATATGATTAAATGTCCCCGTTATTTTTTTAATCTCCTAATTGCATCATGTGTTTTGATTTACACTGCTGTAAATGAACCCAATAAGAAAGCTATAAAAGTTGTTCTCTTGGCATTATCTTCACCTAGTTTCCAAGCTTCCACAGAAACAGAATATGTAAAAAGTATCAGTATATTTGGTACATACCTTCAAGCTTCCACAGAAACAGAATATGTAAAAAGTATCAGTATATTTGGTACATACCTTCTTGATTTATTAGAATCCAATAAAAGTCAGGATAATAAAAAATCACAGCCATTTAAAGATTAACTGAGAAAGTATGAAGCACAGTTGAGTAATTTGAGAAATCTGTTTTGTCCATGTATAGTGTACTGTATATACTAGCTTTTAAGACAAATCCAACTGCAAACTGCACAGACCCAGATCTGCCATTGCATATGTACTTGCAGATCTGGGTCTGCACAATCAGTTAGAAGTAATCAGTAGAACAAACAACACAGACCCTGACCTGCAGGTGCATTATGCTATGGCAGATCAAGATCTATTTTCTTTGCAGTTTGACTGGACTTATAAGCAAGTATATACAGTATGTATACGAAAACTCCAAACACTGTGCGGACTCAGTCCTGCAGTTGCATTAAAGTGCTGGCAGATCAAAGTCTACTTTATTTAGTTCTAACTATGCTTTCAAGTAAGAAGTATTGATCTTGACCAAATGGCACATTATCATTATTACTATTATTATTATTATTATTATTATTATTATTCTATTATTGAATTTTCCCTTGGGAGTTGATGTCCTATAGCATTGTTTGGTGCTGTAGCTGACTGTGTATACTCGCTTAAAAGTCGAGTCAAACTGCACACAATGAGTATATATGGCATACTGCCAGTCAAAGGTATGAGCTCTTTACTCAACCAGACACCATTGCAGGAGGACAGTTTCCAAGGAAGAAGCTAACAAATTTAGAATATCACATGATGTTGTCATATAATGTTGTCATGTGGCAACAGTGCCTGCTGGAGCTGGTATAACTGAGCTTATGCAAGATAACAGATTGCTCCACCTACCGAATCACATGACAAAATGACCTGTTAACCTCTGACAAGCATTCAGTATTTGGCCAAGAAGTATGTTTCAGTTTCGGTGATATGTTTATTAAAATGATTTTCATTATTCTGAAAAATATAAATTTACCAAGTTGCATAAATTATACAGCAGTAGAGAATATTTATTTGTACTTCAAGTTTGCATAGTAATAACCTACATGTTTCATTTCAGTAAATCATGAAAATCAATTTTAAAATGACTCGAGAACTTATTCATGTACAAGGAAATTCACTCCAAAAGATGCTATTGTAGTTAGTATAGTCTTATCTTTATTAATTTTAACCGGCTTCAATTAATTTAATAAATAATTGAGTAAGTATTGAGGTAATACTATATATACTCGCTTATAAGTCAAGTCCAACTGCAAAATGCACAGACCCAGATCTACAATCGCATGGTATGCTGACAGATCTGGGTCTGTGCATTTTGTTAGAAGTAGAACAAACAAAACAGACCCTGATCTGCATCCACATTATGCTACGGCAGATCAGGATCTTTGTTGTTTGCAGCTTGGCTCAACTTATAATTGAGTATATATGGTAAATATGATGTTGTTGTGTTAGGGTTTAATGCCATTTTTCAGCTCAAGATAGGCTATATATGGTGGCCACTATAAATGGTGGAGGAAGAACCAGGGAAAACCCTGGAAAGAACCACTGACCCACGAGAAGCTACTGGCAAACTTTTTCATGTACCCACAATGGCCGAGCCCAAGACTCGAGCCCGCGCAGACAGAGGTGAGATGGCAGTGATCTGTAACGGTAAGCGCTTTAGACCACTTGGCCACTCTGGGCCCACTGGTAAATATGACTAGTGCCTGTAATAAAATCAGTCAATAAAAGCATTGATTCCACTAGCTTTTTCATTTTTTAAGGTTTAACAGTATGATTTACATCTCTTTCTCTGAAACTAAATTGTCAAAGACTTCATACTGGATTAACAGATATTCATTATTTTGGAAATGTTCAAATTTGTATATTGTATTCAAAAGCTCATAAAAATATGTGCACCATGCTGAGCAGGGGATGTTGGTATTTACACTAGGTATGAGTAAATATTATATATAATTACTTATATTTAATATTTATATTTACTTGTGCAAATCACTTTATCAGTATGACAGTGAAACTTAAATTCTTCAAGTAATTCAAATGTTTAGTTCAACTGAAACATTTGGAGCATTTTTAAAGCAGTGTTTTAAACCATGACTGGGACTTAAAATTTCTACCAACACTAATAACACTATGTTCCACAGCCATCATGTCCCACCCTGTCACATTATCCTGACACCAGGTCGATCAGTCCTAACACTAACCTCTTAAAGCTGGGCATCCAGCGAGGCAGCTGCTAGTATGATATTTATAAGTCTTTGGTATGACTCGGCCAGGGTTCCAAAGAGCAACCTCCTACATCCAAGGCAGACACTCTAGAAGGACAATGGAAGATAGGACTTATTGCACTAGTAGTTATAAAATAGCATGAGTTCCTTGAAGGGACTGAAGCTCTACTGACCATAAAGAGGGACCAAGAATCCATGACAAGTCCAATTTGGTCCATACTTTACAAGATACCTAGTATAATTTTAAGGAAGATATCTTTAAAGGATTGCAAGATTCATGTATACATGTAAGAGTACAAATTAAAATTCTCTAACCTGTTTGATTATGTTATTTATTCATATTTAAAAATTCATTTAATGTTATCAAGCATTCTCCTAAATGATCCTGCGATAGCACTTTCGTGTGTGTGTGTGTGTGTGTGTGTGTGTGTGTGTGTGTGTGTGTGTGTGTGTGTGTGTGTGTGTGTGTGTGTGTGTGTGTGTGTGTGTGTGTGTGTGTGTGTGTGTGTGCATTTGTAAAAGCAGCGAAATGGGGACATCAGTGTGAATACACACCAACAGACCGGGGACACACCTTGAAACGGGGACGTCCCCGTTTTGTAATGTTGGCTTAAATGGAATGTCAAGGCCTTATTTAATGATACAAACCTTGAAATTAGCATATCTGAGCATGTCCCCGTTTTGTTGGTATTTTTTCACATCATGCTATACACAACAATACACACGTCCCACTCGACTCAAAACCTCGTGTGTTTCAGTCGGAAAACTGCGTCCCCGTTTACGCGGTAAAAATTCACACTGTTTTGCGGTTGGCTTGTGCACTTTGCTTCCGAATTACTCACCGAAGATGGCATCAGTAAGAGCTAACAGGATTTAAATCATTTATGTAAACATAGACAAAAATATGTGATATATTTTCTATTTTAACACAGACAGCATATCGACATACATGTTCATTAACGGGTAGTCCAACGTTCATAACTCTGAGCCATGCACATTTGGATAAGAAATACACTGGAAAATATCAACATAGATTTTAGTTCATACAAATTTGGTTGGAAGAATAATAATGAACAGTCTACATGGTAACCAAAATATAATCCCATTTCCTTCATCCAATGAACCGCATTCGAGTTAAATCCAGCAAGTTAAGCTTGAACCAATAGGAAATAAAAATAACTTGTGTAAGTACTTGTACATGGCACCAGCCATGACTCTGAAAATACAAGTTTTCATACTCATATTTAGTGTTTCTCGATGTATCATAAATGTGCATGCTGGCTGAAGTATAAATAATTTGAAACAAAACAATCAGATAAATTTTGTTTGACTCAGAGGTAAATTATCAAATATTTCTCATTCTTTCCTTGTTTAGTCAGTACCTTTTTATATTCTCTCTCTCTCTCTCTGCTTCGTTACTTCTGTCTGTCGTTCTCACTAGCTTCATTTCTTTCTGGCCGTAAGCCCCTTGTTTTCCCCTATTTCTAAGGACCCGATGATAACAGTCATCAATTTTTCTCTAATCAATCAATGACCACAAATACACAACATTAAATTCACAACTGATTTCACTAAGCAAAAGGCAGAGCATTAATACTGTTACATGCAAGAGGTCTCTTTAGTGAACGAATGAAACAAACTATAATAATTTCCCTCTAATTAATGCATGACCACCAATATTACAACCACACATTTACATCACAACTTCACAATTGCCTGCCTACCTCACAAATGCATTGTTTCTCCTTATTACATTTCCGTAACATAGCGCCGGTACTTAACTACCATAAAATACAAATCACAACTCAAACACCAAATACCGGAAACTATTTTTCCTACACTACCTTAAGTCAGTCAAATCATGATTTTAAGCCTCATTTCCCCTGTAACTCTACGCCATATTTACCATCATAGTAAGAATAAAAGACGTCTCCAGATAACGGGACAGTCCCATCTTAATCATTCCATTGTACGATTTACCAGTCTCTATCATGAATGCTGCACAGTCAATCCACACAATTAGATTTTAATAGGGACTATTTTGCTCAGGGACACTTATGTGGCTGTGACCTGAGCTCACTAAAACTAAACCATGCCATCATACAAAATAAATTTTTGGTTTGTTTCATATCGAAGAGATCTTATCATGCATTGGCTTATTAATGAAGGAGATTGCACTAAAGGGGCAAATTTTTGTACACCAAAGTTAACAATGTGTTATTTTGTGGGACATTTTAAATTCTAAACTGTAGTCTTGCCAATAAAATTATTTTAACTGAATACTGGCATGCAGATCTTTGATTATTTCATTTTAGAAAAAGGAACACATTAAACTCTGTATTTTCACACAACTCTGACAATTTAACTTCTTCAAACTCCTGGACGTACATTTTTACTTATATATATACAACAGACATTATATAAAAATTCAACGTGATAATTTTAATTTAGTTTGTTAATATGGATGGGAACTATGTGATTGAGGTGAGATTACTGCAGTGTTTACAGTGAATTGATTTCTATTTAGAATCAAAATACATACTTATTGAATGTCCCCTATTTGATTGTATAATTTCTAACACTGTACATGTGTGTGTCCCCGTTCTGATGGTAAAGATTGTCATACAGTGTTTCTTGGAAATTAACCACAAATCAATTAGAAATGACATGTATATATCAAATGCATAGTAAAATAGATCTTTATCGCTCATAATTTGTTAAACTAAAAATGTCCCCATTTTGATGGTAAAAATCATATGTCCCCGTTTTGTAGGTTTTACAGGGAGGGGGGGGGGCGTGCACTATGCACACATGCCAATACCAGAGACTTACTATCATCATTTTGTGGTGATGAGTGTATGGTTGAAATGGTATAGGGGTTGGTGCATGCAGGCATGATGATGGATGCTTAAAGCTTTCTCCTCTAGGATCACTTGGTTTAGTGTACAACCATTTGTTGTCGGCTTAACATCATTTAAGCACATGATACTCTATACATGTTGTACAATTTAACTGATGGAAGAAGAACCTGGGAAAACCCCCCAAAAGAACCACCGACCCACAGGAAGCTACTGGAAACTTTCTCTCTAACATTGGCTGAGACTGCAATTCAAACACATACAGATAGAGGTGAGACGGTAGTGCCATAAAGGCAAAGGTTGTATACCACTCAGCCATATATTTGTGTGTGTGTGTGTGTGTGTATGTATGTGTATGTGTGTATATATATATATATATATATATATATATATATATATATATATATATATATATGCATGCACACATGAGCAAAAGATAATTAAGTGGTCTTTTTTACTTGGTTTACAACATCTCTCACTCAATAAAAACAACCATTTAATTTTCTGTCTCATTCTCTCTCTCTCTCTCCCTCTTACTCCCTCTCATCACAAGAAATCGTCTGATTAAAACCACATGTTTATATGACTGTGCATTCATGGGAAATGATGAGAAGAGTGTTAAGAACACTGCCATGTGGCCATATTGGATGTCAGATTGGCACCATTTTCATTTAAGATGAACCAGACAGTATAAAAAGTCTTTCAGTGAAAATGCCATGTTAATGTGAAAATTTATCCTGGATGATCAGTGATAACAAGATTGTTATTATGGCCACTGTGGTGGCCCTACTGGATGCATGAATGACACAGTTAGGCCCAGCTAGACATCGTAAGAAGTTCTGCAGTAAAAACCCCATGTCAATATGGCTTCCTGTTCTGAAGGACAATCAATTACATGATTTTCTGGATCACCATTTTGGCACCCATAATGGATGTCCATATAGCACCATCTTCATTCAGGACCAAGTAGACATCATAGAACTTGTAGGGAAAACCTCATGTCAATATGACCTACCATTCAGATGGAGCAACAAAAAACAAAATTTTCAACATGTCCACTGTGGCGACCATGCTGGTCATCCAAGCAGCAATATTTTCATTTAGGATCAATTAGACCATGCTATGAATGTGTTTGTAAAGTTTCATGGCAGTCCTTGAAGCGGTTTATGGGAGTAGTGAAAAAAACTTGTGCTAACAGCCTGGTGGATGATGGGCAAATGATGCACAACAAGCCATCTTATAAGCTCTTCCTTTTTTTATGACCAGTGGAGCTAACAAAAACAACATATACTTATTTTAACAGTTTGCCACAGCTACTCTGCAGATGCAACCAAAAATTATATGCTTTTAACACAGAAATTATAATGATGACACATATCAAACTGCAAACTCACCTAACAAACCTCTTGCTGACACTATCTGCATCAGTGTCATTGGAATCATCATCGGAGTCCTCAATGAGGCTTGTAGAACTGTAAAGACAAAGAAATAAATTAAATTTAAACAAGCAATTTTCAAAATCAAATGTCTTGGTCAAAAACAGCTAGAAAAAAATAAGACACCTCAAAGCAGTGGTCACTTTGTTTTAGTGTGTCTGATAAAAAATAGAATAAAATGAAGAATATCAGGTACACATAGAATCTCTTCAATATGTCATCCAAATGAAAGAGCACATTTCCCTGCCTCACAAGCACAGTATTTGATGTTTCTCAGTCGCAATAGCTAAGTTGTGTGTGTGTGTGTGTGTGTGTGTGTGTGTGTGTGTGTGTGTGTGTGTGTGTGTGTGTGTGTGTGTGTGTGTGTGTGTGTGTGTGTGTGTGTGTGTGTGTGTGTGTGTGTGTGTGTGTTAGACTTTTAACGTAGCTTTAACAATTTTTCAATCATATCTCTATGATGTCTGCAGTGTGACAGTTTATAGTGATGTCTAGCACTGGGGCATCATGCCACAGGCATGTAGCATGATGTCCCACCTAAGCACATTATCCTGACACCAAAACAACCAGTTCTAACTCTGACCTCTTAATGCTGAACGCCAAGCGAAGCAGCTGCTAGTACCAATTTTAAAAGTCTTTGGAATGACTCTACCAGGTTTGAACTCGCAATTTCCTGCATCTGAGGCAGACACTCAAACCACTAGGCTACTGGAGCAGTTCTAAGTTGGAAGAGCATCAGACTCGTACTCCATGGCTCACTGATCAGATACTGACCAAGTTCAGCTGGGGTCAACTGCCTTATTGTCCTTGAGAAGGGCAGTTAACCCCTATTTCCTCAGCAAGATACAACCAAATATTATGATGAATGGGTCAATCAAAACCAGCCAACTAGATTTTCAGTACAATTCTGGAAATATTTTGTAAACTGGCATCATGACTCAATAAATGGATTGTAATGGCAATCAAATTTAAGCATTGCTAGCATAAAAGAACACTCAATCATCATATGAGGACTCTAATCTTTAACATGAGGGTACTACTTCATTTGCACCTATTTCTTCAAGAAAACAGTCAAATCAAATGCAAAAATCAAGTGACATAAATCATGTATATACATATGCTTTTACTGTCAGAGGAATATTAACAAAAATTGTCTGCCAAAGTTATCACATAATTTAAGAAAAAGGAATACATTCTTTGACCTGTGTCCCTGCCTTCTGCATTCTGTCATCACAACCTACTAGTTATTATGGTCTTGACTCTGACCTGTGTCCCTGTCTTCTAGTATCATAACCTGCTAGTTACAATGGCCTTGAACTTGGAACTGCATCCCTGCCTTCTATCATGACCAACTACTAGTTACCATGGCCTTGACATGGAACTGCATCCTTGCCTTCTATCATCACATCTTGCTAGTCAACATGACCTTAGCTTGGAACTGCAACCCTGACTTCCACCATGACCTACTACTAGTTACTATAGCCTTGACCTTCCTTTCATCATCACAATCTAATAGTTACCATGGCCTTGACCTTTATTCCTGCCTTCTATCATCACTAATCACTACCTACAAGTTACCATGAACTTGACTTGCATCTGTTCCTTCTATCATCACAACAGACTAATTACCATGACCTTGACTCTATGTGGACCATGAGCCATTGTGAACAAAATTACTCTCAATAAGGATACAAAATAGTGAAACCTAGTTTAATCCTTTGATCAACCAAGACAGCTTAAAAATTATAAAATAGAAATAAAAGTGACATAAAATAAACTTATGACCTTATCTCGAAAGAAAATGGATAAAACTAATACAACATTCATTATATAGCAATGATACGTAAATATACATATTTCATCTGTAAAACTCTTAATGATCATAAAATGCAGACTAGGTTTGAAACATTTACAATACATGTACCAATCTATTACCTACAACAGAAAGAAAGGTCTGTGAAACTGAAAATGAGTCCATTGTTTTTTTTCTTCAAAAGTCACATGTTCAACGAGGCAGTGCCCGAGTAAATTTATTATTGATAAAATATTTCATATATAAATTTATACAAATTCATAAACCGATTCCATTTATCCAACATATACCTTTATCTTACAATTTTAGCCAACAACAATTTATGTCATATGAATGACATTAGACTGTACTATTCAGTAAAAAAATATGGCATCTAAAACATTCATAAGGCTTAGTCAATCAGATGCCAAGACTCCCTCATTAACTGGTGTGGATGTGGCTCACAATCAAACTCATCAGAGATAAATATGGCTTTCTTTCTGTCCAGAAGCTCAGCCAATCAAGTGCAAAACTGCTTCAGTTGCTCATAGTCAAACGCATCCAAGATCTTGATGATACAAACTAACGTACAAAGCTTGATCCAAATTTGATCTGAAACTGGGTTTTAGAATGTTCACAATCACAGCTCATTAGATGCAATGTGATCAGAACTACATCTTCTAGATTGCCCCTAAGCTCTGCCAATGAGATGCAATCCTGACGACAAAAATTTATAGGCCAAGTCTCACTGAGATTTTTTCAGAAATGTAGCCTCCAGAGTGTTCACAAACAAGTACTGGTTGATGAAAGATCGGGATGATGCACAACAGATAACGAATGCAAGGCCACACAACAAGCTCAAATCAGCTTTGGAACTTGAAACTCACTCAGTATGACAATGGTTTTTTAATATGTTGTGAAAACAGTTTTGGGGATGGGACAGAATATTCATTCAAAAGCTAGTTAATCACTATTACTGAACTGGCATACTATTTCAAGAATTCTTACCCTGGAAAACACGTCACTAATTATCAGCTACCTAATAACTGTACTTTGTTTTATTCCAATATTGTTAAATAAACCCATTCTTTGTCTGTCTTTCATCCATGTTTGGAAATGTCATATTTCAGATTGCAATACCAGCACATGCTCAAAGTTACTTCTGGGTGTATTAGTGTAAAGTGAAACCCACTATAAACATGCATTATTATAACACAAATTCAGACATAACACAATCATTGCATGACTCCCAAAACTTTACAATAATTTCACCAATTTCTTGAAGTACTGCAAAACTGTGTTCCAAAATAAACAATAGTTTGATTTAACAACTGACCTCTCTGTAAGCTTTGATTGGCAGCTGCTATTAGCCAATCAAACTGGGAATCCCAAACATAGTTACACCATCCACCATTATCTTAGACAAGCTATGCGATATTGGTTTGTCTAAGCAAAAATCTTATCAATTGTTTTCTTTTGGATTGTGTTACTCATCAATGTAAACTTTAGAATGTGACAGGGGATTTAAGAATGGTAAAGAGGTGTTGTTATGGTTTGTGTCACAACGATGACTGAATCATAAACAATTAGAAAATTGTGTGAAGTTAGTGCCATTTCTGAAGTAAAAAACAAACTTACAGAAATACCCAAGATGGAAGGCCTCATGAACAATTAAACCCATCGAGAATCAACTCAAACAAATATGTCTGTACAAAGGTAAATACTGGTTATATTTACATGCATTTTATAAATACCCTTTTCCTAAAGCAATATTCTCTCATCAAACACAACTCCTTTGTCTAGTAACCGAACAGAACACCTGTGGATAAGTTATGGTTCCAGGTATCCAAACATTTATCAGCTTTGCCTGCCATGAGTAAAAATGCTGCCCAAACATTTCACAGCTTTATCATGTCCTTATGACATTAAATGGAAGCCAAATATATAAAAACAAAACAGAAACCCACAAAAATTAAAAATAACAAAAATACATCCATATATCTGTATTTTTAAAAGTATATGTTCCCCAACTAAAATAATTTATAAACTGAAGATGAAATTTTCAATTCACAACTATTCTTCATTTTGCAGTATTTTTGTAAACAATGTCTTCCAACAGATAAAGTACCCGATCCTTTTCCTGTTGATTCCTTGGTTCCAAAAAAAAAGAAATCAAATAAAATTACAGAAATAGATTGAAAATGCTATTTTGACTTGTTTATCCATGTAACAACAAAAAAGTATCACTACATATATAATTATGTTTCAACACCAACCACAACATATTACACTTACATACTTGTTAATGAATTTAAACCCTTGTCTGATGCCCCTAGAAACCTGACGATGCCCACAAATCACTGATGTTTGATATCCAGATGTGTATGGCATATATTTATTTCAAAGTACCAAGGAACATTTTTATCTACTAAACATTATGTTACATAATCCCTGGAAGCATCAATGCTAGTCATGCTTTTGTGGCTCTCTGTAGATGTTAATAACTCAATATGATGTTGTTCTCACCCCAAAACTGGTTTATGTCATGAATGTATTCTTTGCTGACATAATTTATACCCCATTATCTGCTTTTCAAAGATAAATCGACACCTCTCAAAAACTCGGGAGAAAAATTCAGCAAAAGATTGGCTAATTGTGCTCTAAGTTCTGGGGATGAACAACCCATATTTTACTCTTGTTTGCCTACAGTAGCAACAGAAAGGGTTATCTCCCATATGGTGATCGAGCTACATACGCTATGCGGAGAGGTCAATTTGGCAAGAAGTGTTGTATTTGTGAAGAAAATTGTCTCTTACCATTGCATCTTTCTTTGCATTAAGATGTTAAATGTTTCTATATGTGATTGTTCATTTTAACTGTGTCAAATGTTGATCACTGCACTTTGATCTTCAATTATTTTTTAAAGATGCCAGCTAATAAGTGTTAATCTTATTATAATTGATCCATGAACAATAAAGCCATTAAATCTTCTTTGTGTTTGTCTTCAGTGTGTGTAATTGCTGGTCAAACAAGTCACAAATCTTCTCATTGGACTGGTGGAAACATGCTCATATACGTACCAGTGCATGGTTCATTGGACTGGTGGAAACATGCTCATATACGTACCAGTGCATGGCTCTCTGAATAAAATGAAATATCGTATCATGCAATACGTTTTCACTACATGTGTATTTCTCGTTAAATATGCACTGATTTAAGATGGTAACTGTGCCAATGACATAGTTTTGCACCCACTTCTATTACCCCACCCTACCCTCACCCCCATTTTTTGTTGCAGGCATCATTTTATTCAGCTAAATAATGTGGTTATAGTTACAGCAGAATAATGAAACATAACCTGATAGTATCATGTGGACTTCTATCATCGTACAATAACGGAACACAGCAAAATGACATCATGTGGACTTTTACAATCATACAATAGTATGGTTTCACTGTACTAACATGGTCAAGAGGGAAAATGTGAGGTATAGCATTTAGCATTTGAAAGGCCATAAATAATGTACAATACATTTAATAACATATAAATAATCTTTCAGGCACTTCAACATGGCAATACTAGCAATGTTAAAATCTATTTCACCAAACACATAAATCTGTATCCAAATAAATTCTTAAATAAATTCTTATTCCAGATTTGGTTAAAGTTTTTAGAAGAAATATCAGTTCTTACTGAAGCCAAATCAATATTACTTTCAAGCAAATATGTTTCACTGTCTAATGAAATTCTATGCCTTAATTACATTGTTGCACTTAGTTTATACAAGCCATTGTCTTTAAGGTCAGAGTATCAAATCAAATGTTTCGCCAGATCTCTTCATCCATTCACACTGCATCAATATGTGTCTCAAGATAATAATGATTCACTGGTTTTACAGGATAATCTAATTGGCAATTATTTTATGGACTAGAGCATTACTTGTTAAACTTGTATTTTCAATTTTTTCTCCAGTTATACAGTTTGAATTATTGATTTCAATCCTTAAAGTGTACTATTTTAGTAATGATTAAAAATTGCTATAATGAACTGTATGCATCTTAAATTCTAACATTTCTTTTTCATCAGGTTTGTAATTTTTTGGCAAGCAAAAGAACTATGTGTAACCACAAACCTGTGAGTTTCAATAGCGTCAAAATCATTTAAGATACAACAAAGCAGGTGGTATTACCGAAACGTAGACAGATGTAGCTGAACAATGGTACCAAATAATCTAGACTTTCTGCTTCCATTACAAAATACAGAGGGAGAAACATACTTTTTGAGACCCAACTTCTTACACGCAAAATTCACCCGTTAATAGAATTGGATTTTGTGTCCAGATTTTAGACTTTTTGGCCTGAGACCTAAGGCAGACCAGTCTAACTGCACACAGACTGATGAACCATTGCAAAATGTACCATAAGTTGAAGATTTGGAGTAATAAGTGACCAGGAAATGAAAATCATGTGTCCAATAAGCAAAAAAGAAAACAAATTGTAACATTTACCCTTATGCACATGCGTGACCGAAATAGCCAACGAAAAACAACATTTCTAACACAACTAGGCATCTGCTAATTGAAAATCTTTTGGAAGCAGGTGTACTTAGATGTATTCAAAATGTGTTCCCTACTCTCATTTCAGGTGAAAATGACAAAAATCTCCAGGGGTTAATGAGTTAAATAAAAATGGCTTTATGTTCATGCCTACTTATGTGTACAATTTACCTACATGCAAGCTTCTTGTAAAAACTTATTTTTCAGTAATTATTTTCAGCCAATCAGTGACCTTCATTCTTTTAAATGTTATTCAATATACCACCACACATAGACTGGTTCCGTAACTCATAAAATTATTAGCTGTCTGTGACCAACATTAGTTCAACTAATCATCTGATGCAAGATTACCTTATAAGTATGCATAAATTTAAATCCTTTTGAAAATCACCTTAGACGTTCATGAGACAAGCAAAACTTTCATGTTTGATCAAAAACTAGGGCAGAAACATGACTTTCTGAGTGGTAACAAACTTGTGTAATGAGATGCAAGATGATCTCATTAATATGCATGTATTGTGTTCCTTATTTAAACTTATCTAAGCTTCTGATTATGGAAGCATATATACAAAATTGGATCAAAACTGGATCAAAAATAACAGACTCCAGATTGGAAAATCATTACATTGACATGCATGCAGGGTTTCAGAATGATGTTTCTGGCGCTATTTTTTATTAGGCACTATTGTTTTGGGTCAGAAGCCCTCATGAATAATCATCAAGTAACAATAAAAATATTCCTGAAGCCTTTTAACACAAACAACTGATTATCTCTGGTTGTAATAATGTTGAAAAATCACTTTCTGATTATTATTTTTTATTTCAAATTTAAATGACATAGAGTAAACAAATAAATATAGATAAAAATGCGCTAGGCAATACATGCTCACATGTGAGTTCAATATTTATATATTCACACACAAGATTAATGACCGAATGAACATGCACTATACCATGTACGTGTGATTATAATAAAATTTCAACTTTAATATTTTTTCCTGATTTACCAGACAAGTATTCAGGAATTCTAATTTCAGTTTACATCACAGCAACTAGATCTTAAAGAAAACCCCTAATTTTTCAAACTGATAAGCCAGTTGGTCCACTGGCAAGCAAAAATAATCTGAAGCACTTTGTCTTACTCATAAGTGAGCTCATCCATGATCTTGATGGTCTAAATATATATTCCTAATGAAATCAAAATCATCAGAAATAAAGCCTCCAAAGTGGTAACCAGCTCAGCCAATCAGAAACAGAATTGCCTTATTAATATGCATGATCTTACCATAATCAAATTTGTCCGACATTTTGACAATAAAAGTCAATTTTTCAAGTCTGATCAAAACTGGATGAGAAATATGGCCTCCCAAATGATAACAAGCAATTGTTAATGGATGGACAAAAGACATATGATGAACACAGGGCCATACCTTAATCTCACTTGGCCTTTTGGAAAGGTAAGCTACAAAACTAAAGCACTCTGTGGAAAGGAAATAAAAAGTACTATATAATGTTTGTTTCATCACATACTGCTAAATTTTTATGTATAGTGTAGTATTTTTACCGGTTTGTAAATGTTACTAAAAATTTTTACATCTAGTCTTTCAAGAAACGAATATACCTATATACAATTACAATTATTATTGTTTAAGTTTACTTCTTCCCTCAGTCTTATAAAACTTTCAAGCCCTTTAATAAAAATTTAATTAGTAAAATGAACAGCAGCAAAATAAATGTATGGTATTTATATTCTTCAATGTCTGATCAGATTCACTTACCATGTGGTGAGCTTTCTTCTCTTGCTCCCAAGAGCATCCATATCAAGGCTTTCCTGCATGCTTTTCTCGGGAGACCGAGTGCTTCCAACCTCTATCGGAGCCCCGTCAAGAAAATAGTTCAACCATTCAGGAGGCAGGACAATCAGATCCTCTGAAAAAAAGAAATTAAAAACTGTAACATTGTCATACATGTATCTGTTGTAAACCTGACTACCAACGACTCTGATGTTTGATGATTTTGATCCTGAGAATGATAAACCTAACTACCAATGACTCTGACATTTGATGACTTTGGTCCTGAGAATGATAAACCTGACTACCAATGATTGATGTTTGATGACTTTGGTCCTGAGAATGATAAACCTGACTACCAATGACTGATGTTTGATGACTTTTTCCTGAGAATGCTATATCTGACTACCTATGACTGATGTTTGATGACTTTGGTCATAAGAATGACTGTCATGCAACTTTTGTGCATATATCAGTAGAGTCTGGTTACAATCAAAGTCAAATATGAGCAATGCCATATTATAATTCATGACATGTTAACTTTTAAAAACATTGCTACATGATAAACAGCTGAAGAAAGGCAACACATAAAAGATAAGATCATCAACTGGACTGATTTATGATACTGTAAGGCCTTCATAACACAAACATTTTTCACTCAAATGTCCAGAATCACTTGAAATTTTTGTTTTGTCCCAAAGAAAAAAACATTTGCTGCCTGCAGCATCCAACACTCAAAATAAATTTGAACAAATAAGTTGGCTTCACAATATTTTGAGTTTTAAAGTTTTGCTGTATTTCTTGGCTATATCTGACGTAAAGTGGAGGGGTTCTATTTCCCATGCTTTCGATATTATGATCCTGCTCAATGTTTTTGATGAAAAACACAACATGTAACTATTAAATGTTTTGTGAAACATACACACCACATGGTATGTCATGAAATTATCTGCTTGATCTGCCTGCACATTAGGGAATGACCAAGGCTTGAAATAATTTCCACTGGCTACCTGTCCTGCCAGGTATTTAACTTGGAATTTGCACTTGTTCTGCATACATTTTACTAGTCATACACTGTACCTGAATCGGTATTAAATGTCACTCATCCTATGCGACAAGAATCTTGAAAAAGTTTCTTGCCCTTCCTCAGCCACCAATCATTAATGCTAATGGAATTTTCAAATCCTTATGACAGATGTGTGTCTTTACTGTTTACAGCTGAATGCAAGCAACAGAAGAGTAAATGTAACTTGTTTAATAGTTACTGAAACAAGGGCAAAAAAATGCTGAAACATGAAATTCATTCAGGCCACTATGACACACAACTTACATGTTCTATTCACACAATGAGCTTTTAGTGCTCCAGCTAGGGATATTATTTACAGGGAGGTGGACATAATGGGCATTTTTTTACAGTATTAAACTCACATTATGGCAACACAAGTGTACAAGAACCAAGGGTTTTTATTCTTCTTCTTCTCATGGATCTTCAAATTCATCATTTTGCAGCATGGAAAGGAAATTACACTCTACTGACCAGTAAGAATTTCCAAGAATTCAAGACGAGACCATTTCTTCATGTTAACTGTTGAGTATTCTTGAGTGACAAGATATTAAGATTAGCAACTGTAGCTATCATATTTGATGTAAGATCACCACCAATTTTATTAGGACAAACCAGATGACTATTGATGAAAACCCCAGCTTCCATCCATTCAGGAGAATCACAATAAGTTCATCATGGATGCCATATGTGAGGTCAGATCAGCACCAATCTCATCCTAACAAGACATTATTCTGGTGAAAACCACATGTCAATATGACTTTCCATTTAGGAAGAGTAGCAATAATAAGATTTTCAAAATGAATGGAATGGTTGCCATATTGGATGTCAGATTGGCACCATTTTCATTTAGTACCAAGTTGACATCATAAAAAGTCTTCTGGTGAAAACTCGGTGCTTATGTGACTCTCCATTTTGCATTCATGTGACAGAAATGAGAGGTCAGTTTAGGATAGCAAAGGAAATTTGCAAAATTTGGTCAGGAGTTTTGACTTCAAAATCAGGAGAATTTTTATTGTATGCACAAGTGTGTGTGTGTCTGTCTGTCTGTATAAGAGATCTGAATTTTTAACGTAGCTAACAATTTTTAAGTCATATCGCTACGATGTCTGCAGTGTGGCAGTTTATAGTGATATTAGCACTGGGGCATCAAGCCACAGACATGTAGCATCATGTCCCACCCTATCACATTATCTCAACACCGGGCTGACCAGTCCTAACACTAACCTCTTAATGTTGAGTGCCTGGAAAGGCAGCTGTTAATACCATTTTTATAAGTCTTTGGTATGACTCGGCCAGGGTTCAAACCTGCGACCTCCCGCACCCGCATCCGAGGCAGATGCTCATACAATATGCATATCATCTCAGCACATCAGTCCTGTTGCAGTAACTTGCTGCCTTTCATGCTGTTCTTTTATGTAGCAGAGGAAATTTTAGCCTTTCTTAGTAGATCATTGCCTGGATTATATTTGTGGCAGTCCTCATCATTCTTCATCTCAACACTTAAAAGATGATGTATTGTTACTAGATCCAGGTTTCCTCTGGAGTCAGTCAGAATTTTCCTCAGAATAAAAAATGCCTTTTCACTGCCTGCATGGGAATGTGACAATCTGTAGTATTCATTTGCTCTCCTTTTTCTTTGTAACTTCACCCACCACAGTTTTTTTTTAACCAAATGTGAACAAGATGAAAATGTTAGGGGCCACCTGGCAATAATCAAATTAGAAATGATAAATCGATCAGTGAAATGACTAAGTACATTTTTTATATCCTTGATTCTTTTCGTGTTTTAAAATTGGTGGTGGTGGAGGTTTACAAACAAATGGGAGGGTAAGGAGGTCTTTACCATAAATATACGACACTAGATGCAATGTGTGGGGGAAAAAAGTAGAAACATTTCTAGATCAGGTCATTTTTCACAATAATGTATATGAAAGATTTCAATTAGTGATGAAAGAGGCAGGAGAGTCATGCCACATAGAGCCAAAAACCATACTCCAACACTGTAACCAACTCATACTTCACTCAGCAAAAATTATGAATTGTAACTGTCACCACGTGCTAAATGGTGACTATGCTTTTTTTCTTACTTTATGGAGAAAGGACATTCATAATTAGGTGATCATTATGACAGAATATTATCTAGTTGATAACATGTTTAATTTACAAGCCTCATTGCAAAAGTACTTTCTCAAAAGAAAGGGAAGACTTTATTGCCTTTTTGCTGCTTTTAAGAAGGCATTCGACAAAGTTGATCATGGAAAACTGTGGACATCTGTAAAGGTCTCCAAGGAAAAATGATAAATATACTAAGAAAAATGTATGCATCCTTAAAGAGTTGTGTTAGAACTACTACTGGTTTGACAAATTATTTTAAGTGTCCTCTTGGGACAAGACAGGGTTGCTGCTAAGCCCAATTTTATTTAGTCTGTTTATACATGATCTGATCTCAGAGTAAATGTAGCAAAGGCATACTTATCACCCCAGACATTGAAGAACTAGTTGCTTTAATGTACAAAGATGATGTGGCAAACTGCTCTGATACATTTAGATTACTGTAACAACAAATATAAATTATAGGAAGCCTTTGTGATAGAACTGGCATGGAGGTAAACCTCAACAAGACAAATATAGTGGTATTTAAGAATGGGGGATATGCGAAGAGAACGGAAACATGGTATTTTAAAGAAGAATGAATACAAGTAGTACCATATTATAAATACATGGGATTATTTTTTACACTGAAGTTGAAATGGTCTATGGCTAAACAAATTTCAGCTGGTTACACAAGCCAAAAATTCTGTGACACATTTTATTTTCAAAAGCAGTTCAGGCAATTTCATATCAGAGATACATTTAAAATATTTGACTCAATGATTAAACCAATATTATGTTATGGAGCTGAAATTTGGGGATTTGAATACTCAAACGATATTGAAGAGTACAGTTTCAATTTTGTAAGAGATACCTCTCTGTGTCAAATACTGCAAATAATTGGGTGTCTATAGGGGTATGTTTTAGGTTCCCTCTCTTTACCTCATATATGGTAAGATGTATAAAATATTGGATTAAAATTATGCGATTATCGGATTACAGATATCTACATCAATGTTATATTATGTTGAAAAGTTAGACAAAGTTCGATGAAGTGGCTAAGAGTCACATGGGCTACGAAGATAAAATGATATGCTCTATCAACATGGCTTTGGATATGTATGGACAGCACAAGATGTTAGCAATGAAAAAAGTATTTTGGAGTTCACACTAAGGATTAGAGACACTGCATTTCAGAGCATATTACTAATTCCTCAAAATGTCATTATTATAGTCAGTTTAATCAGTATAAATCCCTACCACAATGTCAGAAATACCTCTCAATGTACCTGATAGTCATTCATGAAAACATTTAGTGCAACTCAGAGGTGTTCCAACCATAAACTAATGACTGAAACAGGAAGAAGGGAAAAACAACAGGGCATTCAGATTTTGTGAATTGAGCAGAAGAAGAAATATTTATGTAACAGAGGATGAATTTCATTTTGTTTGTGTTTGTCCAAAATATGATATTATTAGAAGACAATATCTAAAAAAATCATCATCATATTATATATAACCAAGCATTGAAAATTTGTCTTGCTTATGGCTAGCAGTGATATAGTGATGCTGTATAATTTATAACACTACTTGTGCAGATCATTTGCTAGGAGAGAGGCTCTTTTATCTCCATCCAATGAAAATGTAACTATTTGGAAATAAGTGTAGAAATAAGTGTAGAAATAAGTGTAGAAATAAGTGTAGAAGTAAATCAAGAATTAATATTTCACCTGTATTAAAGAGAATGTGGTGTTCCAATTGTGTAAATCATAAATAGAATTTTGTATTATGATCCAGAGGCCTATATTATTGAAAATAAAGTGATCTGATTTGATTTGAAAAAAATAAACCTGGTGATATAAAGATATTTTCTTCTACATGTATACCAGATATATTACATTGTGTGGTCAAAAAAATGATATTTTAACATGTGGCAAAGCCACAGTTTTAAATATATCATGTTTTGTACCACAAGATAAAATATATCAGGTATTTACGAAGGAAAAGAAAATGTTTTGTACCACAAGATAAAATATATTAGGTATTTACGAAGGAAAAGAAAATGTTTTTATTATATACCAAACTTGCTCCTGAATCTAAGTTTAGACAGTTAAATTCATTTTTTGTTTCAGGACACCATCCCCACCATAGTTTTCATAAATTCTCCTCACTTTCATTGGCTGATCATATAAATATCGTATAAATATCATATAAATATCAGCTACTTTAGAGATCATTAGGATTGGACTTGTAAATTATCTTCCCTGACTGACCATACTGCATGTCCAATTCAGCAATGCAACACAGCAGGTTTATGGTATAAAGGATAATAACTCAACAGATATGCAAACAACATTGAGTCAAATTTCTTCAGCAAAGAATAATTTCCATGTCTGAATGGTAATGAATGCAATTTTCATTTCTTTCTTTTAGGTCACAAATTAATTTTTTTTCATGTTGCAAATATAACTTCTGTAGGCATACAAAATCTAGCATTGCATGGCATGATGGGAAATCTTGTATTTTTACATGTGAACATATTGTTATATAATTTTATTTGTTAGTTTTTCTCCATGATTATGTACATGTATAATTGTATTTTGGACTTGACCTTGTCCAGAATCAAGTTCATATTGTTGCTTACTAGCAACAAAGATATTTTAATTTTTGTAAACAAATAATACATAGTTATTATTTCCCTATTAGTGTGGGTTAAATATTAGGATCATTATCGTAGTCTGAGTCAAGGACATTATGTTTACCATGTTCTTTATTATAATTTTAGTAAAAAACCTTGTCTAATTATAACTTCAATTGTTCCAGAAATGAACTTTTGTCCTACATCCTGGCTCTTCTTTTGTTTCTTAGGTTTTTATGTAATCTTGTTAACTTGAGAAATTATTTATTCTTGCTTTAACATCTTTAGACAGAATCAATCTTATTGTTGTGTTCAGATTTTGATTTGGGTTAAGTTATTTATTCAAATTATTATTGTTCACTAGAAATACAAAGTGCCTTAAAACATATTCTTGGACAGAAACATTAATTTTGAATTATGGTGAATTCAGACAAGGACATCTTGGATTATATTACAGTGATTAATTGGAAGACTGTTAGTACATCATCATCCTTCAGGCTACTGATAAATTAGTACATTCAAGACTACTGGTACATCAATGCCTTCAGCACAGGATCTTATTTCGAACAGCATTGGAATCTATTTAGAAAAACTTTATTCATTAGGGCTGGTGATAGAACTTTTTGAACTATTTGTGATTTAATTTGTAATAGTGTAAGTTCTTTTTAAATTTTCACTTTGTACTCTAGAAAAATAAATTATTTGTTGAATTTTTTAAAACTTCTTGGTTTTCCCTTTTTTCTATTACTTAGTTTAAGACCATAGCATTATAATAATATACAAATGAACAAATAAAGACCATAGCATTATAATAATATATGAATGAACAAATATTAAAATTATTTTAACATCAATGAAGTCAACAACTTGAAAATGCACAGAAAGACTCCTGTTGTATACTGGTTAAATAAGATGCACTTTTTTATCTTGACAGTCCAATTCCAATGTTAAGTGTGGAAAAATCTTATGTTTAATCTCTCTGCAACTTCAAAGTGTTGTACATTACCAATCTGTCTTAATTCCAGCAGGCAGAATTTTAAAAAGAAAATATTTTTTATTAAGATGATGGCGTAAAGGCATTTGCTTTTACTTAAAACTCGTGCATCGGAAGCATTAATCTGACTGAGACGACATGACCTTGATTCATGCCTCAGAAGCATTAATCTGACAGAGACAACATGACATTGATTCCTCAAAAACATGATTTATAGCACTGAACTGAAAAGGAAGATCATTTATGAAACAGGTTAGCAGCCTTTATGCTGCCATTTGCAGCATAGGTCATAAATTGCGGGCTTTTCTGCTTGTTTCTTATTGCTTTTTTATTGCACAGCAATCATAATAAACTGTGCAATTCAAGGCAAATTCATATCAATCTTCACTTTTGAAAAACACATTAAGTTTACTTATGGAAAACAGATTATAAAGAACAGAAAACAAAATCAAAAAGAATGAAACTGAGAGAAAAAAATATTCAATCATATATGCTTTATGCTTAAATCTCATTATTGCTGTATCTTAACTAATCCCCAAAATCTGATGAAATACAGGATCATGTCCTGCAAGTTACTGTACATTCCACATTGGCGTACTAAAGTTAAATTGTGCCCAGTGTGACGATTATGGCCAAAAGGGGTTTTGGCACCCCAAGACCTCTGGTGCCCAGGGCCACTGCCCCATCCACCCCACCCCCCTTAGTACACTACTGTGAGCTGGTTACTTCTCTGTTCTGTATTGGGCCTGTTGATCATAAATAACCATCTGGACCAAATTAGGTACAGATCAAATATTTTAATATGCTCAATTTGTTTCTACCAGTATAAAATGTAGGTCACTACCACAAATATTTACATATAATAAGCATGATTTCAAGCAAAGTACCAAGAAAACTAAAGCGTCTACATAATATTTTACAAAAGCAAGGAATAAAAAAAAAACAGAAATAGGTCCATTCCAAATTTGTTACTGTCTCATGAGCTGGTTCCAAGAATGTCCATGCCAAACTGATTGGTCTGGACCAAATTTGTTTACATATCTGGTGAACAATGGTAGCTCAGTTGGTAAAGCAGCAGACATGTAAGAGTTGGGGATTCAATTCCTGCCTACTGACACTGCTTGGGTGTGTCTTCGGGAAAGGGACTTAACTTCCACTTTCTTGGCATGATATAGTCCACATTATTTTAAAACTACCAATAAAACCAACCAACCAAACCAGCCAACTGTTCATATCTTAAATTTGGTTTACACAGCAATATTGAAACCCTTGTATATATCAAACATGTCCAATATTAATGATATTTTGACTGACTCCATAATAATCCATTCTGATATTCGTAATTTGAATTTAAACCTATTCTTTTTTATATTAAGCCTTCACAATTGTAAAATTAAATCATTTCAAACCCATTATGTGATAAAACAATAATGACATGGCAAATCTGCATATGACATGTCAGACAGACTAGAGTGTGGATATTAATTGCTCTCTAATTATGGTTGTGTACTTCCATCAACAAAGCAAATTAAGGTATACACAATGCCATCATGCCTGGCTGTACTCTTTCCATAGTATACTCTGGAAAAGGATGGAATACCATGGAAAACATGGAAAACCCTGGAAAACAGTGGAAAAATGAAATATTTTGCTGGATTTAGCATGGAAACCCTGGACATTGTGCATGGAAAATGCTGGACATGCCTTGAAAACCATGGACAGTTTGGACTTAGAATTTTTCAGCATGGAAAACCCTGGAAAACAATGGACAATTTGGACATAGAATTTTTTCAGCATGGAAAACCCTGGAAAAGAATGGACAATTTGGACATAGAATTTTTTCAGCATGGAAAACCCTGGAAAATAATGGACAATTTGGACATAGAATTTTTTCAGCATGGAAAACCCTGTGAAAGTGTGGACAGTTTGGACTTAGAATTTTTTAAAATATACTTCTGCATAGAAAACCTGAAAAAAAACATAGTCAATTTTCACGATTGGCATTTAGTATTATTTTCATTTCTTCTGTTCAATTAATTAGGGTTAGCCATGCAGAAAAATCTCAGTTCTCATCAGCTTCTTGTAAACTGCACATCTGAACCATGCTGACTATGTATGCAGTTAGGATAGATTTTGCAAGCTCATGTGTGCAGTTTGTTAAATCTTGTGAGCCAAGGAATAACTAACCAAATTTTCACATGTGCAGATTTTGGACTTTGATTCCAATTTGACACCTGATAACTTTGTTCTAAGTTGGATTTTCTCTCATGTGTTTTCCACATGAGCAATTTGGACTTAAATATTCTGTGCAAATGTTGGATATCAAGCATGCCATCCAGACTAATGTCAAATAGACATTTCACTGCAACAAAATATTACTCTGGACTTAGAAAATTTGGTGCGAGGTGGATTTTGGACTTGATCAGATGTTTACTCTGAGAAATAAGATTTTTTGCTTCCTATTAAAATATGCTCTACAAAAATCATACCTGAGTGAAAATGTGACTGGAATTTTAGTGATATTTCAGTGACAGTCACTCAAAAGTCCTTTTCTCACCAAAATTATGGTATTTCACCAAATTTCAGTGAAATTTCTCCAAGATTTTGCAAAAATTTCTGAAAATATAGTGATATTTTGTGATTGTAATATCACTGACATTTCAATAAAAAAATATCAATAAGAAATATTACTTTATTGATTTAAAAACAACCAAACCTTTATTCTAACATAATTTATTTTTTGTTTCTTGTACATTCTGAATGATTTTCAGCAACATTTATGTTTCCTGTTTCTGACAGCTCTAATTTTATTGTTCATTTTGGGAACAATAGTTTTTTTCCACATCTTTCTTTATTTTTTTTTCAAATTTTTTTTTTTAACTTGAATTGGATGTAACTGCCCTCAACAAGATTGTTTTCTTGTTTTCTGTTTTAAAGCAGAATTTTGCTTTTCTCCTGACCTGAATCCGACTTTCCTCAATATAGACCTTTTTTAAAAAAATTACCTCCGAAACTTTTTTTCTAAAGCTCTCTCTGGTCCCATTCTGCAATCATCCTTTTTAACAAGCATTTGTTCCATATATTATTTAACAGATGACTGATGTATAAAGAGCTTTCTGATTGGTCAAAACTTGGTACTTCCCAATGAATCTTTGCGTAATGGACACTGATAGGAATGAGCATGCTTGTCCAACATGGCATTTCAAATTTTCGAGCGGGATAGGAGTTTGAATAACCATTTAAAAAATGTGTGGCAATGAGAATAACTTGAATGCAAAGTCGATGGGAATGTGATTGATCAACCTGTATGAAAACTGAATACCAGAACTAGCATTTTGTGATTTGTGCCATAAAGATTTTGAACTACAAAGAACAGCTTTAAAGTAGTGGCTGACCTGCTATAAATAGACAAGGAATTGAACCAGGATGATTTCAAAGTTAAATAATTCCAAACTGATTCACGTCCAGAATGTAAGGAGTGACAATGTATAGATCACTGGTTGGGAATTGTTGACAAGTTTTCTTGGCCCACAAGTATTATCATCCTTCAATATCGTGAGTGGTATTATTGTTTATATTATCAAAATATCCTAGTTGTGTTAGAATCCAGAGTAAAATAAAAGTAATTATATCATGATAAATGTTTGTCATGGCTGCTATGGAACAAGGACTCTTTCAAGCAACCACAACAGCATCATAGTTGGTACATTCAAAGTCAAGTCTGCAGTGCAACTCCCATATCTCTTGGATGTCATATAATTATAACAGCAGTATAATTTTGTTTCATGTACACTGAAATATTATCCTGGTTAATTAAGTCCTGTTTAATTCACATCCACTGTTTATCTGAAACCTTTTGAAATGTCTGAAAAATTACTGAAACTTAAGTAAAATACTATATCATGGTCAAAACTTTGGTGAAATCTCAAAATCTCTTTGCCAAAATCATTTTTAGTCAGTCATTCCTTTTTATCTCAAGGTCAGCCGATTTTTTAGTCAAAGACTCATAAGCCAACACAACCAAATTTGCCTCCTTTATTACTTATAAAATACCTGGAGAAACAATTCCAGTATTTGCACTAAACTCTTCAGATTGCAACAACAGAGCAATCAATTAACAGCTTGTCATGTATACATGCTAACCTGAATGACATTATGTGGCCACACATTTTTGCAGCAATTGCTGGAACAGTTCCTGTCTGCACTAGACTGGTTTTGGCTGGTTTCTGTTACATAAATATCTAAAGTAGCTCTCATTTCTCCCTGTTCTGTCCAAAAGGAGAAGTCACTTCTCCCTAAAATTCAAGTCTAGCGTGACCCCTCAGGTTATAGTAACAATCTGTTCCCAATTTATAGATTACAATAATTGTACTCAGTGCTTACTGCTTTCAAATTAGAACTATGGTGTAAGGGCCATACATGAGAATTAATAATTTACCAGTCTTCCAACATCTTGAATTAAATTTCAACATTTCATTAGTGTGATCGATTTCTCAGGTGAAGGGGACCCTGGGTATTGGACTATCAGACTTTTTGAGCACTGAATGTAATTCAAATGGCTAATATTCCAGCTTTTCACCTAATAGTGTACAATATTAACAGATGGGATGGGGATCCTGTCAGGGTCTCAGCGAAATGAAAATTATTTTATAGGGAACTCTCGTTTTCATGAAAAAATTTCATGGTCTTCCAGCTAAATATCACAGTTAATTCCTAGATGTTAGAGAAGGATCTCTTATCCATTATTTCCCATAACAGAGTAATTAATAATGAATATAAGTGTACCCAAACCCCTAAGGTGCATGATGCAGTATGGTAACCTAAGAGGTTCCTGATAGAATTAAATCCTGAATGGAAGCAGGGGTTATCAACATGTACCTAGAAAACAGAAAGTATACATGCAACACTGAGTTAATATTTTTTGAAGGAAGACCACAATGCAATGAAGTATAGCAAAATTACAAAAAAATTTTCTGGTCACAGATTCAACACACCTCAGTTAAAATGGCACCTTTAAGAAGATGACAGTTTTGTGCATGGGCATGTGACTTGCATGCATGGACCATGTCTTATTGACAATTCTCCATTGCAGGGAATACTAATTAGTTACTAATTGCTATGCAAAAGCGACATGTAAGATTTTGCTGCTATGGATGATATAGCTGAGTGGCTGAACCGTGTATCATAAGTCTAATACAGCTGATTGGCTAAATCATGAGTCTAATACAGGTGATTGACTTAACCATGTAACATAAGTCTTATATAGCCAAGTGGCTGAACCGTGTGTCATAAGTCTGATATAGCCAAGTGGCTGAACCGTGTATCATAGGTCTGATATATCTTACTGGCTGAACTGTGTATCATAAGTCTGATACAGCCAAATGGCTGAACCATGTATCATAGGTCTGATATAGTCAAATGGCTGAATCATGTATCATAGGTCTGATACAGCCAAATGGCTGAACTGTGTATCATAAGTCTGATATATCTTACTGGCCGAACTGTGTACCATAAATCATGAATCATAAGTCTAATACAGCTGATTGACTTAACCATGTAACATAAGTCTGATATAGCCAAGTGGCTAAACCGTGTATCATAAGTCTGATATAGCCAAATGGCTGAACCATGTGTCATAAGTCTGATATAGCCAAATGGCTGAACCATGTATCATAGGTCTGATATAGCCAAATGGCTGAACCGTGTATCATAATTCTGATATAACTTACTGGCTGAACTGTGTGTCATAAGTCTGATATGTCCTACTGGCTGAATCGTGTATCATAAGTCTGATATGTCCTACTGGCTGAATTGTGTATCATAAGTCTGATATATCTTACTGGCTGAACTGTGTATCATAAGTCTGATATAGCCAAATGGCTGAACCATGTATCATAGGTCTGATATAGCCAAATGGCTGAACCATGTATCATAGGTCTGATACAGCCAAATGGCTGAACTGTGTATCATAAGTCTGATATATCTTACTGGCTGAACTGTGTACCATAAATCATGAATCATAAGTCTAATACAGCTGATTGACTTAACCATGTAACATAAGTCTGATATAGCCAAGTGGCTGAACCGTGTATCATAAGTCTGATACAGCCAAATGGCTGAACCGTGTATCATAAGTCTGATATAGCCAAATGGCTCAACCGTGTGTCATAAGTCTGATATAGCCAAATGGCTGTACCATGTATCATAAGTCTGATATAGCCAAATGGCTGAACTGTGTATCATAATTCTGATATAACTTACTGGCTGAACTGTGTGTCATAAGTCTGATATGTCCTACTGGCTGAACCGTGTATCATAAGTCAGATATATCTTACTGGTTGAACTTAATCATAAGCCAAGTTCCAAATGGCTCAACCACATATCATATGTCTGATATAGCCAAATGGCTGAACCGTGCATCATAAGTCTGATATATCTTACTGGCTGAACCATGTATCATAAGTCTGATATGTCCTACTCGCTGAACTGTGTATCATAAGCTTGATTTAGCTGAGTGGCTGAATCAAGTATCATAAGTCTGATTCAGCCAAGTTCCAAATGGCTCAACCATGTATCATAAGTCTGATATAACCAAATGGCTGAACTGTGTATCATAAGTCTGATATACTGGTAGCCATATGGCTGAACTGTGCATCACAAGTATGATATATCTTACTGGCTGAACCTTTTATCATAGGTCTGATATAGCCAAATGGCTGAACCGTGTATCATAAGTCTGATATATCTTACTGGCTGAACTGTGTCATAAGTCTGATATGTCCTACTGGCTGAACCGTGTATCATAAGTCTGATATAGCCAAATGGCTGAACCGTGTATCATAAGTCTGTTATATCTTACTGACTGAACTGATATAGCCAAATGGCTGAACCGTGTATCATACGTCTGATATATCTTACTGGCTGAACTGTGTATCATAAGTCTGATATATTTTACTGGCTGAACTGTGTATCGTAAGTCTGATATGTCCTACTGGCAGAACTGTGTATCATAAGTCTGATATAGCCAAATGGCTGTACCATGTATCATAGGTCTGGTATAGCCAAATGGCTGAACTGTGTATCATAAGTCTGATATATCTTAATGGCTGAAATGTGTATCATAAGTCTGATATGTCCTACTGGCTGAACTGTGTATCATAAGTCTGATTTAGCTGAATGGCTGAATCAAGTATCATAAGTCTGATTCAGCCAAGTTCCAAATGGCTCAACCATGTATCATAAGTCTGATATAACCAAACGGCTGAACCATGTATCATAAGTCTGATATATCTTACTGGCTGAACTGTGTATCATAAATCTGATATACCGATAGCCAAATGGCTGAACTGTATATCACAAGTATGATATATCTTACTGGCTGAACCTTGTATCATAGGTCTGATATAGCCAAATGGCTGAACCATGTATCATAAGTCTGATATAGCCAAATGGCTGAACCGTGTATCATAAGTCTGATATAGCCAAATGGCTGAACAGTGTGTCATAAGTCTGATATATCCAAATGGCTGAACCGTGTATCATAAGTCTGATATAGCCAAATGGCTGAACCATGTATCATAAGTCTGATATATCTTACTGGCTGAACTGTGTATCTTAAGTCTGATATGTCCTACTTGCTGAACCGTGTATCATAAGTCTGATATGTCCTACTGGCTGAACCGTGTATCATAAGTCTGATATAGCCAAATTGCTGAACCATGAATCATAGGTCTGATATAGCCAAATGGCTGAACTGTGTATCATAAGTCTGATATATCTTACTAGCTGAACTGAATCATAAGTCTGATACAGCCAAATGGCTCAATGTGTATCAGAAGTCTGATAAATCTGAGAGTCTATGTCTTGTATCATTAGTCTGATTAAGCCAAGTGCTGATTAGCTGAACCATGTATCATAAGTCTGATATATCTAAGTGGCTGAACTGTGTATCATAAGTCTAATATAGCTGAGTGGCTGAACCTTGTATCATTAGTATGATTAAGGCAAGTGCTAATTGGCACACCTGCCAACCTCAATGGATATAAGCATAATCTAAGTGGCAAAAAAGCATAATCTGAGCATAATAAAGTGTAATATATACATTACATGCCACAATTACAATAAAATGAATAAAAAATGTACATCTATTTTCACAACTAACCTGATCCATATTTGATACAAGTTCTTGTCAAAAATGGGCAATTCCATGTGGGTTTGTAACAGAATACAAACAAAAAACATACTGGCAAATTATATATGTATTTAACTAGTCAACATGTCTAACTTTTGATGAATGATCATTAAGTCAACTCCACAAATTCTGATGTATCACTATGATGTTCTCAACCTGAGTGTTGTCTGTCATATTTGTTTTGTTTTTACATTTGTAGAGCACAGTTGATTTTTCCGTTTTTTTTAATCGGACATGTTTTAAAGTTTAGAAGGATCGCACTCTAGCATTTTTCAGTCATTTAAAATTCACGAGTCACATCGACAGTGCCTATTTGACTTACCACCCTAAACCATTTTTTAAAAAGTTTTGACTGATCCACTAACCAATAATTTTCAATAAGATAATGAATCTGCAAGATACATCTTCAAATTGAAGAAAGCTATCTATATTTTGGAAATTTGCCCCATACAGCTACTATAAACAGAAGAAAATCAAAATTGCAGGAAAGTACATGCAGATCTACAATGAACAAGTGTACTCTTATGTTGTTTGTATATGTCAGCCTTCTTTTCTAGAATATTCTAAAATTTATATGATGTGTGATATTAAAGGTGTAATAAAAAGGATAAACACAACTTTTTACTACTTTACTTTTTAATGTGCAAAAAAAAATGCAGAATTCCAATGCAGGCAAGCATAAGACTTGAATTCAGTGAGAAACAGCACACCAACAATACACGCTTATAAGTCGAGTAAAACGGCAACAAAGATCCTGATCTGCCATAGTATAATGCACGTGCAGATCAGGGTCTGTATTATTTGTTCTACTGATTACTCCTAACAAACAGCACAGACACAGATCTGTCGGCCCATTATGGGATGGCAGATCTGGGTCTGTGCAGTTTGCAGTTAAAGCTAATCTTATAACTGAGTACCTACAGCAATGCTCATGCCAAAAGAGCATTGTAGTTCCAGGCCAATATGCACAAGTCTGTAACATCTGAGTGCTGCAGTTTCAAAGAAATGGACCTTTATGCATTGATTTAAAACTGAAACCTGTGCCAAACTTGACAACAATGGCACTTCAGACAAGTGAAATCTTGCCCATCCTTTGCAGATAAGACAAAAAACCCAACATAAAACATAATCAGAATAGGTAATGCATAAAAATGAAATGTCTTTTCTACCATGACACTTTCCTCATACTGGCATCCAGCATTCATTTCAGTTCATTTTGTCATTGGTTTAATGCTATCAAATTTAGTCAATTAACAATCAAATTTAGTCATTTAACAATTAAATTTAGTCATTTAACAATCAAATTTAGTCAATTAACAATCAAATGTAGTCATTTAACAATCAAATTTAGTCAATTAACCATCAAATGTAGTCATTTAACAATCAAATTTAGTCAATTAACAATCAAATGTAGTCATTTAACAATAGCTTTTATATATGATTATCACCTGCTCATATATCCATCTCTTAGCTATTATCATATTAGATTCTAACAGCTTCTGTCATCCATGGTTCTTCATACATTCTTCAATGTATACCAGTATATGTGGGTGTTTTTCTGCAGTCAATGCCTTGCTTTCACCTCGTTTATAATACTCTTATACAGTATTATTCACACTGTACGGAGATGAAGTCTAAGATATCTTTAAAAATCAATATTGCCAGAGCTATAATGAACTTGAAACAGACTTACAAGATAATTATGCAGAGTTTAAAAAGTGTATAGTAAATTCTACATGCAACCAATAATTAATGACTTGGCCCTTTATGTGATAAAACCGTTGCTGACGACTGAAAATTATGTCTGGTTGGTGCAAAGGTAATGAAACTTGCACACACACAAAAAAAAACAATAAAAAATTTTGAACTGAGAGGCAATCCAGAAACTTGTACATTTTTACCTAAATCAAGCAACAAAATACCCCCCTAAAACTCTGAAGAAGCATCAGAATATATTTTTTTTCAACTAAGGAACATATAATAACATAAGGGACCTTACCCATACGTACTTGCTTATAAGATGAGTCCTACTGCAAACTGCACAGATCCACATCTGCCACTGCATAATGCACCAGCAGATCTTGGACTGTGCAGTTTGTTAGGAGTAATCAGTAGAACAAACAACATAGACCTCATCTACAGGTGCATTATGCAATGGCAGATCAGGATCTTTGTTGTTTGCAGTATGACTGGTCATATAAGCAAGTATAGATGGCATTTCTTTCATGATGTGCTAACATACTTTGTAAATATCCCATTTCCCATGGTTACAAAACACTGACAAAACTTTCATAAATGTAGAAGAGAGTGCTTCTCTAATGAAAGCTCCATCCCTCACTTTTTTTAAAAAAAAAATTTACAAGATGGCTTATTCTAGCATAAATACTGAAGACAAAATAAAATGTCTTCAGCATCTGACAAATGTTGTGAAAGTGAGGGATGGTCTTGTCATTAGATAAGGTCCATATAAACAGAGGATGTGTTTATTGAAAAGAATAGCCTTAATTATGGAAGCTTTATGTTACTTCTGAACTGTATTATTAGAAATCTACATGTGTGTGTGTGTGTGTGTGTGTGTGTGAATGTATATGTGTGGGGTCAGGTGGGGTGCGTGACTGTGTAATAATAAAGGGTGACACAATTAGGACAAAAAAACCTAATCTCCTTAACGCCCTCAGTTCAACACATTTGGGACAAAAGAAACTAATCCTTTTGTGGCCTTCAATTATCTACACATGAATGGGCAAATATATAAAATACAGCTGGGAAAAAAACATCATACAAAAAGGTATAATGGATTGGTTTACACAAGAGCAACAAAGTATGGATTCAGCACACTGAGTATTGTGTACACAAACATGCATGATTCAAAACTTTTCACACACACACACACATACACACAAAGTTGGCCATAACTGGTTTTAGACATTATCTGGATTGCATCCAATTCAAACATCAGTTATGAAAGGAAGCTTGGGCACTAATGATGCTTATTTAACATCTTTAGTTAATCAGTTCCAAATACTTTTACCCGAGAAAGCCGAATTATTTTTATACAATTCAGTTTTGGACTTATTAGATGACACTAAGCATAGCATCGACAGATCAGAAACTGAATTGATGATATCTATAATTTTACTATATTATTTATAGAGCTGGGTACAAAATTAGAAACTCGGGACATAAATTCTGCCTTTTATAAACATATTCTTTCATAGATAGTCATGATCTTCTAATCCTTCATACATTCATGCACATTACCAACTCTGTTGTCATGGAAAAATCCGGCTTTTTTTTTAAAGTCCTTCCAGTTTTAACGAATTTGTTTCAGAGGCATTACCCTATATCATATACTGCGGTAGTCCAGATGAAGTTGAATTGAAAATAAAATCTGTATAAAACATTATTCTGTGGTTTCCGGTTAGAAAGTTTTAAACATTTTCTAGAAAACCAGACATTCTTAGCCATCTTATTGGTAACATTACTGCTGTGCTCTGACCATATGATGTTGTTTTCCACTTGAACTCCAAAATGTTTATCTTGCATAACAATTTTCAGTTCCACATCATTAAAATTTCTGTTATGTCTCTGTTGAGTGGTTATCAGTATCACTTTATATCTGTCCAAATTAATGACCATTCCATTATGTTTACACCATTCAGAGAGTTTTACAAGATCATTATGAAAGTTTCTTTCAACAGTATCTTTAGACGAGTTAATATTATATAAGGTGGTGTCATCAGCATAGAGATATTCACAATATTTACTATATGCAAATACAGATAATTTATAAATATAATAAATAGTAGTGGCCCTAAAACTGACCCTTAAGATATGCCACAAGTCACAAGTTTCTTGTCTGACATACTGTTTATGTCAACTTCTTGTTTTCTTCCTTTCAAATATGACTTAAACCAATTTAACACATTAACCCCTGGAGGATTTTGTCATTTTCGCCTGAAATTCGAGTAGGAAACACATTTTGGGGGCTATTTCTGAATATATCCTAATACATCGACCTCCAAGCGATTTTTGGTTAACCTAATGCCTAGTTGTGTTAGAAACATCGTTTTTCATTGGCTATTTTGCTTGCGCATGAGCAAAAGGGTAAAAGTTGGATTTTTTTTTTTTGCTTAACGGACCCATCATTTTCATATCGAGACCACTCTTTATTCCAAATGCTCTTCTGATTCTACTTTTTGCAAAGGTTCGCCTGTCTGTGTGCATTTCAGACTGGTCTGTCTTAGATCTGAGGCCAAAAAGTCTCAAATCTGGACACAAAATCAAATTCCGACCTCGAGCGAATTTTGGGTGGAAAAAACTCTGGTCCCAAAAATTACATTTTTCCCCTCTGTATTTTGTAGTGCAACTAGAACATCCAGTTTATTTGGTATCATTGTAAAGCTACATCTGTCTACCTTTCTATAATAACACCCACTTTAGTGTATCATACATGACCTTGACGCTACAGAGCTCGGAAGTAGGCTGCAACCTCCTGCCGCGTAAACATGGCGCCAGGGGTTAATGTGTTAACAAGGATTTTGGAAATTTTCTACAAATTGTCAAGAAATGGCTAAATTTGTAATTTATGTACAATATCAATGCACAAGTGATTACATATGCAAGGAATATTCAAAATTGGTGACGTCATCAAAATGCACCCACTAACACATTAATCCCTGGAGGTTTTTGTCGTTTTCGCCTGAAATGCGAGTAGGAAACACATTTTGGGGGCTATTTCTGAATATATCCTAATACATCGACCTCCAAGAGATTTTCGGTTAACCTAATGCCTAGTTGTGTTAGAAACATCGTTTTTCATTGGCTATTTTGCCCACACATGAGCAGAAGGGTAAAAGTTGGGATTTTTTTTTTTTTTTTTTTTTTTTTTATTTTTTGCTTAACGGACCCATCATTTTTGTACAACGAGACTTCGGGCAACTTTTGGATGGAAAAAACTCTGGTCCCAAAAATTACATTTTTCCCTCTGTATTTTGTAGTGCAACTAGAACATCCAGCTTATTTGGTATCATTGTAAAGCTACATCTGTCTACCTTTCTATAATACCACCCATTTTAGTGTATCATATATGACCATGATGCTACAGAGCTCAGAAGTAGGCTGCTACCTCCTGCCGCGTAAACACAGCGCCAGGGGTTAATGTGTTAAAGAGTTGTTGAGATTGTAAAGTTTTAATTTTTCAAGTAAAATATCGTAATCAACAAGATCAAAAGCTTTCCTATATCTCAACCAGCTTAACTCCCACTAGATCTCAATTATCTAAAGATTTAAGCCATTTTTCAACCATACTAGCAAGAGCAGTTTCACATAAATGAATTGGGTGAAAGCCTGATTGTCTCATACAACAGACTGAGGTCATCACGAAAAATCAGTAGGGAGTCATTAGAATGTTTTTCAAGAATTTTTTATAAGACTGGAAGGACTGAGATGAACCTAAAAATATTTCATCACAAGTACATGATTAATGAAGAAATTTCACTTTATCCTGCTTCCGTTTGTTTGGAAATGTATTAAATTGCATACAATTGCATATACGTTATGCTTTCTGATATGAAAGGTGCCGCTATCCATAACAATCTTGGTCAAATTAAATCAGCAAATGAGGACTCGGACACTTCTAAATTTTGCTGACATTTAGTATTTTATTGTCCATTATGTAGGGTATTTCAAAGAAAGTATTGTCTGGAATTTTCTCATAACAAAGTTGTGAAAGTTCCTCATGACTATAAATGAGTAATTGGTTCTTTAATACTATCAGTAACAGTAAGAAAAACATTATTGAACTCATTGGCAATAATGTATATCATTGTTATTGATGTGTCTTTTCTTAAGGTGCAACTATTATTCAAATGTGAATGGCCTTTACCAGCTCCAAGTTCTTTTGAAAAATTTTCCAAATGTTTTCTGGTTTCTGTTTTGAATTGTCAATCCACTGTTGGTAATTTGATTTTATTTTCATAACCTTAAGAGCCTTACAACTTCATTTCTCACTTTTTTTGTATTGGTCAGTGTTTTCTAGTGCTTTATAATGATCATGTTTTTTAGTTGACTGTGATTTCTAGTGTAATCCAATTTGGTTGAATAACACTTCTAACTCTGTGTTTTATCAATGGAGTGTGCCTGTCAATGACATCTATAAAGAGCAAGTACCAAGAAACTAAAGCATCACTGACATCATCAAATATTTTAATAATATATCACAGAACATAATTTAATTCCTCTTGGAACTTACTCTCATAAAAATTCCAATGGAGGGGGCATCAATAGAAAAACACATTATTCAAAGAATTTGAATAAATATGATCAATAAGAGTTTTACTTTTTCCAGTGACAACCCGAGTAAGTTTTCAAATGCTGAACCAGCCCAAATGCAGTCAAGTAATTGAACTAGTATTTATTTAATTGGTGGGTTGAGTAAGTCCCTGTTAATATCACCAAGAAGGAATAATTCTTTTTCATCATTTAGAACTTAATTTCAATCTGATATTCAAATATTTCATTCCTTACAGCAGAATTCTGATTCCTATATAAAGGTAACCAACAAGAAAAGATTTGCTATTCTTAAGTGAGACTTCTAACCACATGCTTTCAAAATAATTGATTTCCAAATCCTCCCTGTGTTTACATATAATATCCTCATACACAGAGACAACAATAGCTCCTGATTGTCAATTTTATCTTTTAAAATCCGAAAGTGTTCATTTGAAAAACATCGGCTGGCTGATCAGCCCCAAGTTTGCTTTCACTCAGACTATGCATTGAGATATTACTTTCTTTAGATAGTAACACAAGTTTAATTTTATCAAGTTTACCTTTGGTTTTTATTTCTATAAATGTTAAGGTGACCAGTATGTATACCTTTACCTCTTAATCCTTGATATGACACATTACAAGTATTTTGGGTCAGCAAGGGAGATAAATATGAATCAGATGACACAAATCAAGTAAATTATCATCATTTAGCAGACTAATGTTTTCATAAGCTTTTTCATATTGAAATTACTGCTTACATTGACAATTGTACATCCATCAGGTATATAGCAGATCTACAATTGTCAATAAGTTTGCAATGAGAATCTAACAATGTCCCATTTGAAAGAGGGTTTCTGACCTAGGTCTTAAGACATACACAGTTATTCATGCTGGAACTGAAATTTTCATATATATTAAGCAGGACTGAATACATGCTGAATGTATTAAACGATATGGCTTCTTGGCCATAAACCTAATTATGTCCTTGGCACTTGGACTGCTTGTGGCCAAAATATCCACATGAGTGACATTTAAGTTGCTCTGTCCCCAGTCAAAGGTAGAGTGATTTGTTTTATGATGCTTTAGGCACAGCTGATGCTGCTTTCCCACCTGCTGTTTTTGCCCACTAGAATTCTTGCTTTGTGCAGTACATTGATCAGGTCCTCTGTCCGTCTGTCTAGTAAAAATACATACCGGTAAGTGAAAATTGTCAACCAACTTCACATTTGGGCAGATCTTCTCAACAGCATCAAGGAACCATCCTATTCTGGAAGGTGATTATGTCTCTTCCAAAGTAGTGGAATATGAAGTTGCCATCTTTCTTGTAAAAATGGTTGTCGATGTTCACATGAGTCAGTCCACAGTCTTGGATAAGATAAGATATGACCTGATTGTACTCAGATACATCACAAATGGGGGGGGGGCAGCATACACCACTGACAATTATTTCACATTCTGAATTAGCATTTCTGATGTGCAAGATAACCGGATCCAGCTTTTCCTGAATATACTCAATATCCGTCAGCTAGAAGCATCATTGCCTCCAACTCAGATAATTACAGATGAAAAGTTTTCAGATTAAAGAGCTTCATACTTAGATTGATGGTCTCAACTGAAGATCCTGAGAAACCATGACAGAGAATATCTCCTCTAAGACCCTTTTCATTTATGCCCTTAACAAGAGAGTCCCCAATGAACAAATATCTCTTGTCTACTATATGAGGGGGAACTGGGGGTTATTGCTTCCTTTCACTATTTGTGACTGCCTATTTGTTTGTATGCAGCTTGTTGTAGGTCTCTCAATTTTTTTTTCCAGAAGGGGTTTAGTTATTTTTTCAGTTTGAAGCTTAGATGTTGTGTGAATTACACCAGAGCCCTGCTGGATGATTCAGGGATTACTTGCTACTTTGGCATACCTTGTGGGATGGTACAGATGGGTTCACCTAAGCTGCTGCAGTAGAAGTTTGTGTTTCCTTCTGTTTAATAACCTCTGACTGAGACTGATTAATTGTCCCTTCAATGCTGTAATCTCTGTAGAGAGATAGTAAATGGTCTCCACATGATTAGCCATTTGTTGCTCAAGGAAAAGTTCACAGCTCACCTTTGTGGGCAGTATTGGTAGGGAGGGGGGAATATTAGGAAGCAGCAATGTGTCTGGTCACAGCAGGGGTCACTACTGGAGTGCTTCTGGTCTCATCTGGAGTGGTTGGGATTTTTTTTGAGACAGAAAACTAACTTCACCAGTTAGTCTTTTATGCAGCTTCAACTAAATTCTTCTAAAATATACATCCCTCCATAGTTTTTGTCCTGGTCCTGAAGTTTTACTATCTCTGATGACTGCTAGGTGCACAATCATTCTCTGTACATGTGCAGTCAGAGTAAATCTGTCCTTACTCATGTCAGCTTGACCCATATATTTCTGACCTAGCATCTTTAGAAAGAAGTCGAAGAAGGCAGGAAAAAAGAACAAGATATTTACATCATTAGCAGTAGAGTTGATATTAAAGAAAGCACCTTCACGTTTATCATGTATACTCTTTTCAATATCAGAGGACAAAATCCTGAAAAAGCATCTTCACTGCTTGAAGAACATTTTGGCAAGAGAAGACTTGATTGTTTGGAAGTGTCTGAATCCATTTTCGTTTTATTTCTAATACTATTTCTCTGCAGATTAAATGAACACAAGGTAGCATTCAGAAAGTCCAACCAAAATAAATAAAGAGCAATGCTTCAGATTCCACTACAACAACAGCCCAGGATATAGTGTAAGGCACTTGCAATTATATTCAGGGAGCATTGGTTCACAACTGGAGTCCTGAACTGCACAAAAACAAATGATTTTATTCCCTTAAAAAAAAAACAATAATCGCTGCTGCTAAATTTTAAACTCAGGAATTCCAGAAGGAAGAAGTTCTTCATTCCATGATGGCATAAAATTTACTGTAAGAATAAACAGTTATCTCTTTGAACTTTACATATTTAGACAGAGCATATGTTAAACATGACTGCTCATCAGACAAGAAACCAACCTAAATGTATGTATGTATGTATGTATGTATGTATGTATGTATGTATGTTAGGGCTGAGTACCGCAATTACCAGGATCTTATATTATCTTGAGATATGAAAATATTTTAACTCAAAAGAAAATTTCAGCCCCACCCCACCCCCCAATAATTAAATATTAAATAGCCAGCTCCTTACAGTAGATAAATTTGCTGTGTGTATGTTAATTGTTGTATAAGTTGTAATTGAAAAGCTGTAATTGCAGTGGGATGATTAAGCTTGCACTATAGCTGATACAGTACTGTGAAATACATAATGCTGATATTTGAGAACCTTTTGATAAAAATGTGAAGTATTGACACAGAAACCTACAATTTCTAGCTACATTATTCATATAATAGGCAAGGAAACTTTGAGTGGGATGCCAACACCCAAGCAAGATATTTATCAGAGAGGACTAGTAAACATTAAATATACTTACTCAACAAACAAGAAAATATTTAGCGGACTTGAGAAATTATGTATAGTTCAGACTGAAAACAAGTGTGCTCCTGATAACTGAAGGATGATTCAGTCTTACAAAGGAATGCATATACTTAGCACATTCACATATATATTAGTAAATAACTAAAACATTACATCTTTTTAAGTTTCTTCTTTTAAATCCAAAATTTTTCCAAAAGATAGATTTTGCCATGATCTGTTTCACAATTCATTTTGACACTGCATTGGCATACATGACAGGTGTCAAAGATGTGATTAAAGGATCATAAATATAATTATATGTGTCACCATTAATTTGTGATGGATACAACCATTTTGTAAAAAAAGATAACAATTTGTAACTATTTTGTCATGAATAATGAATAATGAAAACACACTGTTAATATCATTAAAGCTGTAATGAGATTCCTCTGGAATTTCCCCACATTTCTTTCTTATGAAAACTACCTATGTACTGGTACAGTGAAAAAGTACCATGGTACGTACCACCAGAAAAAATACTGCAGTAAACTGGTATAACAGTAATACCACATACCTCGTTCATGTGTGTGTGTGCACATATGTGCATGCTTGCATGTGTGAGAGTTCACATAACACTCTTCTGTCTCAAACAGTGAAGGATGACACACCTAACAAGAATGTGTTCCAGAGTCATTGGACACTGGCAGGCTATGCACTCTGGTTCAAGTTCACCTGTCAGGACTATGCACAAGTTCAATACGTCCTTCCTATGTGCAGTTAGTGCAGCATAACTTCATATTATCTATATGGATGCAACTATCCATTAGAGGTTAGGTAAGCTCATGATTGTGGAGTTTTCAATTTTCATATTTTGCCCAGTATAGAGAACATGATATATATAATATTTTAAGTCAGTATATGGAACTTTCCATTCAGCATTGGGTGACCTTTAGCTGATTCATCTGCCCTTCATTAACTGTAATACCAATGTAACTAGCCAGCCAGCAGGACATACAGTAATATTTTTTCTAGATTGTATGAGCAAACCATGTTTCTCTAAGATTTGGGATACTAACAGGTTCACAAATTTCTGGTTTTGCAAGACTTTCAGTTTGAAATTTTAATATAGAAGATACAATTTCATTTTTTTGAGAGGTTTCATTGTACATCAAAAAGTGTTAGTATTGCTGTAATTTCTGTGGTAAAAATGGAGGCTCTATCGGGTAGCCCACTCAAGATGGGGCCGATGTCTATTACCACTGCAGCTGCAATCGTCTCCATCTTTAGAACCATCTATCTACAGGGATATATGACCATGATAGGCAGCTCTGATTTCACTGAACTTAATTTGAAAAGGAGATGATTTCTTGAGGATTGTTTTTAAATTGGGAAAGATCAAATATTATTTTGCGGTGGGCATTGATAGCCAGGGTGGTGATTTTGGAACAGAGAATCTTGCTGCATTTGCAATACTAAATTTTGCTGTTTCAAGGTGAGGATAAATTCAAATGCCAAAAGATATAATGAAAGCCAAAAGACTACACCATATGCAGGATTTTATGGATTAGAAGATAGTCTTGCAGCATAATAAAAAACCAGTTTCATTTGTTGGAGATAATGTGATGATTCATTTGTCTCAACATAGAGACTTTCTGAAGAGAAAATTCAAAATGCACCCAGGAAAAGACTAAGTCCCTGAGTGCATATTGGATGAAGCATATACGGGTGAGAGTTACAAGCTGATCCATATACAGTCAATTCATAAACAAGTCAGTTTTACTCAAGATCTGTATAAAGGAAACAAGACCTTCCAGTCTGAAACCCAACCTGTGCTTGTTAACTGAGTTAATTCCATTGCTTTTTGATGTTTGTCCCTGTGGTATCTAATAAACGGAAATCAAGTTATTTAATAGTAAAAACAAAGCCCAACAGTAGTAATAGACAATATTCAAACCTTTAAAGGCTGACTGAAAGACAGATCAATCTGTAAAAATTAACTACCATCATATCATTTATCTTGCTTTGTATATAGAGAGGCCCAACAGCAGTAATGTCCTGGCGTACAAACAGCAAGATGAAACTTCAAATCCCCTTGAATAAAGTTTCAATCAGAAAAAAGTAGAACTAAAAAAACTGAAAGCACAAAAGACTGAAGAAAGTAAACCATGTACAGAATCACAACACTACGCAATTATGTGACAGAAAATTTACTCCATGAACTGAATTTAAGTAAGATGCAAAGTCAGTGAATATCTGTCACCCCACTGACCATGGTCATCAAAGGTATAAAATGATGAAATTTGTGACCTTTGTGGCAAAGGTGTAGAGTTACCATGGAGACATAGAAAGTAAGAAAGTTTAATTACATTATTTAAGAGGGCTTAAGAGCACAGAAAACAGAAGCAGTGGATAAATTTATAAGTGACCATTACCCTGTAGATGTAACCCTGACTAATACTTGAGATATCATCTAATTGTGAAACAGAAGCATACCATGTTTCATAACTATACATCAAACACCTCTGAATATATCAAATAAAAGCAAAAGAAACCATTGACCTGTGATCTTGAAAATGACCTTGAAGAAAGGACATCCAAAAGTTGATTGAAACACATCTTCTACTGACAACATAAAGGTATATCAAGTTGTATCCATTTATCTTAATCAGTGTTTAAATTACAGAGCACAAGGTAAAATGACTAATGTATAAAATATTGACCAGTGACCTTGATCTTGAAGATAGGAACCTCAATGTGGTTTGCAACACACCTTCTGGTAGTAATGTATATGTGCCAAGTTTCCATCATAATCTCACACACCTCTCCACTAAAGAGTGAAAAGGACCCACACTGTGGTATGTGACAAACCACCCAATGATTATTTAATAATTATACAAAATTTCATTCCTTCATCTCAAATGGCTTGAACGTTACAGGGCTGGAAAAAGTACCATTAAAAAAAACCCCTAAAATACTGATCCATGACCTTGAAGACATGACCCCCAATGAGGTGCATGACACATGTTCCAATGATACTATCTTTATTATTTTCATCCCATATTCTCAGATGGCTTTAAAGCTAGACAGTGGAAACAAATGTGACAGATGAATGAATGGACTGACACATGCAAATACTACATCCCTACTTTTTGTGAAAAGGTGGGCAACAAAATTTTAGCAACTCTGATGGTTAGCTACTCAAAATCTCAGCACTATTTTACATACTGCCTAATCTGAAACTCCATCATTTAAGATTCTTTTACTCTCACGCCTTAACACACACAATGCTACACAATATTTACAACAGCCACAAATAAAAAGAGCAAATTCATAACTTGAGCTGTGAGCAATGAAACCTTTGAAATACTGAGGAAACTTTGTATCCAATCCTTCATTTGTTGTGAAGCAACAGGATAAATTAATACAAATGACAATCTACAGATGGAAGCCAATGCAAATATCACACTTTACTCTGTACCTTTGATAAGGGAGTTGGGGATGATCCAAAACCTAATTTGTCAGAATTGGCTTATCTTCCTTAAATATCAGAAAGCTAGAAAAGTATGTATGGAACATAGCTCCCCCATCACAAAAAGCCAAAATGCTGATCTCAGCACAAAATTTAATGTGTAATAAAAGGACAAACAGCTATACAATGGTAACATATGGTATTATCATTATCATGATGAAGCATAAATATGAATGCCTCTAGTGCTATTGGTGTAGATGGTGCCTCTAATGCTACTGGTGTAGATGGTGCCTCCAATGCTGTTGGTAAAGATGGTACCTCTAATGTTATTGTGAAGATGGTACCTCTAGTGCTATTGGTGTAGATGGTGCCTCTAATGCTACTGGTGTAGATGGTGCCTCTAATGCTATTGGTGTAGATGGTGCCTCTAATGCTATCTGTGTAAATTGTGCTTTTAATGCTACTGGTGTAGAGGTGCTTCTAATGCTATTGGTGTATATGGTGCCTCTAATGCTATTGGTGTAGATGGTGCCTCTAATACTATTGCTGTAGATAATGCCTCTAATGTTATTGGTGTAGATGGTGCCTCTAATGCTATCAGTGTAGATGGTGCATCTAATGCTATTGGTGTAGATGGTGCTTCTAATGCTATTGGTGTAGATGTAGTTTAGATTATGATGAAAACTGTTTAACATACAGATGTACTGGCAAATGGATAGGAATCACCAAATATAACTGCAAAATTACATGTACTTAGACAAAAAGCTGATAACCTAAGCTTGTATTTTAAGGCCATGATTCAAAATCATATGAGCTGTATAGTCAACCCACTTATAGTGAGACCACCTAACAATGATGTACATTATATCCTTCATTACAATGCTGTTCATGGGAGATGTAGAGTATACCACCTTAAAGTGAGACCACCTTATAACAAAGTACATAATACAGTACTCCCTCATTATAACACTGTCCATGGAATTTGTAGAGTAAACCCCCTCATATTAGACCATCTCAGTGGTGTCACTAGGGGGGTGCAGACTGCACTGGGTGACACCATCAGAAGGGGTGACACCAAAATGATTGTCTATAAAATTTTTGAATTTTTGTGCAGGAAGGGGGTTCATGGGGGTGACACCATGAGTTACCACACATGACTGTCTATAAAATTTTTGAACTTTTGTGCAGGAAGGGGGTTCATGGGGGTGACACCATGAGTTACCGCACATGACTCTCTATAAACTTTTTGAATTTTTGTGCAGGAAGGAGGTCCATGGGGGTGACACCATGAGTTACCACAATGGGTGACACCAACCCTAGTGATGCCATTGGACCACCTTATAATGAAGTACACAACACAAACAGTTCTCCCTCATCATATTGCCCTTCATTATAATGTTATTCCTGATACAATACAATATTGCAATGATCCCATGATTAATAATAAACTACAGTACTTGAAAATTTGGTCTGTTAAATGTAGGACAATATGGCTTGAAAGAATACAACATGAAGCTTATCATTTTTTTTCATTTTAAAACATTATTATTTGAACAAATTAAATGCAAAAATACCAGAAAGTAAAGCAATATATTTAACTAACACAATGTAAAATTAATACTATATATTTTGTCTATTCCCCCATCCCCCTACATGCATGCATTCATATAATTGTTGATAACTCTTGCTATATAGTGGTTCAGTACATAACATGGTCAGCGATCATCAGGGTTCATTTTAAGCTGCACCCTTGTGACAATGGCCCTTTTTTAGGTGCAAGAAAGTCCCTTCCATGGCACCCATAGGGAACGTTAAAAAACCCAAGAAAATAGGATAAAATATTACAACTGATTTTAGACTTGCTTAGTTGAGCACATCCGAAGCTTACTGAATACAGTGCACTCATTGACAAATACGAATAGGATGATCCATTTTCTTGGCTGACAAAAACTATCTTACTGATTATGACTAGCTTATGGACTGCTCTGCTGGCCTAATGGTTAGAGCATCCGCCTTGGATGCAGGAATGTGCTTGTTCAAACCCCAGCTGAGCCATAACAAAGATTTATAAAAATGGTACCAGCAGCTGCCTTGCTAGGCACTCAGCATTTAGAGGTTAGTGTTAGGACTGGTCGACCTAGTGTCAGGATAATGTGATGGGGTGGGCCATTATGATAAATGTCTCTTGCATGATGCCCCAGTTCTATACATCACTATTAACTGTCACACTGCAGGCATCGTAGTGATATGACAAAGATCCCCAAGCTGTGTTTATTTTCAAAGTAGTGTACAGGGAGTAATAAATGTAAAATTGCATGGCAAAGATAAACTCTAGAAAGAAATGATTACTGTACTCGAACATGAGAAATTAAAATCCCAGTACAAAAGGCTTCAGGGTAATGATCACTGGCACTCAGGTTGTGAATTTATTAGTTTCTGCAATAAATATTCAATTTTTCCAGCATTTTATACTCTGAATTAGTTGATGCTGAGTTAGACTTTGGCAACGTTTGCTACATTTTCCTTGTCCAATACAACAGTTGTGTCCTGAGAAGTGGAAATTGTAGAAAACTGTTCTGTATTCTTGACTCTATGATGACTGATTCAAAGCTAATGCTGGAAAAGTAAAATATTTATTATAGAAATGAACAGATCCAAAACTTTAAATGCCACCAATAATGATATATGGTTGAATTTCTTCTATGATCAAGAGAACAGTGAAGATACCTGTAACTTCCAGTGTTTGTTATTTTTTTTAATGACCTCACTTTTGACCTAGTTGGGGCCATAATGAGACCAACTCTTTCCATTTCTGAAATAAACACCGAGTTATGGACACCAATTACCACATTATAATGAAGAAATACTGTAATTTTACTATGGCTGCTGTCCATCAGTCTGTAGGTTTAACTGCCTGATTTGCACAGGATTCATCCATTCATTCAATAATTTCGCATCCCTTTTGAGTTGACTTATGCAATAATAATTTCTTTATAGTGGGAAGTTTATTGTGGACACTAGATAGGTATGTGGTATACTTTATTTCAGCATACAGCAGATGAAATGGTTAGTCAAATCCAGCCTAGAACTGTAAATATCATGACAAAATTATATATTTTTCAGCATTTATTTATATTAAGCAGCTTTCTTGTCACGCTTCTTATTGTTTCAATCAATTTATGATTGAGAAAGCAGAGATTATTTATTTATTTATTTATTTATTTATTTATAATGTACACATACAAATGAATGAAATAAAAGGACATAATTAACTCGTCCAGAAACAGAAAAATATTATTTAGAGGCAAAAGTCAAAGGCTTAATTCATGAAACATATAATGGGATTGACCGCTCCGGTGGCCTAGTGGTTAGAGCGTCCGCCTTGGATGTGGGAGGTCGCAGGTTTGAACCCTGGCCAAGTCACACCAAAGACTTTAAAAATTGGTACTAACAGGTGCCTCACTTGACACTCAGCATTAAGAGGTTAGTGTTAGGACTGGTCGGCCTGGTGTCAGGATAATGTGACTGGGTGGGACATCATGCTACATGTCTGCGGCATGATGCCCCAGTGCTAGACATCACTATAAAACTGTCACACTGCAGACATCATAGCGATATGACTGAAAAATTGTTAAAGCTACATTAAAAATCTAAATACACACACACACACACATAATGGGATTAACTCTATAAACAAGCTGACTAATGTGAAGAGATTACAAATTGGTTTGTGCGCTGTTAATCACTAACATCAAACAAAAAACAGAAGCCACAAACAGCACAACCCTTTTATAATGAGAATTTAATCCAGAAAATGTTTCTCACTTACTGGTATTAAAGACAAGGGTGGAGACCTCATTCACCATAGGTATTACAGATTAACTTGAAAGACAAAGGATATTACTTGTCCACTTTAGCATTTAGCAGTTATTGACATGTATTTCAGACAAAGGCAAAGACCTCATTCACCCCAGGCATTACAGATTAACTTGAAAGACATAAGATGTATCACTACACTGACTTCAGCACTAAGCAGTTAGTGACATGTTATTTAGCCTGGTCTATAACAATGTCTACATGCATCTACCAAACCAGTAGCCAGTTTAAATTGTTTTTCTTTTCTTTTTTTGTTTAGAATAGTATTTTGCTATATATGCGGTCATGGTTACAATGGATTAAATAAAGGTCAGTGGTGTCTGTCTTGGTTCTCGTGATACAGTTGTTGATTATAAGCAACCATTCCGGTGGCCTAAGTGGTTGGAACATCCGCCTCAGATGCAAGAGGTTGCAGGTTCAAACCCCACCTGAGTCATACCCAATACTTATAAAAATTGTACCAACAGCTGCCTTGCTAGGCACTCAGCATTAAGAGGTTAGTGTTAGTACTGGTCGGTCTAGTGTCAGGATAATGTAATCGGGTGGGACATGATGCCACATCTCTGTGGCATGATGCCCCAGTGCTAGACATCACTATAAACACACACACACACACACATTCATAGCAGTATTATTTTGGAACAATCTGCATGTACTTTAGTTTGGTTTACAATCTTTAAACATTTCACACCATACACATGACCCATAAAATTTAAGAAACTGCTAGCCAGCCTATTTTTTTTATTATGTTTTTGTTTAGAACAGGTGGTCACTCAAAGCAAAGGAAACTCTTATTAACTTGTCACATCAGAGAAAAGAATGACAAAAAAGCACATAATTGGATGTCTTTTAAAAAATATTTATTAAAATACTGAACAAAAAGTTATATTTCTTAGTCAACAGGCTTGCATAGTTAAAAATTATTGGAAAATCTGTGAAGTAAATCTTTAATAAATAAGACATAATATTGATACATGTATCTTAAAATAATCACCAACAATAACTTTATAAAATGAAGCCAAATAATGAGTGGATAAATTATTTTATCTGCCTCAAACTATTTAAATGGTTGCCTTGTTAGTATGTGCCCATTAGCATAAATGAAAGATAAAAATTAATTACTCTAATATTTCCCCTTTCACTAAAACATTATCAATGCATTTGAAGCAACTTGAAATATGTACTAAGGAACACCTATACTCCTCTCATAAATTTCCTAATGCAAGCATAAATATTTATAACCCTGTTATGTGTTGATCTAAGTTTAATAGTAAATAAAGTTCAGATTAAACAAATCACAAGTGAACCTGCTATAATGTACTTCATTATAAAAGAAATTATGATGTAACAATGTCTCATCATGAATCCAAATTTTAAATTTTAAATGTTAAAATCTTAAATGCCCTCACACTATTTACAATTTACAAGCACAGAACATCAGCCAAGAAACCTAAAGCTTTACAGATCATAATACTCTTACACAGCAATGGTTAACTTTCATTGAGCATGGCGGGGCCATCTAAATCGTGATTGTTATATAAACTGGTACATAGTAAAATCATTGATGTTCATCCTTTGGGTTTGAAGATGACCATGACATTACTAATTGGTTTGGTTTTTGTAAGTATGTGAATGGCTGATCAAGCCAATTTGTGCTCTGAACTGTCTGTGGCACACTTGACAGAAGATGCCGCTCGAGTTTTCTTGATCAGTTGAGGTCATGCTGCAGTTCTGAGATTTCTGCTGCTCACTCTTCTGCACAGTACCTGCAATTCTCTTTCATGAAGTTTGTAGCTCCAGTATGGATGAGACTCTGCCAGGTGGAGCAATCCTATGTGTGATCTTCCGAAGTCTAAGGGTCAATGCTAAAATGTTTCCTGAATGACTGGAATGAATCTTTTAAGTGTTTCTTTTGACCTCTTTAAGATAGCTTTCCCTCTTTCAGCTTGCCATAGATTTTTTTTGGGTTGTCACTCATATGATATCCTGATGATGTGGCCTGTCCATCTCAACTGCAATTTCATCATCCAAGTGTGGATCCTTGGAATGCCTGACTGTGTGAGAACCTCAGTGTCTGGGAAACTGTCCTGCCATCCTCAGGTATGTAAAAATTATTCATTTTCTTGGCATGGTGTCTGTACTGTCTCAGTTTCACAAACATACAGCAAGGTTGACAACACAATGGCTTCACAGACCTTAAGTTTTGTTTGTAGACATCTGCATTCCCACGCATTTGCACATAGTCTGCCAAAGGCCACACATTTGCTTAACCAAATCTGGTATTGGTTTCAACATGGACATGGACAACACATGACAGTGTGCTGCTGAAAACTTGTCCACTGGCACAAGGGTTTCACCTTTTACTGTGGTAGAAGGCTATACAAATGGCTTTCCTGGTGCAGGCTGGTGCATCACGTCTGTCTTCTTGATACTGATTGTGAGAGCTTGTCACAAGCTTAAAAGAAATAGTCCATACTGTCTTGCACATCAGATTCAGATTTGGCATTGAGGGAACAGTCTTCAGCAAATAGGAGATCATGGACAGTCACTTCCTATAACTTTGTCTTCGCCTGTAGTCTCCTCAGATTGAAGAGCTTGCCATCAGTCCAGTATCTAATGTCGATCTCACTGTCATGGTCATGGAAGGCATCAGTAATCATGGCAGAGAACATCATAATGAAGAAGGCTTGGGCCAACACACAGCCCTGCTTGACTCCATTGGTGACTTGGAATGCTTAAGATAACTGTTTGTTGTCCATGACTGTGACTGTGGCCTGTAGATTTTGTTCAAAGCAACAAATGCCTGTTTCATACTCTCATGTTTCAATCTGGCAATATTAATCCTTCTGGACACGCTTTTGCCTTTTGGTCAGTCCTGCATTCTGTACTTCTCATGGCCTTCGTCACTTGGACGTCCTGCCTGTCTCATCTAATGACCATCTGATGGGTAGAGGAAGTAGTGTCAAGGCTTGCATCTGAGTTGGATTTAAGTGAATGAAAGTTGCAGAGTTGCCCTCACTCTCTTGCCCAGTCCTGTCTCAATCCAGTGGCATGACAATGTCGAAGCATCTGGAGACAGGCTTGGATGAAGTGGATGGCCATCAGTTCCTACTGCACCCGAGCTGATGCTCTGCACTGTCCATATTGCTCATGCCATCTGCCTTCACAGCTGGGTGATAAGCATATCTGCTCAGCCTCCTAATCCACCAGAAAGGTCTTACCAGAGAGAGCCAGGTCCAGCTGTCCACTCTGAGTCGGCAGACACAGGTAGTACTATCTCCTGTTACTTATGGTAGCAGGCAGTGCCTGATATGACCTTAGTAGAATCATTACCATACATCTGACTGGCATTTACACCCACCCACCCAGTAAGACACTCATTCATAAACTGATCAAATTTACAATCCAATTTGCTATACCTCTATTCAATGCATATGGTCCAGAACTGTTCTGTTTTAGCTGGGGTGTTCTGTCCATAAATGCTTTAGTGACCATAGCGATCAAGAACCATAACTTTAAGAAATTCAGGCCAGATATGACCATCATTTAACTCACCTGAATCATTTACTGGATAAAGCTTCACAGGAAGCTTCTGAACAACAATTGTGTCACTGCTAGAAATGGGATAGCTTTATGTCTAGCCATGTTCTGTGCAAATCTCAACAAATAAGAAATATACAAGTACTGGAAAAATCAAATGTCTTAAATTTCACCATAATTTGACATTTAAAATGAAATCCAACATGGGACATTTGTAACAATAGTAATCAAATGAAACAGTTGATTCATTAAAGGAATCATTACTGAGTCTGGGAGACTCTGAGAAAATTTTGTGTCATCTCAGGTTTACAATTTACACTACAGTACAAACAGATTCCTCTCATTACTGTCATCACAAACTCACAAATGTAACAGACTTAACAAAATACATGACAAATAATATTTTCACAAACAAAAACTGTTATGTCAAAATCTCCATTCAAGTTGCTAGTTGTTCATTGAAACATGGTTAGACACTTTATCTTCACCAAAAACAATCTAATCAGTATATTGGATTGTATTATGATATTTATTAACATAAGCAAAATTAAATGGGCCACGGGTTGAAAATTACACTCACCTATAATAAAAACCATATAGAGAACAGGCATGCACAACATTAAATTGAATTCTATATATATGTTGCTGTCACTGTAAGTTCAACATTATCCTTCAGCACATGGCAGCCAGTTTAACTGGTGGAAGAAGAACCCAGGGAAACCCCTGGAAGAACCACCTACTCCCAGGAAAGCTGAACGTGAGATTCAAACCCGCGTAGACAGAGGTGAGATGGCAGTGATTGGTAAGGCAAGCACTTAGACCACTCAACCACCAAGGGCCCCTTGTCTATACACAACTTTCATATAACACCAACATTCCAAACAGGTAATCAAGCTAGCCTTTTATCAAATCCGCTACTAAACTAGCAAGAAACTGACAACACACCAGTAACAAGTGACCCAAATGGACATGAGATCATTCACCTCACTGATATCTCTCTAACAGCCAAATGCAAGAACAGCTGACCAAGAAATCTGGGTCAGTAGGATGCTTCTGCTGAAATTTCCACAATTCTGTTGATTGCATAAAATGGTATGAAAGCAACTGTTTCAAGGTACTCTATTTTTTATCTTCATCTATATTTGATGACACATCAGCATCATATGTCCAACATTGAAAGACCTCCTTGTGGTCAAGTTCTGTTCAGCATTCTTTTTCAATTTTAAAGTTGCGTAAACGTTTCTCTAACTTTTAGTAATGGCAACCATATTTCATGGTATGAACTTGAAAGCCCTTTGTGCCAGAATGCTTCCAAAAATTTCTGCCAAATTCTGTTCAATAGTTTTTTGACAAAGCTCTTCAAAGAATTTCTGCAGTTTAGTAAATGCAGTCATACAGTTGTATCCGATGGCAAATCTACATAATCTGTAAAACTCTGAAACCCTTTATCCCCAAATGTTGTCTGTCAAATTCAGTAAAAAAAATCTGCAAAGCAGTTTGTAAGAACAAGTGTGAAAATGTTTTTCCTATTTTATGTAACAGTGGCCATATTTGAAGCTAGAATGGCATTATTTGTACAATATTTAAAGGTCCTCATACCAGAATGCTTTCTATCAAGTTTGCTCAAACTCTACTCAGCAGTTATGGAAAAGCCACTTAAAGTTTGTTTTCTGGGGTTTTTTTTAGTAACTGTACACATATTTTGATGGTAGATTGGCATAATTTGTACAAGTCTGAAAGGCCTTTATGTGCCATGTTGAAAACTGTTATTGTTGACAGATGACAGTTTTATCTGTTTATAATAGAGCTATATTTCATGGCAAATTGACATCATTTTGTACAACTCTGAAAGGTTTTCATGCTAGGGATGCATGATGTCAATTTTGATCCAATTCTGTTCAGAGGTCATTAAAGGTTTTTGTCGTTAGCAAAGGTGGCCATATCTGATGACAAGTCAGCACCATATTGAAACGGCTTTTATCCCATGATACTCTGTGTCTAATCCATTGGATATTGGTCTGGTGGTTTCTGAGCTGTTGAAAATAGTAACTGTTCATGGGTGTCAGTTGGGTGCTGGTTACCAGATTCTGCACAGTGGACAAAGGGCTATGCCATAAGCTCACTTGCCCTTATTTTAAGGTAGATTTTAAAATGGAAATAAAGTAATCACAGTGATGGCATTGCCAAGGCTTTTGACCATGCAGTGGAGATGCCATGGGCATAGTTGTTGCATGCAGTGTACTATGTGCAACAGAAGTGCATTGCCACTACTGATACTAAGAAACAGTCTGCAGTTTTCTGCAAAGACTGGAAATGAACTGGCCACAAAAGTGGTTTGCATTATATTTTGTGGAATGGAAATAAAGTGGACTTTGGACTGGTTTGCAGAGTATTTTGTGGACTAGAAAAGATCTGAGTGGTGTGCAGTGAACTTTGTGGACTAAAAATGATCTGAGTGGTTTGTAGTGAACTTTGTGGACTAGAAATGATCTGAGTGGTTTGTAGTGAACTTTGTGGACTAGAAATGATCTGAGTGGTTTGTAGTGAACTTTGTGGACTAGAAATGATCTGAGTGGTTTGCAGCGTACTTTGTGGACTAGAAATGATCTGAGTGGTTTGCAGCGTACTTTGTGGACTAGAAATGATCTGAGTGGTTTGCAGTGTACTTTGTGGACTAGAAATTATATGAGTGGTTTGCAGTGTACTTTGTGGGGTGGAAATGTAGTGGATATAAGAGTGGTCTACAATATACTTTGTGGAGTGGAAATGCTGTGGTCATAGAAGTGGTTTGCATTGTACTTTGAGGTTGACATGCAGAATCCCAAAGGAAATTATGGAGAATGTACAAAATTAATATAAATACATTTCATTATAATCTAATTCACAGGATGAAAAGTGAAACCAGTTTGATTTGACAAAACATTACAACATCAAATATCAATCCCCAAACCATTCAACGTTCTGCCGTAGTATTATTTACACTGTGTATACCTAGCTGGAGCATGTTCTTAAACATTCTCTGTTTATTAAGTTCATTATCTAAATTATGCTAATTATTATTTACTTTGCAAGCCGTTTTGTTTTTGTGGACAACTCTATAAAATGTGAATCAGTATGAAAATAATATGGCACCACATGGTGGGTTAGTTCTTGGAAAAATATTATGAAAGGCTTCATAAAAGGATGCTTCTTTTGACTGAAAAAATTCTGTTGTGCTGCTTTTAAGTTATCTCTAATTTGTTTATATTCTTTTAAGTTGTTGAGAAGTTGTTCTGAAGGTTTTTATTTTTAGTTATATTGGCCATATTTGATAGCAGATTGGCAACATAATTTTTTATATTAAAAAAAACAGGAGTACCAAAATGATGCTCTATTGGGCAAAATGGATTTCCAGGAATTCAACATAAGACCATTTGCTTCAACCACTGAGATTTGAAACCATCTCTGACATTTCTGAACTACTGAAAGGGTTTCAAATTAGTCAATGTGCAGCCATACTGGATGTAAAATCAGCAGCATTGTCATTTAGGACAACCTCGACACCAATCAGATATCTTTTGGTGATAATCCACCCATGTACAAAGTGTAGCAGTAACAAGATTTCAAGATGACTATTATTGTGGACATACTGGATGTCACTTTAACAACATTTTCATCTAGGACAAACTAAAACATTACTTTAAAGTCTTTTGGTGAAAATATTGTGTTGATATGACTATCCAACTATGAGTAGCATTAACAAGATTTTCAAGATGGCTGTCATGGCAGCCATATTACTTATAAGATTTGCACCATTTTCATTTTGTACCAACTAGTCATAAGTCTTCTTCTAGTGAAAACCATAAGGCAATAACAAGATTTTCAAGATGGCCACAGTGTCAGCCATACTGAACAAATAAGTAGCACCATTTCACGATGAACTAGACACCATAAAAAGTCTTCTAGTGAAAAACCCACGTCAATAAGACCATCTGTTAAAAGTAGTTGCCATAACAAATTTTCAAGATAACAGCCTTGGTAGCCATAATGAATGTGAGACTGGTACTATTTCTTTTTAGGACCAACTAGAAATCACAAGAAGTCTTATAGTTTCCCACGCTGATATGACCATCCATCCAGAAGAAGTAACAATAACAAGATTCTCAAAATGCCCACACAGGCAGCCATACTGGCTGTCTGAGTATCACCATTTTCATTTAGGACCAACCAGATCTTGAGAAGAATAGTGATAACAAACTCATACTAATGGATGGATGATAGGTGACAGACTCTGGACAAAGGACAACTGGCCATAACCTCATCTGGTTTATGACCAGTTGAGCTCAAAACTGAATGATCTTAATTCCTAAGACTGCTACCCTGTCAAATTTGTTTATGAAAAAAATCTGGGCTAAAATATAAGATGTACTCAATCAAAGGAGTTAATCTTATTTATTGAGGGAGCAATGGTAGCTCAGTTGATAGGGTATCAGACTTCTAATCCAAATGTTATGAGTTTAATACCTACCCAGGGCAAGGTGGATCAGCTGCCTCAGTGTATCCTTGGGAACGGCACTTAGCTCCAATTTCCTCAGTATGATATAGCCAATAATGTGTTAAACTTGCTACCAAAACCCACAGAAACTAAAAAAATATAATTTCATTTATTACAACTGTTAAGTTCTAACAGAACTGATCTATCAGTTTAGAAGAAACTGGAGCCTTGAATTTCTCTTTTTTTTCTGAGTCAGTAAGTTATCCATTTTCTCAAAAAGAGCATTGCACTTGTGGTGGTTTAAAGTTAGTGTTGTCATATCTATTATACTCAACTGTAGTGTATGTGCAAGCATGCATGTTTGCACACTAGTACTGCACATGCATTATAGCCAGTCACAAGCTGCATGTGCATGAAAGTCACTCACAAAGTATTTGATACTTCATTTTAAAAAAAATAAAAAAAATCAAATGTGACATTATGTGAGCAACTGTTATGCACAAGTTCATATAACTGTGATGCCTATGATCATTAACCAAGAGTCCCTTGATGGGACTAATGTTCTCCTGGGTGAAAAGAATTTCCAAAATTGAATATAAGACCATTTCTTCCTTTCAACTGTCGAGTGTTGAAACCATCTCTTTTATTCTTCATTAATAACAAAATTTTAAAACAACCTGCTATGATTGGCATGATTTTCATTTAGAACAAAGCAGATATAGACATTTTCTGGTGATAAGCCAATGTCATAATGATCATCCATTCAGGGGGAGAACAGACAAAAAACATTTCAAGACAGCCATTGCAGCAGTCATATTAGATGAAAGACTGGCACCATTTTCATTTAGAACCAACTAGGCATCATCAGAAGTCATTGGTGAAAACCTCATTCTCATATACCATCCATTTGAGAGGAGTAGAGATAGCAATATTTCAAGATAGCCACCATGTTGGCCATATTGAGGGTTAGTCATCTGTATTTAGAACCAACTAGATACCATAAGAACTCTTCCAATGAAAACTCTATGTCAAAATGATCTTGCATTTAAAAGGAGTAGATAAAACAAAATTTTCAAGATGGTCACATATTGACCTTCAGATAACACCATTTTAATTTAGGTTCAACAAAACATTATAAAAAAAAGTCTTTAAGTGAAAACCCAATGCTGACACGATAATTCATTCAGGAGAAGTGGAGATAACAAGATTTTCAAGCTGTGCACTGTGGCAGCCATATTAAACATCAGATTGACACCATTTTCATAGAGGACTAACTAGACACCATAAGAAGTCTTCAGGCGAAAACCTCACGTTGATATGACCATCCAGTCAGAATTAGCGATAATAAGATTGTCAAGATGGCCACTACATACTGGACATCAGATTGGCACATTTTCATTTAGGACCTACAAGACATCATGAAAAGTCTATCAGTGAAAACCCAATGTTGAGATGGCCATCTATTTAGGGGGAGTTACTCTTCCTAAGCAAATAACAATATTTTCAAGATGGTCATTATGGTGACTTTATTGGATGTCCGAGCAAACTTTTCAATTAAGACTAACTAGGCCATGGGATAAAAGTGTGTGTGTGTGTGTGTGTGCGCACGCATGCATGCATGTGTGTGTGTGTGTGAAGTTTCATGGCAATCCTCCAATTAGTTTAAGAGAAGTAGCAATAACAATCTTGTGTTAACAGACAGATGAATAATGGACGAAATGTCATCATATAAGATATAACTAGATGAGGTACAAATGAGCAAATTTTCATATTTTTTATCATGTTCTCAAGGAAAAATGTTTTATAATTTTTTCAATCCATGAGATTTGGAAATTTCATTGGTTTTAATCAATTTAAAGAATAAAAAGTTCTGTCATTGAGGCTACATAATCCAACATCCAAGGTTCAGATCAGAATGATCATCAAAGGACCAAATTACATAGTGTTGTTGTTGTTGTGGCTTTTAACACCATTTTTCAGCATATGATTGGCTATACATGGTGGCCAGAATAATTAGTGGAAAAAGAACTAGGGTAAACCCCGATAAGAACCACTGACCCACAGGAAGCTACTTGCAAGTTTTTTCACATACCCACACTGGTCGACCAATGCAGACAGGGTAAGATGGCACTAATCAGTAAAGATGAATGCTTTAGACCATATGGTCACCTGGGGCCTCATTTACATAATGCATGAAAGGACTAATAAAAATGTGATAGCCCAATCATTACTGGCAGAAGAGAAAGGGGGTTAATTAAGTTCACCTTTGAGTATCTAGATAGAGCCAACAGAGCATAGTC
>JAECUM010000403.1:0-184230 GCA_016617855.1 Megalonaias nervosa | reverse complement strand
AACAAAAAATAAAAAAAAGGAAAACGCGACTGTCGTCCGTATTGGACTAGTTATTCCCACGATTGCTACAAAGCTGTGCGAATGCCCTTCACGTATCAGGTAGAATAAGATAACATTTATTTAAAGTAGGCATGATTTTAAACAACGTTCAACATAATCGTTAATACGCTTTTTATTGACAGCCACATAAACAGTTAAATGAATTATGTACACGGTGGCCGTGCGAATACTCTTTCCCAGTTAAGGTCCATGGAACAGCATCGAGTCTCAACATTTATAGGTTACTACATTTGTATGGGAAAATAGGAACGAGTTTTTTGGATGGAAATATTGCACGACCTTGGGAGTGCAGTATATCCATCCGACAAAACGAGTTCATATTTTCCCATAAAAATGCAGTAACCTTTTTATTATATGCTCATTTGTTTATTCTACATAAGGGTTAATTATATAAACAAAAATACACAAAAAACAAAGTAACTGAATGTATGCCGTATTCCAAACTAAATAGACAAGCGCAGATTCATCACTACACAACAACATTATTAATGCGCACATAACTCCGCCCAGATCGACAAAAATACCAAAACGTATTCATTCCAGATCAAATGGAAAAGTTATTGCATTGCGCATTCATTCACAATATGACTTCAAATTTCAATTTTAAGTAGGACAAAACGCCATTTTCTTTCGAAACTTATGTCTAGCGCGCGACTAAGTTCAAATTTATCTGGGCGGAGTTATGTGCGCAATAATAATGTTGATGTGTAAAGATGAATCTACGCTTGTGTATTTAGTTTGGAATACGGCATACATTCAGTTACTTTGTTTCTTGTAGTGTATTTTTGTTTATATATTTAAGCCTTGGTTAGAATAAGAAAATGAGCATACAATAAAAAGGTTACTGCATTTGTATGGGAAAGTATGAACTCGTTTTGTCGGATGGATGTACTGCACTCCCAAGGCCGTGCATTAGTTCCATCCGAAAAAAAAAACAAACTCGTTCATATTTTCCCATACAAATGCAGTAACCTATAAATACACTATTACTCTAACAGCTCCGGAAGACCAACAGCGCATTCAATAAGTGAACGCATACGTTTTAAAGATTCTTCCCAATTCTCCATACATGCAGGATATATCCTAACTACCGGGGAGTATGAGGGTGTTCTACTGCCCCAGCACTACAAAATTCATTGGTTTAATTTTAATCAACAGTGATATTTTCTTTTCTTTGATGCTGGTCATTTTTGTTCTTTGCCCCTATCGCCTTTTTGTGGCTGCCAGAAATGCAGCAAGCTCTGTTTGCTGTATTTCTGTTTATGGCGGTTGCAACCTCAAAAAATTTCTGTATTATACGCTATGTCTCATTGTTTAATTATTTAGCACGTTTACTCTATAGACTTTGTCCAAATAGTTATATTATGCTGTAAATACACAGCAAGTGTTTGGTTGACTACTATCATTTATGTTCAATACAGTCACGAAAGTGGCCAGCATCAAACACAACGTTTGTCTTTGTTTTTATTATGTACCCATATACTCTGACTTTGTAACATTTGCAAGACTGACCTAGGAAATTCTGTCTTTTCACTCTCTATCTTCCTTTCGACTCAATCGATGTCGGAAAGAGTAGGCTGGTGTATACACATTTAATTTACAATCTCATGCAACAAGTTAATAATATAGAATCCTGTGTTTTCGTTCACTTTCTTTCAGACAACAACTTGCACCCCTCTTCTACATGTCTAAGAACACATCGCATAAAAAGATTTACGCTCGCGTAAGGACATTTATGGGAGGTGTGATTGGGTCTACAATTTCCCGCCAGTTTCGTCGGGTAACTTATTTACTTACTCACTTTAAATTAAGGTCGCTTTCGCCCTTGCGGGCATGCGCGACCGGTTAATATCCGCATGGCGGATGTATAAATAATCCTGGGGGAAGGAAAGCGTGCCACATCCCCCAGGCTTTAATGCCCTCAAAGAGGGCTGTTAAATATTCCCAAGAAGTTTCTTCAACGTTAGCTGGTGACGACTGAGTAATGTTGCAGCCATTTCACCAGCTAGGGGCAGTTGTTTGAGAGGGAATGGACCCAACACGCACTCAAGCATAGTAAGTTCTGCCGCGGTCCTTAAGTGGTCTGAGTGGGATTTTAGGCACGCACTCATGTATGGCTCTATGTGCCTTATGCGTGCACTGCACGCTGTTAAATAAATGTCTGGTCGCGGGAAAGGCGGAAGGGGCCGACAGGAAGGAGACAGACGTGACAGGAAGAGGTCCGAGACTTCAGAGTTGTTGGTTCTAAATTGGTCTTGCACGAATTTTGAATGCTCATGATTAAGCCAAAAGAAGTTTGAATTTTGAAGTATATTCTGTGCTGTTTTGAGATGTTTAGTTGGTACCTCTGATGACAGCCTGAAGTATGTTTGTTTATATTTTGGTCATCTTGTGTGACTGTTCCTGATGGTCCTGGGCTTAGACCACCTTATAGACTCTGCTGGTTTGGGGTCCTAGGTAACCTACCTTGCTTTTTAGTGGGCTTAACGGTCTGGGGTTGTTGAACGTGATATTGGTTGCCGTATCTATACGCAAATAGTTTAATGATTGCCACCTTCTGCGGCGGGGCCTGATGGTCATTGGGATTTGACCACCTTATATGATATGTGATGTGATGTGATTATGATTTTTAACGTAGCTTTAACAATTTTTAAGTCATATCGCCACGATGTCTGCAGTGTGGCAGTTTATAGTGATGTCTAGCACTGGGGCATCATGCCGCAGACATGTAGCATGATGTCCCACCCAGTCACATTATCCTGAAACCAGGCCGACCAGTCCTAACACTAACCTCTTAATGCTGAGCGCCAAGCGAGGCAGCTGTTAGTACCACCTTATATGATATTATTTGGGGTCATAGATTGGTTCATATATCCGGTGTACGTTGCCAGGTATTGTGTCAGGCCCTGATGGACTTGTTTTCGGACCACCTCATAGCGTCTAGGTTTGAGGGACATAGTCTGTTATGGCTGTCATCTTTGGTAGTGAGCTTTTGAGACGGAGTTAGTTAGTGAAGAGGTTGTTGTTAACAAGGGTTGATTTTAAGAGAAAATGGAGAGGTGGTAAGAAGAGAGAGAGGATAATAATAATTTTTTTTTTTGAGAGAGAGATAGAGAGGTTGCGCGCGGGGGTAGTGGTTGTGTACGTGGGTTATTAAACTGTTAGGTCCTAGTTTGATTTAAGTTTGTACGAGTGTCTTCTCTGAGTAATCAGATTCCTGGCAATTTTACAGAGACACTCGCATAATTTTGAATATTCTTGGGGCGTTTCGTGAATTACTTAATTGCTAAGTTCTCTTTAGATTTATTATTTGGGTGTTACGTGGAATACTTAGTCGTGAGGTCCTATTTAGTTTGAACTTGTACGAGTATCTCCTCTGAGTAGTCAGATCCCTTGCAATTTTACAGAGACACCCGCAAAGTTTTGTCTATCGTTTGAGTGTTTTATGAATTATTAAGTTGATAGGTCCTATTTTAATTTCAATTTATACGAGAGTCTCCTCTGAGTAATCAGATCCCTTGCAATTTTATGGAGACACCCGCATAATTTTGTACATTATTGAGTGTTTCGTGAATTACTTAATTGTTAAGTTCTCTGTAAATTTATTATTTGAGTGTTACATGGATGTCTTAGTCATCAAGTTTTATTTAATTTTAAATTTGGGTAACGCGCTGTCAAGGGCCAATATATTTAAAGTTTTTAATCACGTGTTCTGCCCAGCCAATCGCAATGCTTTCGCACTGGCTGCGCGCGGAAGGATTCTCTCTGCTAAGGACTTTGGCGTGAGATGAGCCAATTTCCTTCTAGTGTGCGGACGTGTTTTCTTTTTCTGTAGAAATTTTTCCAACCTCCACATCATCATACCTCCCTGTATATAATTATTATATGCGATCTTATTGTTAATAATTTGTTTGCTTTTTTTTTTTTCGGGGGGGGGTTTGTTTCTTTTCTCCATTTGTTCGGTTTTTAGGCGATTGCATCCGCCGTAATCTCTTACAATGTTATTCGGCTTCTACAGTCTCGTTCTTCTATACGTACCTTTACTTGATATATTTTGTTCTAACAGTTCTATTGCTGCAAATACATAGTTTAGGTTGAGTCTGCTCAGTATATAACATTAATGTTTACGGCGGTTGCAGCCTCAAAAAATTTCTGTATTATACGCTATGTCTCATTGTTCAGTTTCTTAGCACGTTTACTCTATAGACTTTGTCCAAATAGTTATGTTATGCTGTAAATACACAGCAAATGTTTGGTTGACTAATATCATTTGTGTTCAATACAGTCACGAAAGTGGTCAGCATCAAACACAACATTTGTCTTTGCTTTTATTATGTACCCATATACTCTGACTTTGTAACATTTGCAAGACTGACCTAGGAAATTCTGTCTTTTCACTCTCTATCTTCCTTTCGACTCTATCGATGTCGGAAAGAGCAGGCTGGTGTATGCACATTTAATTTTACAATCTCATGCAACAAGTTAATAATATAGAACCCTGTGTTTTCGTTCACTTTCTTTCTGGCCACAACCTACTTCCACCCCTCTTCTACATGTCCAAGAACACATCACATAAATACACTATTGGGCACATGTGAGTGCAGTATGAAGTTGCGCGTGAGTTTAGTATCGTAAAATATTCCACGATTTTGACAATGTAAAGTTAACGGAGAAAAAAATGAGGATATAATAATCAACAGGTTTTAACAGCAGCTCGTCCTCACAAGCGGGATTTGCAGCAACGGCACCTCACTGCTAACAAGCCTGTAAAAGTAGACTTTACCCCAAAGGAGTTTTGATTTTGAGATGCTTTAACGACTGTTATCCTTGACGATTTCAAAGAAGGTCACAGGGCTGAACTACCAAAATGGTTGCCGCTTGTTTTGGCATTTCAAGACCGACATGTTCTGACATAGCATAAAAAGCGCTGTAGCGTTTTCTAAAAACGTTCATGCAGATATCAATCACACACAGCTGGCTCCTTTAACCTGTGCGTGTGTGTGTATGTGATTTGGATTTTTAACGTAACTAACAATTTTTCAGTCATATCACTACGATGTATGCTGTGTGGTAGTTTATAGTGATATCTGGCACTGGGGCATAATGGTGCAGACATGTAGTGTCATGTCCAACCAAGTCACACTATTCTGACACCAGCCCATCTTCGCTAGCCAAGTTTCCGAAAGCCCTTGGCCGATCGAAAAGCTATATTGGTGCTTTGTCTTATCGATATCTATTGGATTTCCTGTGTTGGCTCCTTTTGCATATAATGCCAACTAACCAACAGCGCGGTGCATTGTACATAGGCCGAAAACGCTGGTTGCAATTGACCTAAAAAGTATAATTTGTACGTTTAACATCGAAGTATGACTATGTATCAGAGGGAAGCCATTACAGGTGTATTTGAGTGAAAGGTATTTGTGAAAACACGGACCTACACTAGAAAACTGCTTATTTATCAGTCCATTCAAGTTGAGTGCTCCCCTTGTCTCGATCAGGTAGGAACAGTGTTCAAATTTGAACAACTTAATTTCAATTGGATGCGGTAGCTTGTCCCCGCATCCAATGAAATTCACAGACCCGAAGCACAGAAATATCTGCTCGATATGCCAAGATGTAGATAGGGTTATCGGAACCTTGGCTAGCGAAGATGATACCAGTCCGACCAGTCCTAGCACTAACCTCTTAATACTGAACGCCAAGCGATGCAGCTGCTAGTGCCATTTTCATAAGTATTTGGTATGACTCGGCCGGGGTTCGAACCCGCGACCTCCCGCATTCGTCCTTTAACCTAAAGCTAATGGTTGTATAACATGTGCATATGGTAGTGCATATATTGAATGCTTATAAGCGTTGTTTCTTTTCTTTCAATTTAATGTTGACTATTGTACTATTTCACACGGCCTCGGGTGGCCAAGTGGAATAAAGCGCTCGCCTTTACCGATCTCTGCCATAGTAGCTGCAGCGGGTTTGGTGGTTCTTATCGGGTTTTCCCGGGTTCTTCCTCCGCCAGTTATACTGGCCGTCGTGTATAACTTATCTTGCGCTGAGAAATGACGTTAAACCCATAACATTTCACAAAGTATGTAATTTACAGATACATTTATTATGGAAAGGTGGGACCTTAACTATCGCTATTTGATTTGGTACAATACTCGTTTGTGGACAATGTCAAGAAAATGAACTTTTTTATTATTTAATTTCGATTTTTGTCTTATATTGAAAGTTTCCATGCAATGTCTTGCCTTAATGGGTTTTCATCCTGTTTTGAATAGACCGCCTACTTTGTTAAACTCTAACAAATTATCCTTGCCCATATAAGGCAAATATTAATTATACATTGCGATTGCATGTGACATGTGAGACAAATTTCAACCCATTTTGCTAGCCAACGTTCAGATGTAGATAGGATTATTATATCGGAACCTTGGCTGGCGACGATGATTTCAACCCTACTTTCCAGTATCCAAGCAGACAGACATTGGTTTTCCTGCATTGAAGAGTAACTCTCCACATTGACGTATACTAACCAATATGTACCAACAATATGTACTTCAAAACCATTGATATTTTATAGTCTATGTAACAAATATGGGCTCCGGTGACTAAGTGATATAATGCCTTTACAGATCATTGACATCTCACCTCTGGCCAGAGTGGGTTTGAGTCTTGGGCTCGGTCAACGTGGTTACGTGAGAAAGCTTGCCAGTAGATTCCCACGGGTCGGTGGTTCTTCCCGGATTCTTCCTCCACCAGATATACTGACTGCCATATGTAACCCATCATGAGGCGAGAAATGGTGTTAAAAACAAAACTGCCACAACTATGTATCAAATAAACGAATCAATGGATGATGACCTATCATGCATTATCTCCCCTATGCATTATCTCCCCTAATGGTGAAGATGGCATCTATATCCGCTTTCGTACTGGTGGCAACCTCTTCAACTTAAAGCGATTTCAGGCCCACACCAAGACCTTGGAAAAACTGATCAGAGAACTTCTCTTTGCAGACGACGACGCCTTTGTTGCCCAAACGGAAGCCGCCATACAGCGCGTAACATCCTGCTTTACAGAAGCTTGCCAGCTCTTTGGTCATGAGGTCAGCCTAAACAAAATTGAGGTACTTCACCAGCCTGCACCTAAGGAAGAGTATGGGCCACCAAGCATTTTCATTGACCAGACGGAACTGAAAGCAGTCCACCAGTTCACCTACCTGGGCTCTGTGATCTCCTCTGATGCCAGGATCGACAAAGAAATAGACAACAGACTGGCCAAGGCAAACAGCGCCTTCGGCAGATTCTATAAACGAGTGTGGTGCAACACCATTCTCAAGATAGACACAGAGATCAGAGTCTACAGAGCTGTCGTACTGACCACCCTCCTACATGATGCCGAATCCTGGGTCACCTACAGCCGCCACCTCCGACTCCTTGAACGCTTCCATTAACGCTGCCTCCGCACCATCCTCAACATCCACTGGAGTGTCTTCGTCACCAACACTGAAGTTCCCAAGCAAGCAGAGATCACCAGCGTTGAGGCCACGCTCATGAAGATACAGCTGCGCTGGGGCAGGGCACATCTCCAGGATGGAGGATCATCACCTGCCAAAGATAGCACTGTATGGTGAGCTGTCCACTGACCACTGTGATAGAGGGGCACCTCGAAAGAGATATAAAGACTCCTAGAAAAAGACCCTCACCACCTGTGGCATTCACCACCGCCGATGGGCATCATAAGCCGCTGACCGTGAAAGTTGGCGACGTACCACCGGGCCACTGCCACTTTTGAACAAAACAGACGGGCCAGCTTGGAGAAAAAAAGATGGCGAAGAATGAACCGGGAACCATCGGCAGCACCAACCACAACCAAGACCATACCCTGCAGCCTTGTGGACGGACGTGCCTGTCACGTATTGGGCTCGTCAGCCACCAGCGTGCCTGCAATAGACCTGAACATCACCCTTCCTAAATCTTCGCAAGCGAAGTCAGGCCAACAACAACAATTATCTCCCCTATCAGAGTCGCTTTAAATAGTGATATTTGACGTGATTCAATTAACATATAAAAATTCATTTTGATTATTCATAATAATTAAAATGGTCATCCTGTGACTAGTCATCATGTAAATTAAATATAAATTAATTCAAAGTTTCAAAATTGTTAAGGAAATACTAATGCTAAAGAAATAAGCAAATAAAAGTAATAAAATAAGCTGCATACAATTTGTTTATCACATTCACGATGGTATGGAGCTCAAAGAACTAAGAATACTATGACTATTTCTATTGTTTTTTATTATCAGTAATTAGATCATTCGGTGTGCAAATAATATAAATGGAGCAAGAGTCCCTTGAATGGACGGATGCTGTACTGTCTGAAAATAATGTCAAAAAATTCAAGATACGACTTTTCTTACTTTTAATTGCCGAGTATCGAAACCATTCCGAATATTCTTGAGTGAGAAGATTTTCAAATCAAATACTGTGGCAGCCACATTAGGACAAACTTGACACCATCAGAAGACTTTTGGTGAAAACCCTATGCCAATACGACCATTCAAGAGAAATCAAAAGGAGAGATTTTCAATATGTTACTTGTGGCAGCCATGTTGGATGTCTGCTGGGAACGATTTTCATTTTGGATCAAATAGATATTATAAGAAGTTTTTTGATGAAGATCCCATGTCAACATGAGCATCGATTCCAAAGAAGCAGTGATAACAACAGTTTTTTTCAAGATGGTGGTCATACTCTGTCAGACTGGCACGATCTTCGTTCAGTACCAACTAGACACCATAAGAAGTCTTCTGGTGAAAACCTACTAGTACAGTCGAGACGTTTTTCCATTTTGGAGTAGTACAGACAATATAGCATGCATAAAAAGTTTAGCAAACATGTCATCATAAATTTATCAGTTGAAAATTGAAATCTGTGTGAAACTCCTGACAATTCAGTAAAAATCTACACCACTACGTCAGACTAAAAACTTTTCTTGCTTTCAGCTTATAGTCAATATATGTCATGTATCTCTATATCAGTAACTCATGGTACATAATTTTATCAAATTTTATGTAATTTTTTATTTATGGCTGTAAATTGTACAGATTATCTATAGTTGGTGGCGGACGTGCTTAGGGTCTATTCAAAGATATTAAAGAACGCAAAATTGGATAGAATCTATTAATATATACTCACGTACGTGTTGATAATTGTTAGTAACAGAACTATTAATAAACTTGTTTACGAGATTCTACCTCTCTTCCATTGGACAGAACGGTTAAGTGGTATCTCAGAAGAATTTAGTTAATTCCAATAGGTCATATGAATAGGTATTTTGAAATGATATACCAAGTAATACGATCTGTCACGTGGGGTATTGCGACATAATTGTTGTGACAAACGCTTGAATTTGTATATCTGGAGAAAACTGAACAATTAGATAAATTCCTATTTTGGAGTCTTTCTTATTTCTTGTGTTCCTGTTGTAACATCAAGTATGTAGATCTGTTTTATGTTGTATTTAGGTATTATCTGAGAGGAAAAACATTTGTTTAGGCTCTTCGGTGGAAATAGAAAATGATCATCTTTTGGACAATGTTATTCTGGACTTGTTGTGAATTATTCAAGAGTTCCGAATAACGCCATTTGACAACGTTACAATTCTTCGCGGACCAGTTCATTTCCGGTTCTGAAATTTATACATAACTTTTCATTCTTTTGGATTTTAACAGAACTTTTTCAGGATTATTTTTAAAATACTTTTCTTACTTTCAGCTTATAGTCAATATATACTTCATAATACTGCAAGTTCCTCTCACATTTCCATTTATAACTTGTTGGATTTGCTTTCTTATGTTACTTTGGTTATGACCAGAGAGTCGTAACAATAATTGAGGACTTGTCATGGATACGAATTTTAGAAATATTTAAGAGAAATTAAAATTGTTTTGAAATTTAAATTTATTTTAGTTCAGAAATTTCTTTATCCCTACCATTGATTTTACGTTGTGAAACCAACATGCTCTCAGTGGCATTCTTAAGTGGAGAACTGTCAGTCTTTGAAAAATGATGAATTGCTCCAACTTGCTAGACATTATGTTCTTTCGGAGGCAAAGCCATCTTTGTTAAAACAAAAAACATTATTTTGGTTCAATATTTGGTAGAAAAAATATTTTTGATACAAGTGTTTTGGGTTTCATTAGCAAGTCTCCATCTGGTTCTAATTTGCAAGTTATGGAATTGAAATTAAAAGAATGAGACGGAGTTAAGAAAACTTGGGCTTCAGAGAGAGGAAAGAAAGAAACAAATGAAAATGCAAATTCAAAAAGAGGATAGAGAGACATATTTAACAAGAAGAAGAATGGAAATGAAAATGCAAATGCAGAATAAAGAAAGTGAGACAAATTCAGATAGAAGAGAGATGCAGATGAAACTGCAAATGTAAAATGTAGAGGTACAAATGAAATTGGAGAGAGAGAGAGAGAGAGAGAGAGAGAGAGAGAGAGAGAGAGAGAGAGAGATGCAATTAAAATTAAAACATTGGAACTGACAAGAATAAAGCACACCACTTGAGAAAGCTGGAGGGGTTGGGTTGGATGTTTCTACAAATACTAGATTTGTACCCGTTTTAAAGAAAAAGAAGTGGACCAATCTTTTTCACATTTCAAAAAAGAGCCGACATTTTAAAATGGTCAAGACAGCAGAGAACTTTGTTATTACAGGGTATAATTATTGGATAAGCTTTTAAGTTTATACTTCGCTGCCAGTAGAAGCAAGTGCCGATTACGAATTGGTCAAGGAATGTATCTTGAAGGGTTATTAGTCGGTACCTGAGAAATACCGACAGAGGTTTAGGAATAGCAAAAAGGAAAGTTGTCAAACCCATGTCGAGTTTTGCAAGGCAATATTATTTGACAGGTGGTGTACATCTAAAAAGACAGAAAAATATTATCACAAACTTGGACAATTCCCATTAACTGAAGAGTTTACGAACTGCGTCCACAGTGACGTCAAGATTTAACTTGATGAATACCATGTAGACACTTTCCAAACGATGATGGTACAGCTGATGACGAATACTCCTCGACTCACAAAGTTTCTTTTATCATAACGTTTTCCTCTCAGTAGATGGTCAGTAAGAAACCATCTCAGTCTCAAGAAGTACTTATAAATTTAAATCTGGCACATTTTATACGAATCAAACGTCTGATAAGACTGCTCAGAAATCCTTGCTTCTTCCTATGTGAACTTATTGCAAGAAAACGGGCACGTCATTTCTGACTGCAGTAAGTTAAAAAAAAAGAACAAGCAATAGAATAAACACAGAGCTGTTTCAAATGCTTTTGTTTCTCAGCGGTCAAGGCCATCGTCATGTATTGGAAACAATACATTTGCACGGTCAAACAAACCCCCGTCTGATTCTAATATTAAGAATTATGAACCACTTATGTCGAATGGTTCTATATTCTTTACTAGTGATTCGGTCAATCCTATCCTTATTAAAATATTAAGGGACACTGGAGCTTCTCAGTCTTTTATTATCAAGTACTTTGCTTTTGTCCGAATAGCCTTCCTCTTCTGAAAGTGTTCTTGTTAAGGGAGATAGGTGTTCTTTTATTCAAAATGCACTCCATAATGTTAATTTAACATCAGACTTAGTTTCAGGACCAGTGAATATCGGCGCAGTGAATTCTATGCCCACTGAAATTGAAAGTGATGTTTCCAAATAGTGTAGGTCTTGTTTTATTTGGCTGTTGGGCAGTTTGAGGGTTTTTAAAACTATCGTTTGGTCATGTTGTCCGTGGACCATTGGCATTGATAAAAGAAAACCTTCTTTTAACAGAGGATTCCAACATTGGAGTGGCAACAAATAATGTTCTGTCTGCTCATTCAAAAATACAATCAAGACACGTCAAAACTATAATGGTTAAGATATTGTGGTTCGTATAAAATTAAAAATAAAGTGATTTAAATTATTATCAACACTCATGGGAGGCGGAAATAGAAATTACTCCATCACGAGCCATGTAAATATGTTAAAGGAGTATGCTGATCAATTATAGTTCTGTAAATCATTCAATAAATGTACTTGTTCCTGTCCCCCACAATGATGATTTAAATTATGTCATACAACTGGACTGTTATGTCTCTGGTTCAATCAGTCTTCGTAAGTCTGTAATATTAAAGGATACGGGCTATAAACTTTGAGATCTATAGCCACAGGGAAAGAATGATTTAAAGGAGCTAAATTGTGAATATAAGCACTTGTTTCCGGATGTTCCAACTTGAACAAACAATATCTACTATGATGTTGAAATTGTAGATTCTAAGCCTGTAAAACAACACCATTACAGGATGAATCCTCTCATGCAGGAATGTTTGAAAAAAAGAAATTGAACATTTTTTGTATTCTTGTGCCAAAACCAGATAATTCCTTCTCTATATGCATTGATTACAGAAAAGTGAACAATGCCACCAAAACAGATTTGTTTTCACTATTAAGAACTGATGAGTGTATTGACAGAATTGGAAATGAAAACTATGTCACCAAGTTTGACCTGTTAAAAGGATTCTGGCAGATCCCACTTACAGAAAGAGCAAAATAAATTTCAGCTTCTGCAACTCCAGATGGACCCTACCAATACAACGCGATGCCATTTGGTATGAAACATTCTCCCTCAACATTCCAGAACTTAAATGAATATGGTAACATCTGGCACAGATGGCTGTGATGCGTTCATGGGCAATGTCATTATATACAGTGACACTTGAAGGATCACCTGGATAATATCTAGAAATTCTTCATTCAGTTGAATGAGACAAATCTGACAATATAAGTCAACGTGAATTTTGCCAAGCTTGTGTAATACTTTTAGGACACATTATGGAACAGTCAAGAGTTTAGAAACTAAGGTTAAAGTTATCTCTGAATTCCCTGTGCCTGATGCAACTAATGCAATATCTGGGTATGGCTGGATATTATCAAAAATTGTGCTAACATTTTTCCATAACTGCTGAGCCCCTAACCAATTTATTAGGTAACAAGTCCAGGTTTTATTGGTCTAACAAATGTCAGGAGGCATTTGATAAGTTAAAAGTCATTCTTACAAGTGCACCAGTCCTTTCAGTTCCAGATTTCAACCAACCATTTAAAATGTTTGTTGATGCAAGTGATGTAGGGGTTGGTGGCATATTAACTCAGTATGATAAAAATGGCGTGAATTATCCAGTGATCTATGTCTCTAAAATATTAAATAAACACCAGAGAATTTATTCCACTATCAAAAAAGAGTGTTTGGCTTTAATTTTGGCTTTACAACACTGTGAAGTATATTAATTCTGTTCCTTCTCCAATTATTGTAATCAGTGATCACAACCCCCTTACTTTCAACAACAAAATGGAAAATAAAAGTCAGAGGTTGTGGCGATAGAGTTTGACACTGTAAGGATACAACATCGACTTTCGGCACATCTAGGGAAAAGAAAATTTAATTGCAGATGAACTTTCATGTGCATTGGAGTTTTATATTGCTTTATTTTGTACACATTTTTGCACATGCATTATAATAATAATAATAATGAGGACTTTGTATAGCGCCTAATCTTTAGAAGCTCTAAGCGCTTTACAACATTTGACAAAACTTAAAAAACGTATATAATGATATGATTACAAAATTAAAAACAAACACCACGAAAGTAGAAAACAGAAAATATGCTGTAAATATTTAAGGCAAGGATACATTATTAGGTCTTTAAGTCTGTTCTTGCAGTTGAAATAGGTGAGTTTTAAGAGCGCTCTTGAATGAGATCACTGTGTCTTTGTGTCTAAGTGCAGTGGGCAATTAGTTCCACGTTGCTGGGCCCTGGTATGCAAAAGAGCGTTGTCCATATGATTTCATCTTCATAGTGGGAATGATGAGAATACGAGTGTCAGAAGAGGAGCGTAAGCATCTTGCAGGTGTGTACACATGGGTGAGGTCAGATAGGTACGTTGGACTGGAGCCCGTCAGTGAAACGTAGCACAGAGAACAAATTTAATGTTTAATTCTGGATCGTATGGATAGCCAGTGTAGGGTAGAGAGCAGGGGAGAGGCGTGCTCTGATCGTGGTACTCTAAGGATGATTCGAGCAGCTGTATTTTGAACTTTTTGAAGTTTCTGAAGTAGATATTGAGACGAACCAGACAGAATTGAGTTACAATAGTCCAGTCTTGAAAGTACTAAGGAACACACAATTATTCATCTTCCTGTGGAATTTCATTATTATTATCAATTGCGTGTTTGATCACTGTGGAAAAAAAGCTTTATTGCATATATATATATATATATATATATATATATATATATATATATACATATATATAAAAGCTCAACTTTATCTGTAGCACATATACAATTATGGTCACATAAACATCTGTTCATTGTGTACATACTATCTGACTACTGCTGGAATGAGCATTTATTGCAAATAAAAATGTGAGTACATATTACAAAATAGTAAATTGAAAAACTAATGATATACAAACACAAAAATCATAAGGAACACAAATTTACAATTCAATAAGGGTCACCTCCCATCCTTTAACTTCCTCTCCAGTACATTTGGTTCCTGATTTCCCATTATGTAACCATTCCTGTTTTATTTACTCCCTTAAACAAACCACTTACACTACAGTAAAACAGTTCTATCCCATCCCAAAACCATTGGAAAAAAGGACTAGAATAATGGACAGGAATTGAAACTCGAAAACAATTCTCCTCCAGTGCAAGACTGTTGTTTTTTGGGGTGGGGGTGGGAGTCATTTCAATCTTATGGATTTTCATCCAACACTTCCGCAACATGCTGAGAGAAGTTGTTTGATTTTTGCTAACTGTGCAATCTGATCATATGTCGGGTAGATCAAACTTTGCAACCCAAGCTCAACATCATCTGTGGTACATGTACAATTGATCAATTCTTTACAAGCTTTAATTGATGCCTGCTATTAGCCAATCAAATTTGGAATCCCATGCATGATTACACTGTCTGCCATTACCTTAGACAAGCTACACCCTATTAGATCTCTAAGTAAACAAACTTATTGATCATTTGCTTTTGATTGTGTTATGCATCAATGTAAATTTTGTATGTGACAGTGGGATTTAAATATGGCAAAGAGGTTAGTTATGGTTTGTGCAAGAGCAATGACCAATGTCCTAAATGATTAGAAAACAGTGTGAAGCCAAACACAAACTTACAAAAATGCATGAGATTGATCAAACTTTGCAGAAGGCCTCATGAAAATTACACCCGTTGAAAAGCAATTCAAAATAAATACATTTGTACAAGGGTAAGTATTGGTTATAATTGCATGCAGTTTATAAATATCCTATTTTCAAGCAATACTCTTTTGTGAAACATGACCTTCTGCCTAGTTACCAAACAAATCAATTCTGGATAAACTATGGTTCCAGCTATCCGAACACTTATCACCTTCACCTGCCTTGAGTAATAATACTGCTCAAACATTTACAGGTCCTTATGAGTCATTAAATGGAAGAAAATTATATCAAAAACAACACAGAAACTCCAAAAATAAAAAATAAATAAAAAATACTGTATATCTACATATCTCTATTTTTAAAAGATAAAGCCAAATGCTTCCCCAACTAAAATGATGCATAAATTGAAGATTAATTTTCCAATTCACGACTATCCTTCCTTTTGCAGCAATCTGTAAACAATATCTGGCCAACAGGAATTTCCAGATCCTTTGCCAGCTGATACCTTGGCTCCAAATCCCAAAGCTGCTAGAAAAAGCCCTACCAAAAGGAGAAAGTTAAATTTTGATACTGAAGGGTATGTCTTAAATTTTTAAATAATTAATTTTTCCTTTCCTGGTACACATTTCCAAGGGTTTGATAGGTAGATATGGGTAATTTCAACACTTTTGTTATTTGGAAACAAAGCATTCAGTTGAACATTTTCAGCAGTTTCAGGAATTAAAAAAAAATCAATATTGTATCCAACTGTCTGTTCTATTTAAAAGGATCAATCACAAACACCAAACACATCCAATTTTTATTTTGACTTCAGTATGTACATATATAAGAATTTTTGGTGGTAAAGTGGCTGATATAACACTCTTGACCAGCAACAGTTTTTATTAAGATGATGTTACATAATCCTTGGAAGTTTAAATGCTATTAAAAGAGCACCTGTCCAAGTAAAGCATAAAAAATCATGTAACTTACCCTGCCTGACAAGTACAGTGTGTAAGTGATATCTGCGTTGGCTTTATGTTCATGTGTGGATCATACAGAGTTTTTCATTGTTCTTCAGGCTTCTATGTTATTTTGTAGAAGTTAATATGATGTCCTCAAAATGTTTCCATCATGATTGGTATCCTGTGATGAAATTCTTGAGCTGCTGTGGTCTGCTTTTTAATGATTAATTGATATCTCTAACAAAATCAGGAGAAAAATTTGATGGAAGATGGCCAACTGTGCTCTACATTCTAGCGACGAAGAAGCCATATTTTGCACCTAAGTGTTATCTCCCATACGGGGGCAGAGTTACATACACGGTGTGGAGAGGTCACAGGAACATATGTTAATCACTAGTGACATGTACAATGGCATATCTGGATATGCTATGGTATTGTAGTAAATGAGCCTTTATTCCAGATAAGAATGACGAGAAATCTAAAAATATGAAAATTAACAGTGTGCAAATGGAATAGTCGTAAAGAGCATGAATGGCTCAAATTCAATAAGTCATCTCACATAGTAAAGCCAGCTCTTACATAGGGCTGCTTTCCATCCTATAATTATTCCTGTGTAATTTACTCACTTTAACAAACCACCTCTAATATAGTACAATGGTTCCAAGCTATTTCAAAGAAATGATTCAAATAATAGGGAGGAATGGAAACTTGAAAGAAATTCTCCAGAGCATCAAGGTTAGGTTTGTTTTTTGCATGTGTGAGGTTGTTTCAATCTTATAGATTTTCATCCAAAGCTTCCCAAATGTGCGATGAGGAATGTGGTTTGATTTTTGCTAATTGTGCAGCCTAATTATATATCAGGCACATCAAACCTTACAAAGATAAATAAAACTAAACTTTATAATTTACCAATAACAAAAATTTAAAAACAAAATTTCCAAAATCATAAACAAAGAAAACGTATGGAAATAATAAAAATTACATTATTTACAGTATTACTGTACTATCCAGTCTCCTTGATACCCTAAGTCTTTAGTGAGCATATCACCAGAAACTTGGAAGATTTTGTGTTGCTCACTATGATACCTTTCTCAAACAGCATAATAGTTTAAAGGAAACAGTTCTGCTGATCAGTAGGTGGAATATTTTCTATTTTTCTAAGGTGTCAATTACACCTTGCAATGTTATACTCACACAGAATAATGTTATACTGCAGAGAAAATAAATGTTATGTATAAAAAGACATATACTATCATATCAGATGCTTATTTAAAAACATGTCTGATATGCGAGAGAGAAAAAATGTTCTAAATATGGAAAGAAATTTACCCAACACTTTATCTGTATGAACAAATAAAAACAAAAAGACCGTTTTCACGTAAAATTGTCTGAAATTGGCATATCATCAACTCAAAGCAATGTAAGTTTCAATTTGCCACTTTGCAAATCCCCGATTCATGTACAGTTGTCTCCTTTTGCCTTGCATTCCTAATCTGATATGTAATTATCTGCTGTGAGGTGTACTAACCTGTATGAATGAATGGCTTGTACTTCCAAATAGTTTGCAATTAATAGACTATAAAAAATGAAAGAAATCAATTCACTGATTATACAAAATTACAACATTTAATTAAAGCATCTATGTTTCATGTGATTGTTGAAAATAATTAAAATTATTTTTAAAATCTGGGACCAAATGATTTATACATTCATCACCCAAGAGTTTCAATATGTTAAGCAAATACACAGCAATAAGGCAATAAGAGCAATATACAAGATGTTCAAAAACACTATTTTTAGTACCAGAACACACTGAAACTGCTTTTCTAAACTGACAAGTACTATCCGCATGGAGGTATACTGACTGATACACAAGAAAAGTATGTACTTCAAAGCGGTTTACATTTTATATCTGAAAAAAAAAAAAATCAATTAATGGATTATAGAGTTTTAACACATTTATAAAACACACCCATAATTTCGTTTGAGTATTCCAAATAATTTTAAAAAGTCTGAAACCTGTGAGCCAGTGCTTTACAGATAAATCAGTCAAGAGTTTCAATATGCTGTGCAAATATACAGCCATAAGGAAAAAAGCAATAAATATGTTCAAGAGGTGTTATTCTCTTTCACAATCATACTGGACTCAAAGTACTAAGAAAACAAAACTATTTTCTCTGTGATTTTAAGAACAGTTATGTATTAATTATTTTTCAGATCAACAAATAATTATACATAAAGATATTACTAACCTATCTCTTAATTCCAATATATACTTGCTCACGAGTCCAACTGCAAACTGCAGACTTAGAATCTGCTGTCAACTATATGCTGGCAGATCTGGGTCTAAGCAGTCTGTTACAAGTAATCAGTAAAACAAACAACACAGACCTGAATCTGCCAGTTCATAATGCAATAAAAATCAATCTTGTTTACAATCTGACTTGACTTACAAGTCAGTTCATATGGTACACTTTACAATGATACATTCTCATACATTCTTGAAATATCCAAAATTTTTACAAGAAAAAAGTCCCCTCTACCAAATGTTAGAGAACAAAAAAAATTATAATAATACCTAAGTGCTGATGGTGAGACTGATGCTATTCAATACAAATTTGCAACAGATGTCCAAAATCGTCCATCCTAAAACTTTCTGTCTTTATCTGGTATTCAATACACATATAATGGATTCAACTTGAACCACTCTCAACCTTAATTCTTAAATAAATATGTATAGATTGATTACAAACAATTTAAAAAGAGGCAATATGCAAATGTAACAATCCCAAAGTGTATGAATTGTACAACTACATGTATTTAAGTAATCCAGTTGATCTGCTGCACCTCAAATCATCTTAACTCAATTCTCTTCAAACCAAAATCTTTCATATTATAAAATATCTACCTGACATGAACGTAACATGCAGTACAACTTCAGCAACAGTCACTTCTAACCCTTTAAGTATACCTTTCTAGTACAGCTTCTTCCTGACTGTCCATCCTGTGACCATCCCTTTATAATTTGCTTTTTCACAAATTACCTCCATAACACTAAAACTGTTCCATCCCAATCCGAACCATTTCACAGAAGAGCTGATTAAAAGTTTATCTCTATGTACAGCTTTTTCCTTAAGTCCCATCCTGTTACTATCCTTTGTAATACACTCCCTTTTTCACAAACCAACTCCATTACACTGAAATTATTCCATCCATTCCGAACCATTTCATGGAAGAGCTGATTAAAGTTTTATCTCAAAGTACAGCTTCTTCCTGAAGTCCCAGCCTGTTACTATCCCTTCGTAATTCAATCCTCTTTTCACAAACCAACTCCATCACTCTAAAACTGTTCAATCCCATTCCGAACCATTTCACAAAAGAGCTGATTAAAAGTTTATCTCTAAGTACAGCTTCTTCCTTAAGTCCCATCCTGTTACTATCCAATTGTAATTCACTCCCCTTTCACAAACCAACTCCATCACTCTGAAACTGTTCCATCCCATTCTGAACCATTTCATTGAAGAGCTGATTAAAGTTTTATCTCTAAGTACAGCTTCTTGCTTAAGTCCCGTCCAGTTACTATCCTTTGTAATACACTTCCCTTTCACAAACCAACTCCATTACACTGAAATTATTCCATCCATTCCGAACCATTTCATGAAGAGCTGATTAAAGTTTATCTCTTAAGTACAGCTTCTTCCTGAAGTCCCAGCCTGTTACTATCCCCTTTTCACAAACCAACTCCATCACTATGAAACTGTTCCATCCCATTCTGAACCAATTCATGCAAGAGCCGTTTAAAAGTAATGCAATGAAACTCTGCAAACAATTCTCCTTCAGCTCAAGGCTTACTCTTGAATTTATTTCAATCTTTTTGGTTCTCCTTAAAAAGCTTTTCCAATATGCATAAACAAGTGTGGTTTGACTAATCATGTAACCTGATCATGTAAGGAAGATCAAACCCAACAAAGATAAATAACAATCAAACTATATAATTTACCAATCAAGAAGATTTTAAAAAATGACATTCCAATATCAAAAACAAAGGAAAACATAATAAAAAAACCTTAACCTTATATATAGAATTACAATACTATTCACATCTCCATACTACCCTAAGTCTAGTTCCTGTGTTATGGCTTAGCATTCTAATGTCTCCATATTACCCTATGGCTTCATTATTCCAATGTCTAAAAAATACTCTAATATTAGCTTGTGTGTCATGTATAGCTTCACATTCCATTGTCTCTATACTATCCAAGTCTTAATGGTGTGTTATGTATGGTTTCACATTCAAATATCTCCATACTACCCTAAGATTTGCTGAAGTGTTATGTATGACTTCACATACTCATGCCCCCTTATTACCCAAAGACTTGTTAGTGTGTTATGTATGGCTTTGCCATCAAGGCTTACTAGTGCATTGTATGTGACTTCACATTCTTATGTGTCCATACTCACACAAAACTTGCTGATGTGTTGTGTATGTCTTCTCAACTAAGACTTGCTGGTGTGTTATGTATGTCTTCACAACTAAGACTTGCTGGTGCATTGTGTATGGTTTTGCAAACAAGAACATCTGCCTTTCAGTTTTGGTTTATCTTGTGCTTCTTAAAAGGAAAAAGAAGTACAAGATTAGTTACATACTCTACTGTATCTCTGTTTCAACTGTCTTGCATAATGTAAGGTGATAATTCCGTAACTGCAGGAAATCTTCTGTTATACCATACATGCACCATGCACATGTAACAATACATAACCTGTCATCACTGCCACCTCATCAATCTTTTCATACAAGAAACTTGTAAAAAGGGGTCACACACAATTACCTCCATTCAGTGAAACAATAACACGTCTATATAAATAATCTACTAATTATGTTATTTCTGGGAATTCCCATAGATACCTCTGAGGCCAGTCTTGATTTAGTTCAAAGACTGCTTCCACAAATCTCAAAATAATAATAATAATAATAATGATAATAATAATATGTATGAACTAACACTCTTCGTGGACCTTTACACACAAATTACACTGATGCACACAAAATTAAAACAGAAGAAGAAGAAAAAAAAACAACCCACAAGTTCATACAAAAAAACTCCATTAATATTCAACAAAATTTATATATAGACATATTTTATAAGAACATAATCAAACTAGGTATATACAATACAAAAATAGCAAGACAATAAAGTGGATGCTTTGAGAATCAATATCGTTGCTACTTGCAAAAATGGTCCAACTCTCAGATCAAACAACTTTTTCATACTAATATTATTCTACTAGTCATCCCCTATTGAAAAATCTGATATCATACTTCTTGGATGCAGAAACTATACTACATATCCTATATCAAGGAAATCTTATAAACAAAGTGACTGAATACCAGATTTAGTAACATTATTATATCCATCACTTCCATAACTTATGATAGTGATGTTACTATAGTGTTACGATTACTATGAATTAAGACTCACAATGACATGATTTAATGAAATTACTATAATTCAAATGTGAAAAAAAGAGTCAAATGACCGTTGAGGAGATATCCTTGAGTGCTTCTGTAATAACCTAATTAACTGCCTACTGAGTGGCATTGCTGGATTTATTTTGTCAAATGCTAAAATCTTAATGGTCCTTAGACATGATGACATGAGCTAATTAACAGATTAATCTTTTCCAGTGGATGACAAAACAGGAAAGGTGCCAATGTAACAGTATCATCTGGGTGTTGGATGAGCCAAATTTTTTGCTAAAATTCAACCCCATAAACAAACTCAGAAGTTTTTGCCTTTAGCTAATCAAAGGATTTTTCTTCAAAAATTGCAGTGATTCATTTCAGAATTAACTGCAAGTTCTAATGAAATGCAAATCTTTTCCCTTTCTTTTTGGTCGATTTTATTTTATGGATCTGAATGTATTGTTCCAGGACGGTGCAACTTCCATGTGCCAACTGTTTTCATTAGTACAAACCATATGAATTACTGCCATGTTTTATCAGCAAAAAAGTGTATTGTGCCATTTAAAATCATTATTTTAGGAATTAAACACTTCAAACCACAGATTAAATCAATGTTTGTACCATTTAAAATCATTATTTTGAGGAATCAAACCAGAGATTAAATCAATGTATTTACATGACATGTCTGGCAGACCCCACTGCTCGCAGGTTATTGAGCAATGGGTGCATTAATACAGATTTGTCAGCTAGATATGATTTCAAATAACATTTCAAAGAGATTAAAATCTGCTTCAATCATAATTTGGGTCTCCCTAGATATCTCACACCACAGCTATACTGCGACTAATCTTCATGGACTCCACTACTTGCAAGTTATTGAGCAATCGGTGCATTAATACAGATCTGTCAGCTGGTTTTGATCTGAAATGATATTTTAAAGAGAATAAAGTCACCTTCAAGAAATCCCCAATGTTTTGTTTTGTCATGATTGGCTGTAGTGTTACTGTAGTATAGATCATATTAAGCTCACATTTCACGAATAGTCTGTTTCATTTAAATCATGTGCAAATGACTAAGTTTGTTTATTCACAATAAAAATCAAGCCAGTATTAATAACAAATTACCATGACAAGGATTCATTTCAAGTTCTTGCTACAGTCAAACTGGATGTAGATAATCCATGGGAAGAAGGCTGTGAAATTAACACAATCATAAGTATGTTGTTTTTTTTTTAAAAATACATGTAACATAGTCATAAATTGAAAGTCCTGTATTATTATATTATTTGTTCAAGTCTGTGCCAACACTAAACTTGAAACAAATGCACTACAGAAACACACACTAGCTTTCCATCATATTTCAATCCTTATTACTAAATATTCAAGGCAGGATTTCACCAAAAAACACTTATAGTATTTGAAAAAATACTATTTTTTTATATTTTATCAGACCTTATTATATATAATCTCTTCAAGTCCAAGTCCCCAGTTAGTATTGAAATAACCATTGGAAATCATCCAGTACTAAAAGAACCAATGGAATTCTGCCAGCACTGATACTGAATGAACAAATGGAATTTACAGATATAAACAATGAATGATTGCATTTCAAAATTAAACTGGTACCAAATGCAATAATATTCATAGTGACTGACACATACGGTTTAAGATGGGTTCACAGAGCCCCGTTCTCTTAGATAATCCAATGATTTGCATGCAAAAAGTCGGACTTTTCAAGGCTGTACAAACCATGCTGAAATATCATTTACAATGTGGCATGTATATGCAACTTTCTTTCCTTGACCAAATTATGACATCTGTCAAAATGTTTACCTTTCTGTTTCTTCCTTATACCATAATAAGAAACTTGGAAAGCTGCAGTTTCAAGCTCTAATCAAACATCAATTTATAACTGTACCAATGAATAGCTACTACTGTAACTTAAATTTTTTAAGCAAAACCGAAAATTATACTGAAGCATTTTCAAACTGAAGTCTAGAATTAACAAACTAACAAACAGAACACATTTACTGTATACAACAACTTTCTTGTTCAGCAGAGGGATTTCTTATCAATTTAACTCCGGACACAATGTCATCTACTCCATGGCCTTGTGCCAGGTATAACATCTGGCTGCTAGATGCATCAGTTGACCTTTGAGAGGAAGAGAAAGGCAGATCCTCAGAATGAGAGCTGATATTGTCATTGGAGCTGTCTGTAAAAGAAAAGGTCCCCTCATGCGGTTCAGGGCTGTAAAATGGATCAAACATAGCCAAGACATTGCCCTTCTCTACTGATGATGAACTCCTATGGATATCTAATGCAGGTTCAATCGGCTGATCCAGTATTGATAAAGGCTGAATCTGTTCTATGAGAGAAGGTGTGGTATTTTCATGCAGCGTGATCAAGGTTGCCTCCTCTATGTGGAACTCTTCAAGGCTTTTGTAGCAGATGAGATATTCTGGATAGCATTGCTTCAAATCAAAGACCACAAATAAAGCAGGGCTGTCTACATTGTCAACACACGAGTCAAACAGTTGGTGTGCTGTACCACCTGGTTTTTCAGGGGGCCGTAAGTAGCTGGCAGAACCAGTAGTATACTCCCCTACCAAGACCTTTGCCAGGAACATGTACCTCACTGCTGTAGTATTGGAACTATTTGTGTATCTGTGACTGTACTTGGCATCTCGAGCAAAATAAGCCCCTTTCCCAAGGGCAGTGCCATGTTTGCCACAAAGACGAAAGTCAAAACTGTTGGTGCAAATTCCTTGCACGGTGTCCAGGGAGTCTGTGCCATGGAAGAGGTTCCTTTCATCTACTTCTTTAGTCTGACCGGCTCTCTCCAAGCTGATCTTCATGCTCTGTTTCTGCCTGAAACACCATGACAAAATACAGAACATTTATTGCCTTGTTAGCAGCACCTGCCAAAATATGCAATAATTATAAAATCTTGCAAGAGAATAGTGCACAGTTATTTTCTTTTATATGTACCATGTATGCTCACTTATAAGTCAAGTCAAACTGCAAAGAACAAAAATTCTGATCTGCCGTAGCATATGTCTGCAGATCAAGGTCTATGTTGTTTGTTCTACTGATTACTCCTAAGAAACTGCACAGACCCAGATCTGCTGGTGCATTATGTGATAGCAGATCTGGATCTTTACATTTGCAGCTGGGCTCATCTTATAATTGAGGATATATGGTATTTTATCAACCGCCCCCATCCTGAAATGAACTACAAAGCAAATAATAACAATTAATATTAAGTATTACAGAAGCTGTAAAGTATTGCAATAAAAACTGCAATAATTACAACAAAGGGAGTCCATGACCAGAAACATACAAGAATGAACAATTATTTCAAGTCATCTTAAATATCTTCATTATATGATGGTGTTAAAAACTAAAGGGTCTGACGTATACAGGTGTAAGCAAATACCTGGCTATCAAACCAGACCAGTACATTACATGCCAATTATATAAGTATTTAGCAGCAATCTTGTTTACCACCATAGCCATAGACAAAATGATATATACCAGGATACTGTCTTTAACATCTTGCCATGTTGGCATCAGGTAAGCACCATTTTCAACCAGAACCAGCTGAATAAATACTATTATAATAGTGTTCAGTGAAAAACCCACATTGATATGACTACACCTTCAAAAGGAGTAGTCATAACAGGATTTTCAAGATGGCTATCATGGCCATAATACTGGTCTTGTCAGTACTGTTTATTCAGAATGAACAAGATATCGTAAGAAGTCTTTTAATGACACCCATTCACCCTTCTGCCATCTATATATTAATTATATACTTAGAATAATGTTTCCCCTGCCATTGTGTTGAACACATTCAGACCAGCATCTACTCATCATAAAAAGAGTACAGGAAACATCACATGATATGCCTGTCTCATGACCTTTTCCCTACTACCTTGACCTCTGAACTATGGACTTGACTGTTGTAAGATAAGGTGCATCTTCACTAGCCAAAGTTCTGATAACCCTATCTACACCTTGGCATATCAAACAGCTATAATGGTGCTTTGTCCTAGCGACATTTATTGGATTTCATGTGTTGCCTCCCTTAGTATGTAATGCTAACTAACCAAAAGCATGGTGCATTGTACATAGGCCAAAAATGGTGGTTGCAATTGACCTAAAAGGAATACTTCAAACTGTTAGTTTAACATCGAAAGTATGACTATGTACAAGAGTGAAGCCATTACTGGTGTATTTGACTGAAAGGTATTTGTGCAAACACAGACCTTCACTGGAAAATTGTTATTTACAAGTCCATTCAAGTTGTGTGCTCCCTTTGTCTCGATCACAAAGGAACAGTGTTCAAATCTGAACAACTTAATTTTGATTAGATGCGGTGGCTTGCACCGCATCCAATGAAATTCACAGACCTGAAGCACATAAATATCGGCTCAATATGCCGAGTTACAGATAGGGTTATTAGAAACTTTGTTAGCGAAAATGGATAAGGTGTGGACCTGGGTTAAGTTTCATCAAAATATTTGTAGGAGTTAAAAGTGACACTACCATTTCTTGTGACCTTGACCATGAAGAACAGGTGTGACTACAAAAATACAGGATACTATTAAGTTCAGGAATATAATAGGCTATTAAATTATATAAACCGGTTCATAAATTATAGCCATACATGGATAGTGGTCATGTTCATTGATGTGATCTTGACCTACTGACTTGTCGTGACATTTAGGACCAAGCAGATCTCAAGATGAAATGTAAGACAAATTTCATGACGTTCTTGCAAGTAGATTAGGAGTAGCCATTATACACAAAAGTAAATGGAAAATGAATGAATCAGTGATGCAGGCCCACTGCAAAAATTATTCTGGTCTTTGACCAGCTGTGCTGAAAATTTTCCATGGGCACGGTGCCTTGTCTATATGTACAGTTTTTGATGATGACCATAACATGTAACAGTTTCAAGCTGATCCACTGAAAACTGACACTAGTTGCAATCATGATATTCAGTCATACAGCACAATGCAGCCCCATGTGAAAAAGGGCAATAACTTACAAAAACTCGGACATAACTTTTGATCATCTATGACAATCAACTGTATAAACTGTCCATGACAATTAAGCTCGACTATTTTTAGACAGATTATTATTATTTTATATCTATTTCTTACTAAGATTACTGAAAGACGACAAAGCTGTGGGGTTTAGTTGTAAAAATTATTATTTCAAATCACATATTGTGTTCTGGCAGGTATGTCATATTTAAAGTTTGTAGATAATCTGACCAAAAATGTTGCTTCCAGAGTGGCAACAGGCTCAGCCAATCAGAAGCTAGATTACCTGATTAATATGCATGCATATCACTCATTACTAAACCCATCAAAAATTGTTATGATACAAGCATATTTTCCAAGTCTTAATCATTACAGCTTTGCCAGATCAAAACTGGATCAGAAATCTGACATCTAGTATGGTAACAGGGTGAGCCAATCAGATTCAAAATCACTTCATTTGTATGTGTGTATCTTGACCATTATCAAACTCATCTGAGATGTTAGCAATGGAAGCATATATTTGGAGTTTAATCATATAAAAAATTCAGTATTTCCTCCTGACTGGTATTAAGGTTAACCAATCAGATGCAAGGTCACCTCATTAATATGGACTGATCTTGCTCATTATCAAACTCATCAGAATTCTGAATGGAACTGGATCAGAAATATGGATTCCAGAATGGTAACAAGCAATTGGTGACCAACAGATGATGAATAACATGAAAGGTAATGCATGTTTCAGGGCCATACACTTTTCTAATGCATGTTTCAGGGCTCACTTGCCTTTACAGCCTGGAGTGGTAAAATGAAGTGAAGTTCATATCAGTATGTCATAGAAATAATACTAACCCATCATAGGCCATCCGTAACTCCATGTTCTGAACTCTACAGATAGAGATGGTAAGAAATTCCTTTGGATTAAGAGTGGTCAAGAAGGAGCGTTCGATCTTTATAAATTCAGCAGAGGTTCGTTTCAGCTCCACCAGTTCAAAGGCATGTGCTAGATCCCATGGAACCCAGCCAAGTGGTAAAGGTACTTTAACACCAGTTGGGACATCAATCTTCTCAGGACTGTAAAAATGATCATGATAAATTGTGAGCAGATTTTTAATTAGATTAAAATGTGCATAAAACTAGTAATCCATATAAAAGCAGTATATCCCCATGCTAAATTTTTCTTCTAATCCATTGTCCAATTCAATTCCCATCCCATGATTCCCAAACCCATTCCAGAATTCTGTCAAATGGATGAATGACCCAGTGCTTTTCTCGACTATTCCATTTCCCACTCTATTACTCTCCTATCATTCTTAGACTTACTCCAGGTCCTGTCCAGGGGATGGAGAGTTAAATGAACACATCTGTGAAACACCCCAAGTCATGCTATAAATACAACAGCTGCTGCATGATAGTGTTAAGGAACTTGTGCATATACAAGAATAATTATCAAAAAGTGAACATTTTTTCGTGTTTGGACAATAAAAATGTTAACTGCACAAACTTCAATCATAAGGAGATCTATGTACTAGCAAGTGAATATGCATATAACCAGTTTTTACCAACATGCAAGATCTCCACCTACTTTCTAAAGGTCCATGCCCAGAATTTATATTCTAAATTCTAGCATTTGTCACTGTACCCAGAGAACATTATTTTGCCAAACAGCAATCCCTGGGGCTTGGATGACTATACATAAATTTAAAAAAAATACTCTCTACTTTGACCATATATATATATATATATACAAATATATAGACATGATGTGTGTAAGGTTTGATGTTTTCTTGACTGATCCAAGCACCTGTGAATGCACTAAGCACATTCACCTTACACTTTTTCAACCCAATCGTGTTTTAACCTGTAAGCTATACATCTAAAATTTACTTCATTCAGTTATTTCAATATCACCTATTTTGTTTGACAGTAAAATCTAATAATAAAGTCTAAAGTCACTTAGTATCATATTATGTTCCTAGTTTAACTAAGGGCTATTCCATAGTGCCGCTTTGTCTAGGGGTACCTCTATAGAAAGAATTATGAAGATTATCATAAACAGCACATTATAGGCCTACCATCTGTTTTAAAGTTGTATATGATGGCACTTAAAACGCAAACTTTAATGCATATAAACCGTTACTTTTCATATGTGAATCTTAATTATCCTACATGGATGTCATCCAGGAAAGTCTGATCAAGGAACTTGCTCCAGAACAAAATTATTCTGCAAAATCTATGCCTTTTAAAACACCCTTTTTAAAAACTGCAATGACCTTGACCTTTGACACAAAACTAAAAAGGATTGATGATGAGCTAGTTCATATATATATATATATATATATATATATATATATATATATATATATACACATTTTTTTAAAATGTATATTATGGTCATTCTTTAATGACTGTATAAGTTACATGAATATATTTTGATTATATGCTTAATATATTAATAAATATTCACTGTACATGTTTTTCATATAGACTACATCACATTCTAGGATCACTTGTATCACTAAAATATGTAGCTCTTGAGCATGTAAAAAAGGTAAATAAAACAGGCATATAGCTAAAATGTGATCTGAAAGAATGAAATTTGTTAAAAACAATGAATAAAGCAAAATCCACATCTAATATTTTTAGAACTAAACAAGAATGTAACTAATGCTAACATAGGCACAATGTAAGTACTGTACACTAGCACAGGTCACACATTAAACTGAAAGTGGCCCATGAATTTACAAATTTAAAGTCTTTCTTGACCTCACTTTATTTCTTGTTGGAGAAATCCAAACACATGCATATGCAAAATAATAACGCAATCACTAAGTAGTTTTTAACCGTTTACTGACACCATGTCTTAATGAGAGCTGGTCACTGCTGTGTGAATAATGGCAATCCTGCCAATTTTGTCCGATAATTTTGAGTCTACAAGTGTAAGGATATCAAAGAAGTTATATTTTTTAAATGCACATGCCCAGTACATCTTGCAACACAAAAAATATTTTTTTTCTGGCGTCCTAAGACTTAATGCCATTATGGTACAAGCCAAACACAAAGTTTGGTTCAGGTCTGTAAAGTAATAATTATTTTGCAGAAAGCATTTTTATTCTCGGAGTCACAGTGACTATGACCTTTAATATTTTGACCCAAACAGGGTTATACCTTACCCCAATTGCAGGCTATCAACAAAGTTTGGTAACTATAAATGGTGGACAAATCCACATGCAATATAGCATGATATGCCCTCTTAAGGAGGAAAATAAATATACAAAAAAAGAATTCGGTACAGATCCCAACTTCCAACATCAATAAAAGCCCATTCCCCAGTCACCTACACAGAGTTAAATGAAATTGGCCCAAAAAGGCAAGAACAGTAATTTTCCTTTCACTCCAACTCTATGAAATTAAAAATCTTAAACAACCATCACTAAATATTATCAGTCACTCACTGTTTGATACAGGATACAATTTTATAAAACCACCTACTAATGTTTAGTCATCACATCCTCTGCGGACACAAACAAGGGACGTTGCAAAAGTTTCTGCCCCACTCCTGTTTCAATATTTATCTGCTCCATGCTTTTGAAGTCAATGCGGTATTTGAATTTATAGTTTTCACGGCTATACAGATAGGTGTCCTGGCATTTCTGTGCAAACTTTTGCTCCAAGGTAAACTGCAGCAATCCCTGAAAAAAAGACACCACATACTGTACATTTATATTCAAGGCTTCTAATTTTGTGTGATTTGATGAAAAATTTGTTTTTTTGGGAGGTAAAACAAATTTTAATTACATAATATTAACCTATCAATTCCCTAGCACTAATCCCCAGTTCAAGGTCAATTTCTTCCCCCAATTAGTAATTGGAACTCCAATTAACTGTATGTCGTTAAATGAAAAGCAGCTTGATCTCAGTCTTAGGTACTTCAATTATTCAGAATATCGTCCTTCATTGGTTTGGTTAACTTCCGTAGCTTATCCTGGTTGATATGTTAGGATTCAAACCAGCAGCTTTTCATCCATGAATCCAGCATACAGACCACTGACCAAGATTAAAAGAGGTCATCAGAGCTGGGAGAGAAATTAGGCAAAACTAGCACACATTAAAGTATTGCATAATTAAAAATAGTTTTACAACAACAAAAAAATACATTTTAACTGTAGCAATACAATACCTGCTTTATTACACTGATGCTTCTATCAGTCCAACAGGTGGCAAAAAATAAGCTGTCAAAATGAACTTGTATTTTCTGTTAGTATGGTGCTACTGCAGACTAGAGGATGGCTGAATAACTTTGTAACCTGCCAAAACTGGGCATAATGCCTATAACACTGACCAAAAAAGTTTATTACCAACACGATAAAAGCATAAAAACACAACAATGAGGTGGTGAAAATATATATGAAGGTTCCCGATCAATGGGGGATGTATCGTGTGTATAAAGAGTAATTAGATAAAAACAAAGAAATTTGGGTGATTGACAGAACAAATGTTGGTTCAAAATACTCAAGGAAATAGGGTTGCACTCTAGCCATATTCTAAATAAATGTTAACATCCTTCAAAAAAATTAAAATACAAGACACATATACAATACACGCCAACCATGAGAGCTATATAAGGGTAATTTTTGCTAATATAAGTTGCAAAAATGAGTAACCTGAGCACAGAAAGTGTAATTAATATTTGCCTTAATAAATGCATTTAGAACTTAACACGTGCATTTTGTGTCTCGGAGTTGTGGGTCGGCTTATACGTGGGTCTTGCACTTTTCAGTGTTATACCTATTCAGTTTTATATACGGTACTAATATTAGTACCCCTAATGAGCCTTTGACATTGTAGCTAATACATTACATGCCATAATTACAGTACACTGTATGAAAAATGTCATTTCTTTTTAGTACTACTACCAATCTGGTGGCCTAGTGGTTAGAACGTCCACCTTGGATACGGGAGGTAGAGGGTTCAAACCCCGGCCAAGTCATACCAAAGAATTATAAAAATAGCACTAACAGCCGCCTCGCTAGGTGCTCAGCATTAAGAGGTCAGTGTTAGGACTGGTAGGCCTGGTGTCAGAATAAAGTGACTGGTTGGGACATCATGCTACATGTCTGCGGCATGATGCCATAGTGCCAGACATCTCTATAAGCTGCCACAATGCAGACATCATAGCGATGTGACTGAAAAATTGTTAAAGCTACATTAAAAATCCAAATCTCACACACACTATTGTTAGAACTAACCTGGATATTTAGGTCAAAATACTTGGCACAAATGGGTAAAATCCATATGGATTTTAATGAGAATACAAACACAAAACATACTGAAAAATTATTTATATTCAACACTCACTTTAACTAATCTACATGTTAATAACTTTTGCCAAATGATTGTGAAGTCCACAGATTCTGTCCTCAATCCAACTGTTCTACTGCATCCCTCTCATATTCTTCTTTACAAATTTCTAAAGTGGTGTTGAATTATCCTTTGTCTAATCAGATATATTTTGAAGTTTAAAAAGATCCATCTGCTCTAAGAATTTTCACCCATAAGTCAACCCATAAAAGTCAAATTTCGCTTAATATCTGGCACTATTTTCTTTACAAGTACAAACTGGTCCACTACCTATGCTCATTATCAATATAATTAATCTATGAAGCAATGTTTCAAATTAAAGACACCTGCCTGTTTTCTTGGAAATGGGTCATGTACTTGCTATAAATAAAAAACTAGGAAAGTACATGTAGCTCTATGATGAACAAATTAGCTCTTACACTACTCCTATGCACCAGTTCTTCTTTTCAGAAGATTCTCATTTTTTATGACAAGTGAAATTAATGAGACGATAACATAAATTACAAACACAACTTTATTGATTTATTTTTATTTTATTTTTTAATGTACCGGAAAAGTGTAATCCATATACATGCAGGCGTAAGATGCAATTCTGTGAAAAAAAACTGTAATGATTACATCAAAAGTGTAATGGATAGCATGTATGATTTGCCATATCAAACATTTTCTTTAACATCCATACTAACAACCATCCGGAAGGAGAGTGTTATGTGCCTCCTATGGTATTATTTCTAGCATCGGAGAAAGTGGACAATTAAAATTTCAATAGCTCCGAGCCCCCCAGTCAGCAATGCCAACGGTCTAGGTGTATAAATAACTCGTGGTGAAAGGTATAACAATTTAATAAAATATACCAAATATATTCAACAATTTCAACGACAATTTTCTCAATTGCAATTTCTTACAACAAATACAGTCAATGACCTATTCACAGTTGCCAATAACTATTTCATCATATTAATTTAAGGTCTTAAATGAGAGTGTTTTCATTTCAGTGTTGATTCTTTTACTCATCTGTCTGCCTCTTGTTTCTCTTTTGGTACTTCCGGTACCCTTGACTCCATGCTCCTTGGCACTTCCGAATCTGTCCTTCTGACACTTCCAGTACTCTCTTCCACATTTCCTTCCAGCACTGCGACTCCACACAAACTGCTGACATCAAACTAAACCTCCCACATGCTCTCAATGTGTCTTCCCTCTCTCTGATCCTAATGTGTCGCCTCTCACACTGACCAAGAAAGCTTCCCGTGGAATTAGAAGGGACGTATAATCTCGTTTCCTTGCTCTAATCTCTGGAGAATTAACCAAACTCTGACAGATCTTTCATCAGAATAATGGTGAATAAATGATCAGACCAACTCATGCACTTGCAGCTAAATATTCCATTCATGCTTTGTTCTACAATTGTGCTCTAACAATAACAATGTTATCAATGACTTCTGATACATGCATACACATCCCTAATTGTTAGCTTCTTAATACAGTAAACTATCATCATCAACAACAATCATATGCATTTCCTACCCTATGCATTATGAAAGACATACAAATATACAAATACCTAAATATATATGCACAAGTCCAACAATGACTAACTCTGCATAATTCACAATCTATATATTCATATACTAATAAGCAAGTACAAGTTCTAACACAATTCACTAATAAATTCAGTCATGCATTATGATGTAACATAGTAAATTACACAATCCAATGATCTACATTACGTTAATCTTGCATGTTAATAATTCGCTATACGTTATGTTACGATATATTGATAATTCAGCTCTACATGGAAGATTACATTTCTAAAAAATTAAATGTACATAATAATGTATCAATCTTACATCACCTAGTTATCAAAGTGAGACAAATTCAGGTGACGATAAGTTACCTCAAGAAGCCTTTTTCTCTATATCCAAACTAAGAATTTCACTAGAATTCCTTCCTGCCATTTAACAAGTGCACAACTTTGGCTACTCGAAGCACAGTCTAATGCCTCTTACTTCTCTATGATCCACATCTGGCGACATTCACACATGTACTGACGGGAAAATGGACTTAGTCCGAACAAATTGCTTATTGAGACTCTGCCCTAGATTTGAATCCTCAATTTCGATTGGATACAGTCTGGTGTCTTTGAAAACTGTCCTGGGGTAATTTAGCACTTACCTGCTACTCTCGGGTTTCCGTTTACCAAAGCCCAAGATTGCTTCCAAGCCAGTCATGACATCATAGACTGATTGCAAAACAAACAGAGGAGTCTCCACCTGGTGGTAGAATTCCCTTTGAATTGACTGTGAATGGGTCATTGTGTAATGGTTAATGACAGGCAGTTTCTTTGTGTCCAGAATCGGATCTATAGTTGTAATCCTACATAACACATATTGACATTATCACAGGTGCTCTTACCTATGAATTAACTATAACAAAATATGTGCATACATGAAGCATCAACAAATTTTCCCCACAATGTGACAGAGCCATAACAAGATTTTCAAGATGACCATGCTGGCAGCAATAGTGGAAGTGAGATTAGCACCATTTTAATATAAAACCAACTAGACAGCATAAGTAATCATTCAGTAAAACCCAATACTGATGTGATTATTCATTCTGGAAAGTAATAATAACAAAAGTGTCAAGAAGACCACCATGGTGGCCACACTGTACCTCTTCAATGTCCCCATTTAAATCTGGTCAAACTAGATGTCATCAGAAGTCTTTTAGTAAAAACCCCAAGCTGAAATTGCCATCAATTCTGGTGGAGTAGTTATGACAAGATTCACAAGATGTCAGTTGGCAAAATTCTTTTTTTATGATCAGCTAGACATTAAAAGTCTTCCAGTGAAAACTCTATGTCAATATGATCATCTATTCTTGATGAGTAGGAATAACAAGATTTTCAAGATGGCCACTGTGACAGCCATATTAGACATTAGATTGGTACCATTTTCATCTAGGAAGAACTACTGATTACCAGTCTTCTGGGGGAAACCCCATGTAAATATCACCTTGAATTTGGAAGGAGTAACAATAACAATATTTTCAAATTATCTGCCTGTGTTTGCTATCAGATAAAACAATTTTTAATTTAGACCTGTGTTGATATGACCATCTATTCAAGAATAGTGGTAACAGGAATTTTGAGATGGATTGTATGATTGTTATACTGTCACTGAATGTCCAAGCAGCACCATTTCCGTTTAGGACCAACTACATCATGTGAGGAATGTGTCTGTAAAATTTCATGGAATTCCTCTAAGTGGTTGAGGGAATTAACGAGAATAATCTTGTGCTAACAGATGGCATAAGGATTTTAAAAAAACATTCCATAAGCTTTTCTAGTCTATGACCAGTAGATGAAAGAAAAAGAAGAAAGCTTGTTTTGTAAAATTTTTGTTAAACATATCACAGATAATTAATAAATTTCTTTTCTATGGGCAAGGTCAAAAGATTAAATGGGAAAATAACAATTTTATATGGTTGGCTTCATATACTGAAAGAAACCAATTTTACACAAAAAATATCACAACTTAACTTCACTGCACTTCTCAGTACACATTATAAATCCAATTAGTTTGTCAGAAACTATTTTATTAGTTTATAGCATTTTGTTTTGACAATAACAAACACTTTCAGTCAGCAGCTTGTTTATCATTAAACATCAACACTAAAAATGACATTGAAGCTAGGCATCAAAAGTACTAACCAATTAAAAAATTCTCATTCCCTCTAATTATCAATGTTATTTCCTCCAACTCTACAGATAAAGCTACAGAAGAACATTTTCTAGATAGTTTGCATCTTCTTACATCTTTAATAACACAATGATTGTTTATTCTAACTGTAAACTTTAGAAAGAATTATGCCATGCATATTATTTTGTCCCATGAACATCATACATGTATGCCTAAAATAGCATTCATTTGTAATCAGGTCTTAACATTTATCTTCTCAATTTTTTTTAATGTGACATGTATTTGACAGGGTTGGCATTTCTTATGGGTGAAACAAGTCACTGACGTGAGATGATGAATCAACACATCATGAGACTTGTTCTATACAAGTCACTTTAATCTTGAGCAGTCATGAATGATTTACTGGTTGTGTGTCTGTTTAATTTTTTCAGGCCAAACAATAACTACCAATCAGAAATTAATGTAGCTTATTCACTGTGTGATATGCCAGAGTGCTGGCATCCAAACACAATTAAAAAGTAGATACAAAGCAACACAGGAACTTTGCATAAAAGTGGCTATTAAATGATCAGCAAAGTACTAAGTTATACATGAGGAATAAGTCGAAAATGTCTCCTTTATGTTGATGTAAGTTACATGTGACTGAATGTGCCAACAGGTTAACAATACAGAATCTGATTGGTGCATGGCAAATTATCAACTACACAAGTTAATCACCCTGTGTTAATTTGCTGAAGAGAAGTTGGAGTTGTTAATAATGTTTCCCCTTCACTTTGTTGTCTCACTACATTTGTACTATATATACACAACTGACCTAGTTGGAGATGTTCATTTAAATTTTCTGTTTATTATGTCTATATATAAATATGGCTTAATATCAATGCTGTGTGTGTGTGTGTAACTAAATACATGTACTCTGAATGAAAATATGCACATAAGAGAGGGCCACAAAGGAGGACTAGTTCCATGCAACTAATTGTGTCACCCTCTTCCAACAAAGTCATTATTATTATTATTCCTATCATTATTACACTCACGGGATATAATATCTGTGGACTAAGGATTTGTTGTTGTTGTTGTAGGGTTTAACACCATTTTTCAGCACAAGATAGGCTATACTTGGCAGCCAGTATAAATGGTGGAGGAAGAACCCAGGAAAACCCCCGAAAGAACCACTGACCCACAAGAAGCTACTGGCAAGCTTTCTCACATAACCACATGAGCTGAATCCGAGACTCGAACCCATGCAGACAGAGGTGACATGGCATTCATCCGTAACGGTGAGTTCTTTAGACCACTCGGCCATTCGAGGACTAAGGAAAAGGCTGTAAAAGGTATGAAAAATTGGTAAAAGAAAAGAAAAGAAAAATAAATGTCAAGTTGCCCATTTATTATTGGTATGTCTGTCTGTCTGTCTGTATGACTTGTATGTATAGACAAGTTTTCAACCAGGATAGAATCAAAGACAAAAATGCATTTAAAGATCGCTCACTGTAAAACTGCATTCATAAACATGCATTAGATGGGTATGTAATTTTTTCAACTGGGATAGAATCAAAGAATGAAATGCAGTTAAAAAGATTACTGTAAAATTGAACTCATAAACAGTTATCAAATACTCATAAACAATTAAGTACATTACATTTTAATAGCTGTTACAATCTGAAACCTTTCATATCTTTATGTTAGTTATAATTTTGTCACCCACTATGATTACAGCAAAGAACACAAATCCAAGGTGATGATACCTCTCTCTATGTTCACATTCAGTACGATTAATTTGAGACAAGTATAAAGATGTTGGTTTGTTCCTAGTGGCTCACATAGGCATACAGTATATTTAGTACTTTACAATTTATCCACATATGACAACACTTCTAATCAATGCATATAACTTGTAAAATGAGAACTGGTCCTTGGGGAAAATACACACTAATAACAGTTAGATAATTTTTAAACCAAGACAGAAAATTGTTGCCTGTGAAACTTTGCATATACATATATGCATTGGATGATTAATACTGTACATTAAAATTTAGGAGTTTTTACAATCTGAAATCGTGATCGTCTTTCTTGGAAAATTTCTGAGTAGTTTATCTAAGTTTAGTCTTTTTAAAAGTGCTTATATCAAAATGATGCATGAACACGTGCACTTAACTGTCTGTCTGTCTCTCTCCTGAATATGAGGAAATTCAGAATCAAACAGGCTGACACCAGACTAACAACAAATCTTTTTCATTTCTTATTTACAATGAGGAAATAAAGTCTGCATTTCGATGAAAAAGGCCAGCATACAACACACGTAGGTTAAACTAAAAAACAATCAATAAAGGATCCGCAAAAATAAAAAAGGGAAAATCCCTCAGCTTTCAATATTTTCAATAGCAAGAGAAATACTGAAAGGAAAATTGGCAGAAACTTTAGAGAAATATTAAGTTTAGCAATGTAATTTAGATTAAAAAATATAATCTTCCTATTCAGTTTCTGTCCTTGTATCAGCCACTATGATGGCAGATCCATAAAATAACAGAACAGGTAATAAATGCACAAACTGCAGCATTCACAGCCACAGTAACACATTTCTCTGTCACAGGTGTGAATGTTGATTGAAGAGTAGGTTAAAGGTTATCGTAAGATGAGGCATCAAAATGGATATTGGTAAGTAAATCAAGAGTTCCTTAACACTCAATACTTCTCTACCCAAAAAAAATTTCAGTCCCGCATCATACGACATCAAAGATTTTACATGAGAGAATATTGTCTAACTGATTCTTAACTTTCTTTCCAATTCTGATGGGATCAACTTTTTTCTTTATCCACTTATTTATAATCATCTCTTTTTTCTCATTTATTTCTGCCTCCCTCTCTTTATACACACACACACGTGAAAGGTTACATTTCAATAATTTGGGTCTACAACAATTCATGTGACTTGAAAGAAATGTATATATTTACCATTAATGTATTTATGGATATAGATGAAAATATTTTAAGAAATATATTTTTCTTAAGTAAGAGGTAAGAATGTCTCCCAAATGGGAATTTAGATAGATCCCCTAGTAATATGTGTTTCCTTTCTAGAATCTTCTAAGACTTAACTGAGCACATACAGAAATCAATGGATAATTTCTAAGGCTTGAAAGAGTGCACCATAAATTATTGGTGCAAGTCATTTTCTAACGTATTATCCAGAGGAAATGAAACAAAACCTCCCACTGTATTAATAAATACATGAACATTTTTAATCAAGGAAGAAGAGAGATTGCATGTACTGGTTTACTACATCATTTCATTTACAGTAAAACCTGTTATGAGAGACCGCCCCTTCTGCCAACAAAAAGTGGTCTTTCAAGACAGGTGCTCTTTCATAGCAGGTTTGTACAAAAATACGTTTCCAAGGTCCAGTTTCAGAACAATTTCAAGAAAAATAACCACAATCACTGTACATATATTCTATTCTTTATTAATAGTTGTTGCTAAAATATTGTATGCATTCATCTAAAAACAAAATTATATTGTAATAAAGATATACTTCTATCATTAGACATGAAATCACATTTACATTTGAAGATCACATATTTTAGCATATGAAATTGTTTCTGAATTACTCGTTTTCCTTTCTAACAACCTAAAATTGTTTTACTAACGTTTAAACCGCTTTTTTGCGAGTGGTCTGCACTTTTTCACTTGTTTCAGTTACAATAATTATTTTCTCCAGCATTAAAATTTGTCTCTTTTCAGTTGGAGGTTCGTCCATTGTTATTAAAATTCTAGGTGTTAAAATTATTAGTGCTCAGTTGTAATATCGAACGTAAAGACGGTGGCTGTGGGAAAATATGAAAAATCTATACATGTGCATTGCATATCTAACAACTAACAAAAAAAATAAAAAAAAAAAAAAACAAAAAACAATTATCTCATCCAGAAACAGGACCATTTACTCAGTGACAAAAGTCAACGGCTTCATTAAAAGATGACATACAGGGATTAACTCTGTAAGCACTTACAAAGTGTGTAACCCGGTCACAGCAACTTGAATAGACGACAGCTTTGTGATTGGGATGTCATCACTTAACATGGAGGGGGGGAGACAAACATCACAAGTCTTGAGCACTATCAATCGAATCCCACAAATGATTCTCTCTTGCTGGTTTAATAGACAATGACCTTATTCACCCCCGGCAATACCGATTAACTCGAGACAAACAATATACGCGGCCACTTTGTCAACTTTGGCACTTCAACTGCATTTCATGACATGTACATTAGCCTGGTTTACGGACTGTAGCATCTATCACCGGTAGCAACAATCCTTTTTTTTAATATTCCTTTTATGTTTGTTTTTGATCAGAACAATCTATACTAATCAAGCGGTCGTTGTAATAATTGACTACATAAAGGTCACTGGTGTCTGTCTGTTCTCGCGATACAGTCGTCATAGGGATGCCAGGTCCTACAACGACTGGGAAGCAAGTTAATTGCGGGAATAATTAGTCTGGTTCCCGGCTCTGTATGCTTTCTGCGTTCCTCATCCCTATACGAATAATGGAGAACAACACAGGGAGCATACAAAGCAGGGAACCAGGCTAGGAAATAATCTACATATACTTTAGTCTGGTTTACGACAGAAACTATAGATCACTATAAGCCTAGCTAAAAAAATTCAGAGATCAGTAGCCAGCCTATTTTTTTATTTTTATTTTTTTCAATATATTTAGAACAGTATGAGTGGTTGTTTTTACAGGGATTAAATAAAGGTTGGTGGAGTTTATCCTCGTTTTTTTTGTGATGCGGTCGTTCATAGCAGTGTCAAAATGCATATTTTGACAAGAAATCGCGGTCGCTGGTCGCATTCAGCAGGTGGTCGCTCATAGCAGAGCGTTTATATAATAAAATCAATCCGTGCATTATGATTGTGGTCGTACATGACAGGTGGTCACTCATAGCAGAGGTCGCTCATGACAGGTTCTACTGTACAAGTTTGGTGAAAGCTAAAAAAAACCCCCACATCCCTTTATTTAAATATTGTCCATGTTACAGTTACTTCCACTGATCAAACTGATGACAAGTCTGACAAAGGACATTACCAATGGGGTCAAATATATGACAGAGCATATCTTATTTCACACATTAGTAAGAACTTACTGGTTCCAATAGGCAACAGATCTCAAAATCATCCATGCAGAACCATCTCCATTGAGTCCTGAAGCTGTCCTCTGCAGATGGCTTGGCTCCCTCAGCATAGGACTCTGTGGACAATCGTCTTGCACTGGTGCTAATGGTAAAACTGGAGCTTCCACTGTCTGTTACAACTGCGGTCATGGTGTCTAGCTGAAGTGTAGCATTGTAATTGTGGCCCTCAAAAAATATCTGAAAATTATATAATTAATATTGAACACAATTCAATTTTCTTTTAGCATAAATGTAGTACCATGGTACAATTATTTCATACTTTCATCATTGATATTAACATCTTACAACCAGAATTTTATTACCATTTTTATCCGAGATGGAAGTAATTACAAGCAGCGTCATTTTTTTGTGCCCTCATCTCTTTCCTGCCACTGGTATGGGTGTGTGTGTTGGGGAGATGCTGCATCCCTGATCCTATCCTTTGTTCTCTTCTATCCTAGTAAAACATCATAGTGAATATGATCACCATTCATCATTTGATGACTGAATGGATGGATGCACAGACTGAGGGGTAGATACAAAGACACACTAATAGACTGAACGATGGATACACACACTGATAGACTGAGGAATGGATACACACACACCAATAGATTAAGGATTGGGTACACACAATGATACACTGAGGAATGGATACACAGTCACACTGATACAATGAGGAATGGATACACACACTGATCAACTGAGGGATTGATATACAGACACTGATAGACTGAGGGATGGATACACAGACACCGACAGACTGAGGGATGGATATACAGACACCAAAAGACTGAGGGATGGATACAAAGACACACTGATAGACTGATGGATGTAAGAATGGATGCACAGACACAGATGGGCTGAGGAATGGATGTATGGACACAACAGTATTTTTGAAAAAGTCACCTCTTGCCAACCCCTCCCCAAACACAAAAAGTAGGTATGTTTAAAGAATATCCATAGCCTTGGTAGTAACATAAGAAATAGTATACCTACTCACCTGCCCAGGTTTCTAAAGCATCTACCATGACTAAAAAATATTAGTTAGAAAATTGACACATATACAACATGCATATCTAGCCAGCTGGTGAGTAAGCTCAATACTGTCTGGATGAATGCTGCACAGCCTCCTATCAAGCCAAAGACAATACTTTTAGGGAACTCGAAGCTGAAAAAGAGATTTCTGGGCTTAAGACACAAGTGGAGGACTTGGAGGCTAAACTAACAACAGGCTGCACAGTGTGCCATGACTGAGTGGAAATGAGAAGCCACAGAAACCTACACAAAAGTGAGCAATGCTTGAAGCTCACACAGCTGAGGTCAATAAGGAGGGTTGTCGCATTGAAAACTGCAATAGTTGCAATAAAACGTTTACCAGTCTTAAGCATTACATATATCTCTGACAAATATGAGGCTCACAACAAGTGCCAGGGGCTTTTGGTTAGGTAAAATAAAATATAGCACAGGAGCTGCATTGACTAGTTTTGTTGATTCCACAGGTGACAATAAAAACAAGCAATACCCTCATCCCCAAAGCAGCTAAATGGGATAGCCTCTCATGCTGCAAGGTTTTCTGTTAAGGAGAATGGCATATGTCTCACTGTTTAACTTCCATAGTCAGTATATCATCATATAATTTATTCATCATCATCCAAGCTGCTTACTGTATGCTGTTCTGTCTTGGTTTTCTTTCATACATGTGATTCTACCAGCAGTAGGCCACAAATAATGTTTCAAAGGCCATCTACTGCACATAATGTTTTATAGTTGAAATCTACTGCTCCTGAACATTAAAAGAATTTTGTTTAAAAAAAATTAATAAAACAACCCAAACATCATATTTGTTACATACTCTATCAATACATCAAGAGAAACCTGCGAGAACCAGTCTACTGTGAACCAAACATTTTCCACCAGTACAACAACCTTATTTATTTATAAATTATTTTTGGGGGCTTTATCCCACTGATGGTACCACAGCCACCCCTGGACATTGATCTGGTTTGGAATACATATAGTCACCAACACCACGCTAACATGGGGGCTGTATAAATTTTTCTTAGCACACAACACAAAACTCATCATTTTTCATGCTTTCTGCTGTCTTGCTGAGGTTGATGTTCCCCATAGAGTTGCTCTTGGTGAGGCTGATGTTCCCCATGGCATTGCTCTTGTTGACGCTGATGTTCCGCATATGGTTGTCCTTGTTGAGGCTAATGTTCTCCATGATGGGGTTGCTCTTGTTGAGGTTGATGTTCCCCAAGGGGTTGCTCTTTTTGAGGCTGATGTTCCCCATGAGGCTGCTCTTGTTGAGGCTGATGTTCCCCATGGGGTTGCTTTTGTTGAGGCTGATGTTCTCCATGGGGTTGCTCTTTTTGAGGCTGATGTTCTCCATGGGGTTGCTCTTGTTCAGCACCATTTTACAATACTTTTACTATGTACTGCTGCCTTATGCATGCCAATTTCAAGTGGGTTACAACATCGAACTTCAGGTAGAGCCATTATTTGTATAGCTTACCCCATTATTATTGCTCTAGATTACCCAGCTGCAATCAATAAACGTCACCTTAATGGACCGACATTCTGAAATGCCAGACTGGTGTGGCCCATGATCATTTAGCAGCTCAAAGTAGTGCAGCATAAAACAGCAATTCCCAATGAAGTGATAGATGCATTAGACTGGGTGGCAGCAACAGCACAACACATCTTGCTGCATTGTTAACAGTCTGTATATCTTGTCCGGCTGCTTTTTGTCTGCCAACCAAAGATCCTTGTAAACATCCTAAATATCTGCATCATCCACACAGACTACTTCATATCCCTCAAGCTTCTGCATGGATCTATATGACAATGGCATGGTGAAGGTTTTTCATATCTACAGGGTTAGCATCAATCAGTGCTGCTCAGCTGCCACACAAAACAATCATATAAGCCTGTCTACCAGTACTGGGCATAGTAACATCGTCGCTGCCAGGCAGGGAAATCTGAAGAGAAGCAGCTCATTTGGTCATATGGTGCTTGGTTTATTAGTTACAATTATCGTGCTTACAAATTCCCTTTACCTCATGTGTCAGGAACTTGTTGTGCCTCAAAAAAATGAATGAAAGAACCCTGTTACACAGGGACTGATGAGCTCTCTTGATTGCTTGTGCAATCCACGTAGAAATACATGTGGTGGATACTGAAATGTCAAGTACAGTTCTTTAAGAGAAGAAAAAGTTGGGCAGCTAGGATATGGGCATTTCCTATTGCACCAACCGCAAAATATTCTCCACTTTGCATCATAGACCTTGAATGTGGATTGTTACCTGGCTTGAACAATGTACTCTGCTCAAAACCTTGCCCTGCTGGATCGATAGCCAAACATATAGGTGGAGAATTTATAGGATGTTGTGTAGGAGGAGCACTTATGCTGAGATAGAAGGTCCATTCCTTTGAGACATTCCAGGTCTGGTCAACAAACAGGTCAAGAAGATTGTTAAACCACAATCATTGGGACCGCAACAGGCTATTAGGATGAGCTGAACTGTAGAGGTCATGACCTTTTGAAGGCTCTGAAGTTCTCCAAGGATCTACCACCCACCCCAAGTCTGAACAGATTGTCTGCTATGGACCACTCCATGATGACTACCTGTCTGCCTGAATATTCTTCGTGCTGAGAATGTGACAAACTCAGACAGTAATCAATTCTGACCTTGTACAGCAAAAAGAGATTCCAAAATTCCTCACAAAGAGAAGGGGCATGTGTGCAGCCTTGTTGCTTGAGAAATGCTACCACTTTGTATTGTGTTAATGCACCCCTTTAGGGCTATGAAAACTGCCCTCATTTCAATATTATTTATGTTCATGATAGATTCTTCTAGGAACCATGAACCGTGAAGTATCCTCTGGCCTCTGGCTCCAAGTGGATACCTTAAAAAGAATCTTGCATGTCCATGAAGATATAGGAGTGCATACAGGGGGACTCCAGTCTGACACTAGCCCTGAGTTTCTCACCAACTCAAGAGATGGTGAAAAGTCTGACCCTATAGAAATCTGAAGAGTAGTCTTCCAATGGGAAACAGATCCTCTGCACTTTTCAAGGTCCCCAAAACAGACAGATATAGGTGAGCCAAGGACCAAGTTATGGCTCTCATCTGTTCAAACAGGGCCAGGATCCTCTCCACTCTGTCCCAAGGGACACTGATTCCTGTTTGCAAAGAAATTCATCTACACATATACAAAGTCTAGACATCGGACAAGCTACAATATCTCTAGTTTGGGTAAAGTGCCAAGCCACTGTAAACCAGCAGTGGGACAAATCATGACTTAGGAATTCCATGTGGCCATTATGGACCATATAGATTAAATACCGTATGATAGGCAGTGAGCTCAGGTGGATGGCAACTATTCCAACAACTCTAGTAAATGCTCTGGGGACAAAGGTTAGCCTGAACATTAGATCACAAAACAGAAAGACTTCCCAAATCAGATAGGACGATATATAAAACCTGTTAGTATAAAAATTAGGTATCCTGGAGGGCAATGGACACCCCCTGTTGCCAGGCCTTATGGCAAGTCTAACTGGGGCTGTAGTCTCCATCCTGAAAGGTTCCACCTGCAGAAAACTGTTAAGGTGGAAAGGTGCATGATTAGCTGAAACTTTCCTCCTATTTTGGAAACCAGAAATATCTGGGAGTAGAATACCAAGGATTGGTCATCCAATACCCTCTCTACTGCACCCTTCTGTGGAAAGGAGAGCAGATATTTTAAATGCACCCAACAATAATGGTGGAACTGATTGCGGGTTCTTGACAAAAGGCATTCTTGGAACTGATGCTGGTATTATCTTTTCACAAGTGAAAAGACCCACCCATCATCCATTAAGTTCAACTAGACAGCTGAAAAGACAGCTATTCCCTGCATATATAGCAACTGATGGAATAGGAATGCCCATTAAAGGCATAAATCCATAGAATGGCCCCACATATTTCTCAGGGATGTGGATAGGACCCACAAACTTACTTGGCCAATCCAGCAACCTGAACAGCTGGCTGATCAGTGAGAGGGAGGTTTAAATTGGGATTGCTTCTTGGACTGGAGCTGCATGGCTTTAATCCAGCTTTTTTCTGACCAGCAGATGCAAAGAATCTGTGTTGTTAATCCCTCAGGTACTGGGAAGCCACAGAGGAGATAAGGCCTTCAATGAGGGTCTCCATCTCCAAAGGAGCAGCCTGCAGGAGGTTCTTGCTGTGTCTGAGCAAGACCTTGAAAAAGTCCAAAGCCTCATTCCTGCAGCGGTGGAGCAACTACACCAATAGTGCCATACATCTTGAGATGTTTATATGATTATGCCTGTCTATATGGATCTGGAATTTCTTATCACAGAAGTATCAAAAGCAGACAAACTCATAACCCTTGGTTACTCAATGCTCAAGTTTGCACAAATCAAGAGACATGGCCAGGTCACTGGCAAATACAACAACAGACTTCTCCTACTGAGGAAATGCAACGAAACCAATCTCATCACAAACAGTCTTCCAAGCTCAATATCCAGATTCAGTCTAGCAGATGACCACAAGGCAAAAACATGCACAAAAAGAAGAATGTTCCCAAACTAAAATAGGAGATTGAGAAACAGGAATTTATCAAAGAATTCTGAAATCAACTAGAAGAATCAATATAAACTCTGAGAATGTCAAAAAAGGGCATCATTTTGTGAGATTCTGTGTACTCAACTGCATCCAAAACTATCAGTTACACCATGTGTAAACATCAAGGCTGGTTTGATGAGAATGATGCAGCCATACAGAGAATGAGAAACATCATCTACAAAAAGCCTGTTAGACAGAACTTCATCTAAAAAAAAGGCAGTCTCCAACGACATCAAGAGGACTGGCCAGTGCAAACTAAGAGTTGCAAGACTCATGACTGAGCAACAAGGCAGATGAGATTCAGTCCTACAGAGAGTGGGATGACATTAAGAATGCTTTAAGACAATCTATGGGCTACAGTTATCACAAAACATCCCCAATACTGAGTGCTGACAGAACAACACTGCCTACTCCAATGACAGGATACTTCAAAGATGGGCAGAAAATTTTGACAATATCTTCAATCAAAATTCATCTATCAGTGAGGAGGCAAATGATTGACTGCCCCAAGTGGAAATCAACATATCACTTGCTGATCCCCGGTGCTCACTGGAACCGAGAAATGAAGTGACCTGCTGTCAAATGGCAAAGCACCTGGAGAAGATGTTATACCAGCAGAAGCTGACAGTGCCAAAAGCTCACACAGAGCACAGAAACAGACTGATCTCTTCCTGTCAATGTGGACTCAAGGAACTATACAAGCAGAAAGGCAATAGACAATCCTGCAACAACCACTGGGGAAGCTCTTTGCCTTTCATTGCTGGCATAATCATCACCAGAAATCTGATGAATAACTTGTGCAACACATCGATCTAAAACTCGTGTCTTACAGTCAGACAGTGTGACTTCAGGAAAGAATGAAAGACAACAGACATGTTGCTTGCAGCTTTGTTAACTCCTGGAGAAAAGCTAGGAACACAAAACTTCAACCTGTACATGACATTCATCAACCTGACAAAAGCTTCTGATACAGTTATCTGTGGGGGCCTTTAGAAGATCATAGCAAAATTTTGTTGGTCAGGGAAATTCATTGTGATGGTTTGGCGGTTCTATGATATGGATGACAGTAAAGTTATCTGAACCATTCTCAGTCACCATAATGGAGTCAAGCAAGGCTGAATGTTGGTCCCAGCTTTCTTCAATATCATGTTCTCTGCCATGCCAACTGCTGCCTTCTGTTACTATGACACTGGGATCTACATCAGATACCGGAATGATGGCAAGCTCTTCAATCTGAGTAAACTATAGGTGAAGACACAGTTAAAGTAAATGACTGTTCGTGATCTATTATTTGCTGAAAACTATTCCCTGAATGCCAAAAATGAGTCTGACATGCAACCAAGCATGGACCATTTCTCTTCAGCTTGTGATAATTTCAGTCCCACAATTAGTATAAAGAAGACAAATGTGATGCACCAACCTGCACAAAGAGAGCTTTACGTGGATTCCACCTAAAGTTCACCTATCTCAGCAGCACACTGTGATGTGCAGACGACATCAATGATGAAACCAACATCAAAATTGCTAAAGCAAGTATACCCTTTGGTAGACTATGTGCAAATGTGTGGGAGCACAGAGGCATCAGTCCATGAACAAAACTTAAGGTCTTCACTTAAGTCATTGTGTTGCTAACCTTGCTGTATGCAAGTGAAACATGGACTGTGTACAGATGCCATTCCAAAATGCTGAACCATTTTCACATGGGCTGCCTGATGAAACTGATGAAAACAAGATGATAGGACAGGGTCCCAGATTTTGGAGGTTCTCACATTTAGCATCCACACTCTGCTAATGAAATTGACTGCTCCGGTGGTCTAGTGGTTAGAGCATCCGCCTCGGATGCGGGAGGTCGTGGGTTCGAACCCTGGCCGAGTCATACCAAAGACTTATAAACATGGTACTAACAGCTGCCTCGCTAGGCACTCAGCATTAAGAGGTCAGTGTTAGGACTGGTTGGCCTGGTGTCAGAATAATGTGACTGGGTGGGACATCGTGCTACATGTCTGTGGCATGATGCCCCAGTGCTAGACATCACTATAAACTGCCACACTGCAGACATACTTGCGATATGACTGAAAAATTGTTAAAGTTACATTAAAAATCCAAATCACACACACACACACACTGCTAATGAAATCACAAATGATATGGGCAAGTCATGTCACCAGGATGTCAGGAGATTGACTACCAAAGATCTTCTATGGCATGCTGAAAGAAGGAAAGTGATCTCAGGGTGGTCAGAAGAAATGCCTCAAAGATTTCCTCAAGCCATCCTTTCAACACTTCAACAATGGCCACCACCCCCCAAGACTTGGGAAGATCTCACACAGGATCGCTCCATCTGACGCAGTCTCATCCATACTGGAGCTACAAACTTTGAACTGAGGAAAACTGCAAAGGCAGTTCAGAAGCATGTGCAGTGTAAATCTCAGAACAGCAGAATGTTCTCTATTTATCAAGCAAACCTACGTGGCATACAATTTCAAGTATGCCACAGAGAGTTCAGAGCACAAATTGTCCAAATCGGCAACTCACATACAGGACAAACAAGCACATAGAAATCCGTATTTGAATTCCAGCATTTCAAATTTGTCAAGTGAAAAGGCAAACTTTCCATAAAGCATGAATACAACTGGACAAAAGGTCTGCTTTTCGAGGGCAGCTGGTACACATAGGTTGTCAACTTATGGAAATTTCCACTGAATGTGAGGATGTAATTTTGTGATATGGACATGGCTCATTTCCAACCCAGAAAGGTAGGCAACACAATTTGAATTACTGATATGACAATGTACCATTGCTTATAAGTTGGATAAAACTTTAAACAACATAGAAACTAATCTGCCATTGCATAATGAGCTAGCATATCACAGTCTTACTTATTTGCTTTACTGATTGCTCTTAACAAACTGCATAGACCCAAATGTAGTGACACATTTTATGCAACAGCAGGTCTGGATCTATGCAGTTCAGAGTTGGACCAAACTTAAAAGTGAGTACCGACAGTAACTGAAAATTGTAATATCAAGTGGGAACAGTTTTTCGGAGCTGGGAATTGATCTATCCAAACAATATTCAATGACTATAAAAGTCTTTTAAATTGTTAGCTAAAGTGTGAATAATAAATCCAAGACCATACAAAAAGAATACCTCATGTTTGAAAAAATCTACATGCATGTAAAATTAGTTAAATCTAACAGAATATATCAATTAAAAGAATTTTTTTACTACAATTTCTCTATCGGATGTTTAACAAACTGCAGGTATATGCTCACCATTGTCTGAAATGTACTCCTCTTATTACAAAATGCTTTTTCTGCCTCAATCATCGTTAGCTTGTCCAGAGTCAGCCATGAATTAAACATCTGAATCTGCCAGATGTATGGCAGCTTGATGCTGTCATGGTGATGAAATTTACAGGTAGCCGTCTTACACTTGTCAACAAGATAGAGGTCGCAGATTGGAGTGGACTGAGCAGTATCTGTTTCCAGGATTGAATCTACAACATTCAAATAACAAGTACTATTGATCATTCGGAAGTCTATTTCATTGTCAATGTTTATAAGAAAAAAAATGTGTTATTTATCAAGAAAATAAAAACTAAAATGTGGATACAATAAAACCTAAGAGAATACCCCACTGGTCAACAAACCAGCATGTAATCAATGATTACAACCTTACCTTTACCTTTAGCAGTCTCCAGCAGCCATTTTCAGACTTATGTTGGCCCCTTTTCTAATTTGTTTACTTTTTCTTTTTTCTTTTCTGTCTTTAAAATTTTCAATTTTTAATCATCTTATAATTTAATAATTTAACTTCTACTTGACACTATGTAGGCAGCTTTGTACTGATAACAGCTTCTTCTGTTGTGATAGTGTGGTAGAGATGCATTCATCATCACTTTCATGATTCTAGTAAGAACAGTGCTGAGAAATGAAATCAAAACACACTATTTAAACCAAGTCACAGAAGAGTAAAATAATGACCAACTACTTAAATAAAGGAATAATGCTGATCAAGATATATCCCTTCAAGATGTTTTACAATTCCTGATAGTATAGCATGTAGTATCTAGATTGGATAATATGTAGGTAGCATGTAGAAAACAAACTGATGTGGTCATGATCTTCAGAAATTTAACCAAAGGCAGTAAAATAAGAAATGTAGATCACAGTGACCTTCTTTTGTATGCATCTGGTATATAAGAGATAGGTATGCAATCAAGTTCATGATGCCAATACAGTGAAGCTTTCTTGAAAGACCACCCCTTCTGCCAAAACATAATGGTCTCTCAAGACAGGTGGTCCCTCATAACAGGTCATAACACTAAATAATCAATAAATCAGTACATGGAGAACTTGGTCTCTCAAGACAGGTGGTCCCTCATAGCATTGGTCTCTCAAGAGAGGTTTTACTGTATAAACAGTAAAAACACAAATCTTAACCAAAATTCAGTTAAGCAAGATTTGTTGGTCAAAGTGACTTACTTTTAAAGTGAGGTTGTGGTACTCATTTAAATACAACCTGTAAGCAAGTTTCATGATTTCAGATATAATAACAATATTTTGCTGAAGTAAAAAAATATCTACAAGGTCATGACCTAAATGCATAAAAGTAACCCAGTAAAATGTGAAATGTAGGTCAGAGTGATCTGCTGCTGTAAGGGCACTGTTTTATCTACCCATGCATCACGAGTCCAATACGCAGACTTTTCCGATTTGACGCACAAATGTCATCGACGGTATGTACATTGACACACCCCAATGTCATGTTTTGCTGATTAACACAAATAAAGGTTTGCTCTAACACTTTATTGGCTAGATTACAACTCTCCCAAACAGGGAAAACACACACACATCAGTTTCTTATGCTGATGTTATCATAATACATTGGGTTACAAGTGAGTGTGGGGCCTGGAGCTGACCTTATGCGACCTGTAACTGTCAGTGACATCATTTGTAGCAACAGGATGTTAGAACTATATAATCACCACACACAGGAATGAGGCAGAAAATACACACGTGATTTTAAAGTGATTCTCATGAGAAACTATTACTTTATGTGCATCCTTAATATGCAATGAAGCAACAATTTCCATTCACTCAACCGTATGCCTTGCATTGTTCCAAGATGCTGTCAACATTCGACTGAAAATGGCATCCAAGGCAAAAAAATTAAAATAGATTCGAAACAAATGAAATTATCATTTGGACCATGCTTTTACAACCAATCGTCAATAATAATATTGTTATCAAACCAGTGGAGCCTTCATCATCTGAAGATGAGTACTGTTTACTCACAAGATAAAACGTAATTTTGTACAGCAACAGTTAAAAACATACAGCTGGCTATGTTTTCAAAAAGAAGTTAAGTCGAGTGAAGAATGTGACCATGAAGATGCCTTTATGTTTTGCCATATATGTACAGAGTCTAAAAAAACTCCATGACCAAATGTACAAAAAAACAAAAACTTTCAGAACAGTACACTGGCAAGGCATGCTGGGTCACCAGAACACACATTGCTGATTGAAGGTCCACAACACCAGGTGGATTTTAATGCAGTTTTACAAACAAGACATTGCAGTGAAAGTGCTACTTAAGTGTGTACATTGGCTTAGTGTAGAAGACATCTCTTTTTTAAAATACAAATCTCTTCCTAATTTAATACACAACTTAACGGCTGAAGAAATTGATGCCATTGGCACTTTGAAGAATTCCGCCATTCAGTGTGACTTGGCTACTACCTGTTCAGAGATACTGGACAGCCTATCAAACGTTGTTGAGGACAGTCTTAAACGTGACCTGCAAAATCCATCATTTGTGACAGCAATGGCAGATGAAAGCACCGACATATCCAACAATAAACAGCTTGTCATATATGCTCAGATTATTTCTGATGACATGAAACCATCAAGATTTTTAATGAATACAGAATGTTCAGATGCTTCTGGCAAGGGAATTGCCTTATTGGCTTTAGACACATTATATAACTAATATTTTTGTTGTGTATTTAAAATTATATAATTATTTTTTATAAACTACTGAAGACTGATCAGCAGCTTGAATAGGACTCATAGGTTTGGATTCTGACTCACTGTTTCTTGCCTTGACGAGTCAAAATGACTTACACGAAGCCATTTGTAGATAAAACACTGTGAGGGTGAAGTACTAACAAAGATACATACTGCACAATTATCTTCTTTGATTACTCTGGCATGAACAGTGCTTAAAACTAAATCTCAGTCAGTGAAAGGTGAAAAATGGGTCACAGCGGTCTTCTTTTGTTATGAAGGTTTGATATAATAGAGATATATGCAATCATACAGTTTAATATTCTAACAAATTGGACAGAGCTGAAAAAAGAAAACTTATAATGCAACATTGAACCAAAGTCTATGAAGCATAACAAGTGTCACAGTGACCTACTTTGTGATAAGTGTGTAGTAGTCATCAAGATGCATCCTATCACAAAATTTTATGAAGGTATAACAGTATATATATCTACCAGAAGTATATAAGGTCCACAAAACTATGTGCTGGTAATATAAGACAGGTCTGCAGCCAAAAGAAATCAGTCACAGACCTCAGACTCACCCATTTTCTGGCCCTAACAGACCTCAGACCCAGTAATTTTCAGGCCCTCACAAACCTCAGACCACTGTAAGTTTCAGGCCTTCACAAACCTTAGACCCAGTCATTTTCAGGCCTTCACAGACTACAGACCTAGTCATTTTCAGGCCATCACAGACCTCAGACCCAGTCATTTTCAGGCCCTCACAGACCTCAGACCCTGCAATTTCCAGGCTCTGATTGAAATGCCTATAAGCCAGGATGCAATGTGTCGAAGTCAAATTCCATTAAGTGGGACTTTTTGAGGATTATCTTGTGTACATATTTGACGTTTTTAGTAAACGCAGCCATATATGTCAGAACAGCAGCATTTATATTACTGTATATACTCACGTATAAGCCGAAGAATTTAGGAAAAAAATAAAGCCTGGAAGAAGGGGGGTCGGCTTATCTGCGGACCAAGGTCTAAGTCTGAAAATTTTAGAGCTTTTCTTCTCGATTACCAGTAGTTATTGTTACTGTCGATCGCCAAAGATGAGATCACATGCCTAATGATGCCACATGGCTCATGTGATATGTGCTGTCTTGAAGTGAAAGAAGTATTTTTTCTAACTGGTAGGATAAGGAATGAAAAACATGTATTACCATACTTGACATCTATTTGACAGATGTCCGCCCACCAGAAAATGGAGCCATACATGTTATTTGAGCCACGGTGGTACGTGTATTTTCCAAAAGAACTACCATATTAGTAACCTCTCAATCAAGTATTTAACCCTCAACTAATCAGTGATCATTAAACTCTGGGTTACCGTGCAAATGCACGCTAGCTTATTTCAGTGTTAATATAAAAAGAAACTAAATAAAAAGATGTAAGAATTACGATACTGAAGGTATTTACGACACAAACATTTTGGTATGGAGAGTCATGTACATGTACCTGTACGATAGTCTTAAAGCAACCATAGCGAGAGGCTCCATAGGGGTTTGTTGCACGCACGCCTAGGAAGGGTAAATAACAGTTAAGTAGCATATACGAGTCAGCATGATTAATTGTTAAAAATACAATTTGAGGGATTTCTTTGACAGGTGTTTTAGAAGTAAAAGGCAGCCACAGTTTATCTTCTACTGTTGTTTAGTTGTTTGTAAAGCAAAGGGGTTTGTTAGTTGTAGACTGTTGTACAATAACTACCGGTATGCTTAATCTGTGGTAAATGCCTCAGGGATTTTGTTGCACAATGCCAATGAATTTACTAATACATATCGACTCACAGATGTATTGTTTAATGAGATAAGGTAGTGGACATGGTTTCTGCTCAAAGTTATAACTGTCACAATACTTGAGCAATGTCCACGCTGAAAACCAATCATATTTTGGTTCACTGAATCATGCTACCAGCAGTTAAAAAAACGATAAAAGAACAAAACAATGATCAATAATTATCCAATACAAATTGATAACCAACCACCCATGGAAAAAATTATAGGATAAGGTACAAATAGGATACTACCACTATCAAAAATTATTTCAGTTTAATCTTTCCAGAAGTTTATATTCAATCAGATAAAATGAATAGTGTTGGAAGTAGAAGAAAGCGTTCAGCTTATGATGCAGCATTCAAACTTAAAGTTACTGAATATGCAGAAGCAAATAACAACTGTGCTGCAGCATGCGAATTTTGTGTGAATGAGAAGCAAGTACAGGAATGGTGGAAAAGCAAAGCAGCATTGGAAGAAATGCCAAGAACCAAGAAGGCTCGTCAGACTGGGATCGCCTCATTCCCTGAATTGGAGAAAGAACTCAGTGATTTTGTAAATGAATGTCGACAAAATGGATACATTGTCAAATGAACTGCAATTCGTCTGCATGCTATGCCGATGGCGAAAGATGACAAATACAAGATGGCAGATTCCAAATTTGTTGCATCAGCTGACTGGTGTCCTCATTTTATGAACCGGCATGGTTTCTGCCTCAGGCAGTGAACAAAGATAGCTCAAAAGCTACCAAAAGACTTGGAAGAAAAAACTGAATCATTTCAGCGGTTCATCATTAAATGCAGAAAGGAATGCTCATTCGAACTATCACAAATTGGAAATATGGATGAGACGTCTATGACGTTTGACTTACCTAGCAATAAAACAGTCAATGCTGTTGGTGGGAAAACTATTCTGATAAAAATACCAGCCATGAAAAAACACATTTCACGGTTGTTTTGGCCTGTTTATTTGATGGATCAAAGCTGCCTCCTGTCGTAATTTTTAAAGGAAGACGCTGCCAAAAAGCATGAAATTTCCTGCTGGTGTCATCGTTCGTGCACATGAAAAGGGATGGATGGATGAAAGTGGAACGACTGAATGGTTGGAGAAAGTCTGAAACAAGAGACCAGGTGCACTTCTTCAGAAATCTTCAGTGCTTGTCTGGGACATGTTTCCAGCACACAAGACAGATGAAGTCAAAAAGGCCACAAAGAAAATGAAAACGACATTGGCTGTGATACCAGGAGGTTTAACATCAGTGTTACAACCTCTTGATGTCTGCCTTAACAAGCCGTTTAAGGACAGGTTACGAAAGATGTGGTCCAAATGGGTTTGTTCAGGCGCAGTGAAGATGACAAAAGGCGGGAATTTCATGAGGCCGGACATTGTCTTGGTCACCAAGTGGGTCAAAGACGCATGGGACTCAATTCCATCAGAAATGATTGCCAAATCATTTCGAAAGTGCTGTTATCAGCAATGCCATGGATGGAACTTAGGATGATGCCATATTTGAATCAGACAATGACGAGGAGAATAAGAAGCAGAACGACACACTATCGGATGACACTGATGACAATGACGACATATACCATGACAGGACGACCATAACCGAAGCTGGAGTTTTATGAACTGTTTGGCAAGTCCGATACTGAGTCAGATTTTGAAGGATTCTGAAAGTGATAGAACTTTTATAATTCAGGATTTTAGTATGAGGATTTTATTATTTCAATTAAGACTTAACATTGAAGATAAATTGTTTTTATTTCAACATATAAATTAGCTTTCTTACTTTCATTTTCGTTAAGTTTGAAGATAATATTTATTTTAGTAATGTGATTTGCCTAAATAAATGTATTTAGAACTCACTTTGTGCATCTTGTGATGTAGTCTTGAACTTATGGGTTGGCTTATGCGTGGGTCATACACTTTTTAATATTTTTACCTATTCAGTTTGGGGGGTCAGCTTATACGCAAACGGGCTTATACGTGAATATATACGGTAGTCTGAAAGTCATTCCAGTACGAACATTTTCAGTCAAATCTAATCACAATCTGTTAAGTCTTGCTAGAGAAGACATCATTTAAATGTTTCTATACTTTTTAGGTTATGGTGGCCCCATTTAATAGTAGACTGGCATCTCTTAAAGGTCTTTAAGTCAGCATGCTTTCTATCATGTTTTGTCCAAGTCTATTGAAGGATTCTGGAGAAAATGTTTAGAGTTTTATTTTAGGGAGGTGTATTATTGGCAGCAATAACTAATGGCAGATTGGTATTATTTGTGTAAGACTGAAATGTCCTCATGTCATAAAGTTTTCTGTCAAGTTTTTAAAATTCTTTTAGTGGTTTTGGAGAAGACAGTTTTTTTTCTAATTTAGTAATGGACTTCATTACTGACAGTGGATCAACAACCTTTGTACATATCTGAAAGGTCATCATGCCAAGATACTTTTTCTGTAAAATATGAGCAAGTTTGGAAAAGAAGTCATTTTAAGGTTTTCAACCGTATCATGAAGACAGATTGGAATCATCTGTGCCAAGTTTGGTTTCAAATTGTCTAGTGAGTTTTGACAAGAAGCTGAAAATAGCAAATTACTGAGGGAAAACAGATGTAATTTGCATTTTTATTAATGGTGGCCAAATTTGAATGTGGGTCGGTCTTCAGTATAAAATAGAAAGGTCTTCATGCCAGGATGCTTTCTACTAAATGTCATCCAATTCTGTTCAGCAGTTTTGACTTGATGTTTAATGGGCTTTTTGCTGTTCTTGGTAACAGCAGAGCTGCATTTGATCATGGATCAGTAATACTGGCATTTAACGCCACGATGCTCTCTGCCAAATTTGGTCAAAATTGGTGTAAGAGTGGTTTTCTTGAGAGTTTAGATACCAGTTTTTGATGGATGCCATGATGCATGATGGCTGAAGGGTCAAATAAACTCATCTGGCATTAAAGCCTGAGCAGCTAAAATAAAGCCACTTTCAGCAAAGAAAACAAATATTAGGTCCCTTTTCTGCTTGTACAGAGACACTGCTGACTTGCAGCATGTATTATATGTAATAACAACATGTAATTTAATGAGACATAAGTTTTTGAGACTGCTAACAATTTTTAGTGTTTCTGAAGGAAAGAAAAGATTAGTGTTTATCCATACTTATGTGGTACTTCAGAGCTTTGTGTAGTGATAGTCCCTAGTTCTTTGACATCCAATTTCTAGTCCTGGACTCTCAGTTTTTAAAATTGATTTAAGAATTCTCTATATATGCTGACTCTTAGATTTTTTACGAAATGTAGCCCTGAACTTTCATTTTCAGAATCTACAGAGTTCCATACCTTAAGTACCTCTACATTTATTTGGCATATATAAGTAATCAAGCATAAAAAGGCCTTCTGAATCAGTCAAAATGTCACTATAAAAAATTAACATTTGAAAGCTATTTGTGACTGACAAATAGGATTTAAAGTAACTCTGTATCACATATTAATGTTAAGGTACTTTTGTACCTTAAAGTTTGTATCACATAACAATGTTAAAGTACCTCTGTTTCACAATTATCAATGTTAAAGTAATTTTGTGACACATATCCATGTTGAAGTACCTTTGTATCATATATTCATGTTGAAGTACTTTTGTATCACGTATCAATGTTTAAAGTACCTCTTTATCATATATCAATGTTAAAGAACCTCTGTGTCACATAACAGTGTTAAAGTACCTATGTTTCACATATCAATGTTATAAATGTACTTTTGTAACACATATCAATGATACCTCTGTGTCACATATCAATGTAAAAGTACTATGTATCACATATTGATATTAAAGTACCTCTGTTTCACATATCAATGTTCAAGTTCCAGACTGTTTTACAAATCAATGTCAAAGTACCTCTGTTTCATATAATGGTACTTTGAAAATCAATCTAACCCTTGTGCCATATTTTATTTAATTCATCATTTATTTTTCTATTGTTGATGCTCAAGACATTGTTATAGAAGAATGAAATTTTAGCAGAGGACCATTAAATCTAAAGCCGATCTTTGTCTTCTTCTTTTGGATGTTTGGTGTTAGTACTTAGGTTCAAGAGACTCAAACCTGCAACCTCCCATATCCAACCACTTCAGACCCTGGCCGAGTCATACCAAAGACTTATAAAAATGGTACTTGCAGCTGCCTCGCTTGGCACTCAGCATTAAAAGGTTAGTGTTATGAATTGGTCATCCTGGTGTCAGGATAATTTGACTGGATGGGACATTATGCTACATGTCTGCGGCATAATGCCTCAGTGCCAGACATCACTATAAACTGCCACACTGCAGACACTGTAGCGATATGACTGAAAAATTGTCAAAGCTCTGTTAAAAATCCACATGATGCAACAAAATCTTACAGAATTCTCAAAGGTGGGTGTTTCCAATACGACAGAATTTTCATTACATTAATTCGTATATAACGAAGACAGACTCAGTGCTTAATAACATACATAACCAAGACAGACTTGTGCTTTAACATGCACAACCAAGACTACTCAATACAATAACATGTACAACCAAGACAGTACTGTAGCATACACAACTAAGACAGACTCAGTGCTTTTACATGTACAACCAAGACGGACTCAATGCTGCAACATGTACAACCAAGACAGGCTCAGTACAATAACATATACAACCAAGAATCTTTATAGTACTGTTATGTTCTTTAATTTCTCAATACATCCAAGTATGAAGACATCTGGATACCTTGTTTTCCCTTGTCCAGCTAAATAAATTGGCAAAACGATATTTACTCTCCTGGAAATATTTATATACCCCACCTGTGTGGAGAGACTTATATTAGGTAAAATCAAACTCAGTCCAAGTGACTTCTTATTCAGTGGATCTGCTATGAAATGACTGAAAATAATAATTGAGTTTCTTCATGCCGTATTTAGTGCTGCATCTACTAAAAGTTTGCTTTGCCACCAATAGCAAAACCTCTCACTAACACACGTCATGCACAAAGTAACCCAAGAAACATTCCAATCTTGTTGAATTAAAATTGGACAAGTCATGCCAAAAAAAGGTGAAAATAAAGTTATCTAACTAGTTGCTACAGAAGCCACACCACTAATGGGTTCCAAACCAGACAAATTTCTAGTAAACTTATTCTGAGAATCATTCAGAGCAAGTTACGATAAAAACTAGCAAAGCTATTTTTGAATAGAAATCAAACAGATTTTCAACTGGTTGTTATGGAAGCCACATTGTTGACAGTGATATCGTTTTGAACAAAATCCTGGTAAAACATGTTCTTGGAAAATTTCCTACCAAATACTGTATGATCAAAACTGGACAAGAAATTCTGCAGAAGATGTAAAATGTTTCCTATTTGGTTCCTATAAAAACCACACCATTTCTAAGTAGTCAATCTGGAAAAAAAAAACAAATCAGGTAGAACATGTCATATCAATTGTTGCTACCAAGCATAAAACAAACACCTAACTCAACCTTGCTAGAGAAGAAACTGAAAAATAGTTATTTTGCATGGTTGCTATGAAAGACACAATATTGCTAAGGAAGCCATTCCAAACAAACATCTGAGTGAGCTTAACTGAACAAGCATTCCTACAAAGTTTATTAAAGTTGCTCAGCCATTCTGGAAAAGAAATTAAAAACAGGTTTTCCATATGGCTGTTATGCAATCAACACCAGTCAGTGGAGCCAGCCCAAAGCCAATTTAAACAGAACATGTTCTACAACACAGTCCGATGAAGTTTGAACAAAATTTTGTCAATTTTGATAAAACTTCCTAGGAATGTGGAATGTACAGTTTTAAAGAAGTTGAAAATAGTTTTTTTTTCACCTACTGTATTTGCCGTATATACTGGGACAAAATAAAATAATAATTTTTTTCCCTGTCCCAGAACTTTTGGTGAAACTTTTTTTCACCCACGTCATATGTCCCTAATGCATGTTGCAATAAAACACATAAACAAAACTCTTATTTGATAACAAAAAGAAAGAAACTAACCTTGTATTGTTATTATTTATTCCTTTTTTTAAACATGTGCATTAAAGAATAAAATATATCCACGAAATCTGTATATGTAACGTAGGCTTCCATACTGTAGCATGTACTGCTCATGTCCAATTACACACGCCACGTTGTTCATTGACATGAACATTGAGAAACAAATTCTGTTTGGTTGTGCTCAAAGGTTCGAGTATGTTTTCCGACTGAAAACTGGATCCAACTAAATCGCAAACAAGAGGGAAATATTCAACCAATATCTTGAAGACAACTGCTGTTCACGCATGACATGGTGTTAGGTGTAAAATAACCAAGACTGAATTATATCCAGATCTACAGTATCTCGCAAATAAAAATCATTATTTGAAAACACATTCACTGGTTACAAAAGTATCATTACTATTTACGGCAGACATCAATGCTCCTTTGTATTAATTATAACTAAAGATGCCAAGCACATAGAAGCCCGGGTGGTGAATAAACACAACTGGCAGCGAGCAGTAAACTCCTTCTTTGAACTTGCCAACAGGACATAAAAAAGACAAAGGTTATTTTTATTACAAAGCAAACCGATCTCAAAAGCAGATTTTTTTTTTTTTTTTTCTAAGAATATCAATCCAAAAGTTATTTTGTTGCAAGCCGACATCGGAAGCCGACTATGGATTCTTCTAAGTGTGCCTATTTTTATTTTTTTTTTGAATATACAAAGATGGCCAAGACAATGGAAGCTAACTTTGGTTCCTTTTCACCAGTATTCACAGGAATTTTGAAAATAAATTTAAACAATGGAACGATTTTTAAAGTGACACAATATAGTGCTTCGTGCATGGCCATCGATAACCCAGCATCACCCTGAAGATTTGGAGAAAATAAAATCATGTGATGAATTCATGAAGGCCAGAGAGAAGCAGATTTTGCAGACAATATGATCATTAACATGGATGAAATTCTAGTGTACTTTTGATCGCATTTCTGGAAGGACTGACGATAAGATGGGGGTCAAAAGTGTGAGAATTAGCAAGACTGGTACAGACTTGAAAAAATGTGACTTTAGTCTTTGCAGTTTCTGCTTCAGGCCATGTGTTGCCTCTAACAATTTTTCACAGTATGGGAAAGCTAAGAAAAATATTCATGCACCAAAAGAATGGATCGTACGTGTGCAGGAGAAGGGTTGTGCTGTTGAGATGCTGCTGCAGTGGATTTAAGAGTTTTACCTCAAGTATTATATTTTTTAAAATAAAATTTCAGTTGGAATGCATTTTCCGATATGTAATTTTCAAATGATTTAAAAGGTGTGCTACAACTTATGACTCGAAAAAAACCATGTGTCCCAGAACATACAGTGCACAAAAGAATTACTTTAAAAAGGACTGTCTTTCCAATGCCATGACAAAGCAATGCAATCTTCATGTCCTTTAAACCACAAAGACCATGATCAACAAAAGATACTAAGACACTAAGAAAAGTAAATATTACCATTTCAGGCAAGCTCCAAGAAACAAGATGAAGTTTTAAAAAGTCCTTTATTCACTATCACTTTCCTGAGAAGCATTGCCTAATACTGTTTGAAAAACCTGGTCAATATAGTGGTAGATAAATTTTAAACTGTTGTATATTTACTGTAACTTAAGTCTTCCATGATACCAAAATGCAAACACTTTCCACTGTGGATTTTCAATAACCTTGTCTTAATCACAAGGTGCTCCATATGACCATAACCACATATGCAAACTATATCAAAAAGTTCCAAAGGATGCCAATCGAGGCAAGGTACAGTAAATTTGACTGCTTGGAAATGCTACCTTTTGGCAAGGAAAGTTTCCGTAGGTAGAGACTTCTCCATATTAGCAATCAATTCTGAAAAGGAAAGCTTCAGGAATTAATTTTTTGTACCAACTATGCATACTGTATGCCACAAATGGCTAACAAGATTACAGATTTTCCACCAGGCTTTCACAAATACATGTAAATCATGCAAAGCCCACCTGAGATGCCACACTAAATTTATATTAAAAAATCTAATCTATTGGAAACTGTCAGATCTGAATGATTTGAGGAATTCTGAAAGATTTGTAAAATGGCATGGATCATAATGCTAACGTTCAAATCAAGAAGTTTTTATATCGGCATAATCATTAAGAGGTCCTCAGCTAACTGAAGTTCAGTTCCTCCTGCATCAAAGTTTAAGGTCATTTTTTAAAAATAATTCTGCAGAAAAATGTTGCATTAAAAATTACTATATAATAAACTTACCTATAGAAGCTTTATCTTCCCCATGTTTTCCTCTTCATGCAAATCTCCTTTTCTCAACAGTTTTTCTTCCTTCTTTCTGCTATTCATCTGTTCCTTATTAGAACTTTCAGTTTTACCAGCACTGTCTTTTCTGTGTCTCTCCGGGGTGGGAGAGGCTGAAGATCTTCTGTGTCCTTTCTTAACATCGCTAATTTTACTTGTGTCATGAAATTTGCTTTTCTGCTCATTCTGAAGGTTGCTGGTGCTGCCTGCCTGTCTATTCAATCTATTCTGGGAATCGTATCTCTTGTCTGGTATTGATTCTTTGGAGCCATGAGGAGAGATATCCTTAGAATCTGTGTTTCCTTTACTGGTGAAGGCATTCAAGAAAATCACTTTCTTCAATAAAGGCTCCTTCCAATGTGCTAGCTGGTATGCTTTTAGAACACATTTATTCTGTTCTGTTTCAAAGGTGTGGCTCAATCTGCAATCGGAGCCATGTTCACATCTGCCAGACAGACTACTTATACAAATGTGAAGATAAGCACAAGCAGGGAGGCGGCAAATGCGAGTTGGAGTGTGTTTGCCACAAACATGGGGAAACCGCTGGCTGTAGATCAGACGTATCTCTTCATTACTGAAGTTATCCAGTCCCAGCTTTGATATCAGACCAGCATTTGCTCTGTCATAAAAGTTGTGTGAAAATGGACACTTCTGTCCTTGCTTGCAAGAGCCAGCAATAAAATCCTTGCAAATATGTGCATGGGGACAATCAGACTGGTCACACCTTTCGTGTCTGCTTAGACGATTATAATCCAAGCAAAATGTTGCTTCTCTGTAAAAAGGAACAATAAATTGATAATTCTTCTCTTTGTTTTCAAACATTATAAATCTGCTTTGATGACTTCGAAACCAGCTTGGAATATCAAATTCCTCTGGGAACAGCCTCTTTGCAGCTATATTTTTCACAGATATAGGACCTCCCACTTCTTTTATCAAATACTCAAAGACTTCAGTTTCTTCTGGAGGTTCAGTGGGTTCTCTGTCTGTCTGATTACCTGGGTCTTGCATGCTTTTCTTTTGAGGAGTTTTGTCATTCCTCAATGAATCTGTAGACGTTTTAAATTCACGGCTTTTTGGTTTGGTTTTTTCTGTATCTGTATCTTCTGAATCGGAATAGTCTTCTTCACTCTTTTCTTTATTTCCACACTCTGAACCAACCTCACTGTTCTTTTCAACTGTGTTGTTTCTTTTTCTTCCACCTTGGCCTCGCCCTCTCCCATGGTCTCTACCTTGCCCTCTGTGATCTACCACTATTTTGTTCTTTCCACTTGATTTGTTATCTCTGTGCCCATCTTTCTCTACATCCTGCCTCTTTTCTCGTTTTTGGCCACCTGCTTGCCCAGACCCTTTCCTCATCTCCATTTCTCTTTGCTGGTTTTGATTAGTGTTCAGATTACTTGGTATATTTGACGGATGTCCTGGTGGCATCCCTAGTATGGAATTCTGGCCATGCTGCTGGGAAAAAAATCCTGTTGGTCCAGCTGTAAAATAAAGTCAGTCAGTCAAGCAGTGAATAAACTGGATGAATATGTAAAATGTACAAGAGTCCCGTGGACCACCAATTCTCGCAGCACCTAGATGTAATTGTCTGATTCCCATGACTTTCAGAAATAATAACTGCATGCACATATATAGTGCTGATGATAACAACTGGGGATCAGTCTACACTTAATGTCACCTTACCTAGAGGTGACTTTAAACAAATTTCAGATAATAAAAGACCATGTCTCTGAATATTGTACATGAGCCATTCTAAATATTTCATCTCTGTTAATACATTTTTTTATGCAATAAAGTTCATAACATTTAAGTCTACTTGTACTATTTCTATTCCCAAACTTGGTACTCTGGGTTGTCACTATAACATACTGTCTCCAGCTTTTCATACGACTGTTTATCAATCAAATTCTCTGGTGCTGGAATCTTACAAGGAAAATATTCATTACAATATTCTGCTTATGTTTAAGTCCCTCCAAGAAACTGAAGATCTTTTGGCTGAAACAAACTTGTAGTAATTCACAAGAAGATCATCCCTTCTCTTTTATTCGTTTTAGCTGCCAAATGTTGAAACCATCTCAGATATTCCTGAGACATTAAAAATGCCATAAATAGCAAAAACTAGAAAAGTGCTTGTTGAACATGGATGGTTGAATACAGTGAATGCAAAGATCCCAATGCAAAATATAACAAAGGTGTGATGATGTATGGATCGACAACATTACCATTACATACCAATCCACCATTGTGGTGGTGCATACACATACTTCTTAAAAGTTAGCATTTTCAAGAGATAAGAAGCCCATACAAGCTTGAGAATGCTCACCTGGACATCATGTACATAAAAGCCAAATGCAAGAGCTGTTGGCGCAGAAACATGGGCTGGTATGATGCCTTATGACATTTGCAGCTGTTCTTTGTAATTGCAGCCATACTGGCACATCAGCATTATTTGTGCAAACCTGAAAGGCCTTATGTATGGGTGCTTTCTTTGAAATTCAGTCAACTTCTGTTGACAATTACTTGAGAAGTCATTCAAAGGTTTTTCTGATTTTTGTAGCAATGGACATATGGAATAATTACCAACATCAATGGTACAAATTTATTCCATTATGTTTTCTATCAAATTTATTCAAAATTTGTAGAACAGTAATGCAGACAAATTCTGCATAGCATTTTATGAGAAGAAATTGTTTACATGCATATTAATATTTTCAGTAACAGTTGCCATATTTGATAATGGATCAGTATCATTTTTTGTATAAATGTAAAACACATTCCTGCAAAGATGCTTTCTGTTAAATTTGGTCAAATTCTGCGCAGCATTTTCCGAGAAGAAATGTTTTACATGCATATCTATTTTTAGTAACAGCTGCCATATTTGATATTGGATCAGCATCATTTGTATAAATTTAAGATCCCCTTTCAAGAAGCTTTATGCTAAATTTAGTCAAATTCTATTCAGTGGCATGTGAGATGAAATTGTTTAAACCTTTTAGTTCTAGTTTTAATAGGTTGGTGGTTCTTTCCGGGTTTTCCCTGGGTTCTTCCTCCACCATTAATACTGGCCGCCATGTAAAGCCTATCTTGTGCTGAAAAATGGCATTAAACCCTATAACAACAATAACAACAACAAATTCAAAAGGCCTTCAAGCCTAAGTCTTTTAGTTCTAGTTTTAATAGCAGTGGCCATATTTGATTGCAGACTAGCCTAAGTCTTTTAGTTCAAATTTTGTCTAATTATGTGAAGCAGTTCTTGATAAGTAGTTTCAAGGAATGTGGATCAGCATAATCTACATAAAAACTGAAAGGCCTTTTATTAATGGATGCCTTCTTTCAAATTTAATTAAATTCTGTTGTGCAGTTTTTTGAGACTAAGTTATTTAAAGGTTTTGTTATTTTTAGGAATGGTGGCCATACCTGGTGTTAAATTGGCATCGTTTGTCCAAAATTGACAATAGTTCAGGCAAAATCATTTCTCACAAATTTGGTCATGTTATGTTCAGTGGCTGCTGAAAAGTACTTAGCTGAATGCTATTTAATTTTTTACAAAGGCTGCCATATCTGAAAATAAACTGATATCAATTTTACAAATTTAAAAAAATTTTCATGCCAGGATGCCTCTGACAGTCAAATTTGGTCAGATTATATTTAGCAGCTTTTAAAAAGAATCTGTTTAAATCTCTTACAATTTGAATAGTGATAACCATATCAGATGGCAGATCACCATTATTTGTATACACATGAAGGGTCTTCACGCCTGTCAACTTTGGTTAAAAATTCTGCTCAAGGTTTTTGGGAGAAGTTGTTTCATGCTTTTTCTATTCTTATTAATGGTGGCCATATTTGATGGTAGATTGGCATCATTTTTCAAACCTTGAAAAGATTTCATGTTCTGAATACTCTCTGCCATGTTTCGTTAAAATTGGTCAGGTAGTTTTTCAGAATAAGCTGAAATTTGCAAATGCTGATGGATGGCACACCAGACACAGGACCATACTGTAACTTGGGCATATAGTCAGTGAGCTAATAAATGCGGGGCAAAATATTAACCCTGATATTTCTAACATTGTCAGAAAGCAATACTTATACAGATCTGACCGTAAATAACTAATTTGAAACTGATTGTGGCCTTAATCTTATCCATCGATCAAAGTTGAAGTTCTAAATTCCAATTCTACTTTTATCTGTAATATAAAAAACCTACAGGACTAATGAAGAATCATTACCATAACCTGCTTTGTTTTATTGTGATACAGAATCGTAATTATAATCTTCATGCAAATCTATATGTATTTTACCTAACTAAATTCAAATGCAACTTGTTTTATTTTCTTTATTCAGAATTCAACCAAGCCAAATGGGAAAGAAAACAAGATAAAAATGGGTCTTGTTTCATTATCCACAGAAACTGCACTACATATCAGACTGCCTACATGCCACTAATATATCATTCCCTTATTACAGTAAAACCTGTCTTGAGAGATCACTGCTATGAAAGACCACCTGTCTTGAGAAACTAGGTTATCCTTGCACAGATTTATTTATTATATAGTCTTATGACCTGTCACGAGAGACCACCTGTCTTGAGAGATCATTATTTTTGGGCAGAAGGGGTGGTTTTCAAGACAGGTTCTGCTGTATAATGATATGCCTCTTAATAGTAAGGCTACAGTATAATGAAGTACATAATACATATAATTTTACTACAAATGAATGAAATGGAGTGCATGACAATATTCATAACAAGAACTGTTATAATGAGTGGCGTCATAGGGAGAGAGTGCTGAACTTAATTGTGTCATAATGAAGGGCCTTAAAAGGAGTGAATGCTGAATTTTACTTTGTTATAGTAAAGGGCCTTGTGGGGAGGAAGTGCTTTAACTTGGCTGTGTTATAATGCAGGGCCTAATAGGAAGAGTGCTTTAACTCGACTGTGTTATAATGAAGGGTCTTAAAGGGAGAGAGTGCTGAACTTACTGTTGTTAACTGATGACCTAATTATTGACATCCTTAAACAGGATTTACAATACACCTGTTTCTTTAGTAAATTTCTCTCAACCATTTCCTTTCCTCAGCCAAAAAAAGTAGCAAACTTGATTGATCATGGTATTTCTCACAAGTATTCCAAAAGTTGCAACCAATATTTTTCTAGTAAAATATATTTCTTTAATAATACTTACCCAATCATAATACCTTAAGAGAACTACTACTACCTCGCAAATACAGCCCTCCCAGGTTAAAACATTTTAGCTAAATAGCTCAAAGTTACCCACCTAGGTGGCAGATAGTGTGATCTAACTTTGATACCGGATTGGCACCAATCCTGTGAAAACATCCATTACTACTGGAGTGGAAGGCATGCTCTCTATGTGGATGTAACTGCAAAGAGGTTGGGAAGGTGTGTGTGTATTATGATTGGGTAAGTATTATTGAAGAAACATATTTTACTAGAAAAAAATTGATTTCTTCTTTAAATACAATACCCAATCATAATACCTTTGAAGAATAGGCTAATGGGGGTGGAAGATACATCACTCTACCCTCAAGAGATCATTTCCGGTCCCCTAGGGTATGTGAGACAGCTTCTAGATGACCCGATTGGAAAACACTCCATAAGTCAGGGAGTGATTTCAAAAGGGAAATATTTCCCTCATGCAAATCCAGTAAAAATCATGAGGACGCATCTCTATGAAGCTGTCGAACGACCTAGAAAAGTAAGCTTTTGCACCATGGATAAAGGCTCTTTCTGATCATATTCAGCCTTTTAAGATGAAAGATCTCTGATAAAACAGGACAATTGTACTTGGATCTCCATCCTATGGCATGGATAATTACAGCTGGAGAACAGTTTCACTCATATGCAAAGATTTTATGGCAACTCTCCTAACTTTGAACTGATATGCAAAGCAAATTCATTGGTGTGGGTTTAGTGTGATATGCAGAACAGATATCCCACTTTATCCAGGATGAAAGTGACTGTGTTGATAAATCATCCTTTCTCTCTTTTGAAGACAAAATGAGGTGTCTGATTGTTCTAATGACTGTTGGCTGTATACAGATAGTTAGCTTGTCCTAATGACTGTTGGCTGGGTATAATTATCTGATTGTCGTAATGACTGTTGGCTGGGTACTGATTGTATGATTGTCCTAATGACCGCTGGCTGGATACTGATTGTCCCAATGACTGTTGGCTGTATACAGATAGTTAGCTTGTCGTAATGAATGTTGGCTGGGTACTGATTGTCTGATTGTCCTAATGACTGTTGGCTGAGTACCGATTGTCTGATTGTCCTAATGACTGTTGGCTGTATACAGATAGTTAGCTTGTCGTAATGAATGTTGGCTGGGTACTGATTGTCTGATTGTCCTTATGACTGTTGGCTGGGTACTGATTGTCTGATTGTCGTAATGACTGTTGGCTGTATACAGATAGTTAGCTTGTCCTAATGACAGTTGGCTGGGTATAATTATCTGATTGTCGTAATGACTGTTGGCTGTATACAGATAGTTAGCTTGTCCTAATGACTGTTGGCTGGGTACTGATTGTATGATTGTTCTAATGACTGCTTGTTGGGTATGATTGTCTGATTGTCCTAATGACTGTTGGCTGTATACAGATAGTTAGCTTGTCCTAATGACTGTTGGCTGGGTATAATTATCTGATTGTCGTAATGACTGTTGGCTGTATACAGATAGTTAGCTTGTCCTAATGACTGTTGGCTGGGTAATAATTGTCTGATTGTTCTAATGACTGCTGGTTGGGTATGATTGTCTGATTGTCCTAATGACTGTTGGCTGGGTACTGATTGTCTGATTGTCCTAATGACTGTTAACTGGGTACTGATTGTATGATTGTCCTAATGACCGCTGGCTGGATACTGATTGTCTGATTGTCCCAATGACTGTTGGCTGTATACAGATAGTTAGCTTGTCGTAATGAATGTTGGCTGGGTACTGATTGTCTGATTGTCCTAATGACTGTTGGCTGGGTACCTAACGTCTGATTGTCGTAATGACTGTTGGCTGTATACAGATAGTTAGCTTGTCGTAATGAATGTTGGCTGGGCACTGACTGTCTGATTGTTCTAATGACTGTTGGCTGTATACAGATAGTTAGCATGTCGTAATGAATGTTGGCTGGGTACTGATTGTCTGATTGTCCTAATGACTGTTGGCTGGGTACTGATTGTATGATTGTCCTAATGACTGTTGGCTGGGTACTGATTGTATGATTGTCCTAATGACTGCTGGTTGGATACTGATTGTCTGATTGTCCTAATGACTGTTGGCTGTAAACAGATAGTTAGCTTGTTGTAATGAATGTTGGCTGGGTACTGACTGTATGATTGTCCTAATGACTTTTGGCTGGGTATGATTGTCTGATTGTCCTAATGACTGTTGGCTGGGTACTGATTGTCTGATTGTCCTAATGACTGTTAACTGGGTACTGATTGTATGATTGTCCTAATGACCGCTGGCTGGATACTGATTGTCTGATTGTCCCAATGACTGTTGGCTGTATACAGATAGTTAGCTTGTCGTAATGAATGTTGGCTGGGTACTGATTGTCTGATTGTCCTAATGACTGTTGGCTGGGTACCTAATGTCTGATTGTCGTAATGACTGTTGGCTGTATACAGATAGTTAGCTTGTCGTAATGAATGTTGGCTGGGCACTGACTGTCTGATTGTTCTAATGACTGTTGGCTGTATACAGATAGTTAGCATGTCGTAATGAATGTTGGCTGGGTACTGATTGTCTGATTGTCCTAATGACTGTTGGCTGGGTACTGATTGTATGATTGTCCTAATGACTGCTGGTTGGATACTGATTGTCTGATTGTCCTAATGACTGTTGGCTGTAAACAGATAGTTAGCTTGTCGTAATGAATGTTGGCTGGGTACTGACTGTATGATTGTCCTAATGACTTTTGGCTGGGTATGATTGTCTGATTGTCCTAATGACTGTTGGCTGGGTACTGATTGTCTGATTGTCCTAATGAGTGTTGGCTGGGTACTGACTGTATGATTGTCCTAATGACTGTTGGCTGGGTATGATTGTCTGATTGTCCTAATGACTTTTGGCTGGTATGATTGTCTGATTGTCCTAATGAATGTTGGCTGGGTACTGATTGTCTGATTGTCCTAATGAGTGTTGGCTGGGTATGATTGTCTGATTGTCCTAATGACTTTTGGCTGGTATGATTGTCTGATTGTCGTAATGACTGTTGGCTGGGTACTGATTGTATGATTGTCCTAATGACTGTTGGCTGGATACTGATTGTCTGATTGTCCTAATGACTGTTGGCTGTATACAGATAGTTAGCTTGTCCTAATGACTTTTGGCTGGGTATAATTATCTGATTGTCCTAATGACTGTTGGCTGGGTACTGATTGTATGATTGTCCTAATGACTTTTGGCTGGGTATGATTGTCTGATTGTCATAATGACTGTTGGCTGGGTATGATTGTCTGAATGTCCTAATGAGTGTTGGCTAGGTGTTAATTCTTACCTTATCCCAATGAGTGTTAGCTGGGTTTTCACAAGTATGGTCTTTTTCCTACCTAAACCGAAAGAAATTATTGTGACACAATGGTCTTGTATCCTGCAACACAGCAAGTATGTTTTTCCTTGAGGACTGACTCTACTCCACTAACAATGGAAAAGCATTCTGCACATCTTTGCTCCCTTAATCACATAAGTCAACCATGTTACACAGCCAAGATGAATGTACTCATTTCCATCTTTGTCAGTGTCACTGAGTTGGACCAGGTCTTGAGAAAAAAATCTAATGAAAAGTTAATCTAACTGGTCACTTAGCTGAGCTACCGACTCTCAAAATGTCATGTTATGTGATATGTATAATCAACATATCTGCTACCTGGAGGTGCCCTTGGGTGGCTGGGAAATCGTGGAAACTGGTGTGTGGTCTGTGGAGGGACATGTTGGCTGTAAGGGCCAGGTGGTGGTAACATAGGGCCTGACTGATGTGTACCATATCCAGGGAATCCTCCATATGGTTGTGAAGCAGTTGGTGGGGGCTGCTGGGGGTAGGCATAGCTGTCTGAAACGGACATGTAGAATAAAGCATATAAAAGCAGAATATTCTTCTCTCTGGTATTGAAGTAGAGGTATTACAATGTGATGACAACAAATTCATTTTTAATAGTTTTAAAATCATTTTCCTTAAAATCTGTTTCAGGAGCTATCATCATTGTTCACCTCCAGAAGTAGATTTTATTGGGTAAAAGTCACAGGCTTCATGTAGCCTTCGAGTGATAGTTTTGGAGTGATAGCCAGAATTACAAGCATACTTCATGCATCACTGATGACAATTACTTTGATTAGCCTCTACAGCTGAAGCATCACCTGAAAACATGCAGCATACTATTTGTGTCTGTAATTCCTATACTTATTTACATTTACAATACACTGTTGCATGTAACCTATCACAATAAATAATATACTGTTATTAATTGGAAATGTTTTATACTGGAGGAACAAATTTATTTCTACTACTCTGTTCAGAAAAAAGATATATGTATATAGCAAAAAGTCTATGTAGTCATGAGCTACATATAAAATACTTATTTTAATTTAGTATAAATATAGGTCACAGGGACCTTATTGCAAGGATGTAATGCAAAGAGAGATTTAACCAGTTATTAAGTTTTATGATTCAAATATAAACAACACTCAATAAATTAACTTTTTTAACTCACAGAAATGCATATCATCTTCAATATCATCATTCTAACATGAACAGTGTCTTAGGAAAATGAACATCAACCACAAAATTTTAACCCATGAGAATGAAGTATAAAACATGGACCTTAATGACCTCTTATTAAAATAAGCAGTCCTCATCTACGGACCACAATGACCTCTATCTGAAATGAGCAGTGCTTATCAATGGACCATAACAACCTCTTATTGAAATGAGCAGTGCTTATCTATGGACCATAATGACCTTTTGTTGAAATGAGTAGTGCTCACTGATGGACCATAATGACTTCATACTGAAATAAGTAGTGCTCATCACTGCGCCATACTGACTTCATACTTCATACTGAAATAAGCAGTGCTCATCAATGGGCCATAAGGACTTTATACTGAAACAAGTAGTACTCATCAATGGACCATAATGACTTCATACTGAAATGAGCAGTGCTTACTGATGGGCCATAGTGACTTCATACTGAAATGAGGAGTGCTCATCAAGATACATACCTTCTCCAAGTTTCAGGATTCTAGATAATATAGTACATGCATGGCATGCAAAAAATCCTATCTGGTCATGAGATAAATACAAACTTAACCCAAGTCAGCAAAATTTGAAATGTAGGACAGAGTGACTTTTTGTACAGTCGTGGTATTAATGATACATTAATTCCAGTTTCATGCTAACATAAATGGGTCAGGCAGATTTTGTTTTTTCCCTCATTTTTTCCATAAGATCTGGGCCATCATGAAGGGAATTGTTGATGAAGTGGAGAGTGGAGTGGCTCTGTTATTTCTGGAGCCATCCCACCCCTTCACTTAACCATCAGTCCCTCCCATTATAGCCCATATAGCATATGAAGCCACTTTACTGTCACTTCACCACCAATATTTCCAATTATGCCACTTCACCACCAATTATTCCCATTATGTCACTTCACTACCAATCATTCCCACTGTGTCACTTCACCACCAATTGTTTCCATAATGCCACTTCCCCACCAATCACTGCCATATGCCACTTCACCACCAATCATTCCCATTGTGTCACTTCACAACCAAGCATACACACTAAGTCACTTCACCAACAAGCATTCCCATTATGTCACATCACCACAAATCATTACATCACATCACTACCAATTAATCCCATCATGCCACTTCAGCAACTATCATTTCTATCATACCACTTCAGTACCAATGATTCTCATTATTCTACTTAACCAGCAATCATTCCCATTATGGCACTTTACCAATCATTCTGATTATGTTACTTTACCAATCATTCCCATTATGCCACTTTACCAATCATTCCCATTATGGCACTTTACCAATCATTTCCATTATGGCACTTCACTACCAATCATTCTCATTATGCCACTTTACCAATCATTTCCATTATGGCACTTTACCAACCATTTCCATTATGCCACTTCACTGCCAATCATTCCCACTGTGTCACTTCACCACCAATTGTTTCCATAATGCCACTTCCCCACCAATCATTCCCACTATGCCACTTCACTGCCAATCATTCCTGATATGCCACTTCACCACCAATCATTCCCATTGTGTCACTTCACAACCAAGCATACACACTATGTCACTTCACCAACAAGCATTCCCATTATGTCACATCACCACAAATCATTACATCACATCACTACCAATTAATCCCATCATGCCACTTCAGCAACTATCATTTCTATCATACCACTTCAGTACCAATGATTCTCATTATTTCTACTTAACCAGCAATCATTCCCATTATGGCACTTTACCAATCATTCTGATTATGTTACTTTACCAATCATTCCCATTATGCCACTTTACCAATCATTCCCATTATGGCACTTTACCAATCATTTCCATTATGGCACTTCACTACCAATCATTGTCATTATGCCACTTTACCAATCATTCCCATTATGGCACTTTACCAACCATTTCCATTATGCCACTTCACTGCCAATCATTCCCATTATGTCACTTTACCATTCTGATTATGTCACATTACCAATCATTCCCATTATGCCAATTTAGCAATCATTGTGATTATGTCACTTTACCAATCATTCCCATTATAGCATTTTACCAATCATTCCCATTATAGCACTTTATCAATCATTCTGATTATGTTACTTTACCAATCATTCCCATTATAGCACTTTACCAATCATTCCCATTATAGCTCTTTACCAATCATTCCCATTATATCTCTTTACCAACAATTCCCATTATGCCACTTTACCAATCATTCCCATTATAGCACTTTATCAATCATTCCCATTATGTCACTTTACCAATCATTCTCATTATGTCATTTTACCAATCATTTCCATTGTGTCACTTTAACAATCATTCCCATTATGTCCCTTTACCACCAATCATTTTCATTTTGGCACTTTACCAATCATTTCCATTATGCCACTTCACTAACAATCATTCTCATTATGGCACTTTACCAATCATTTCCATTATGCCACTTCACTACCAATCATTCCCATTATGGCACTTTACCAATCATTCCAATTATAGCACTGTACCAATCATTCCCATTATAGCTCTTTACCAATCATTCCCATTATAGCACCAATCATTCCCATTATAGTACCAATCATTCCCATTATGACATTTTTCCACCAATCATTCCCATTATAGCACGTTACCACCAATCATTCCCATTATGGCACTTTACCACCAATCATTCCCATTATGGCATTTTACCAATCATTCCCATTATGGCACTTTACCACCAATCATTCCCATTATGGCATTTTACCAATCATTCCCCTTATGGCATTTTATCACCAATCATTCCCATTATGGCACTTTACCAATCATTCCCATTATAGCACAAATCCAATAATTTCCATTATGTCACTTTACCAATCATTTCCATTATGTCACTTTACGAATCATTTGCATTATGTCACTTTACCACCAATCATTCCTATTGTGGCACTTTACCACTAATCATTCCCATTATGGCATTTTACCACCAATCATTCCCATTATGGCACTTTACCAATCATTCCCAATATAGCACATCACCACCAACCATTCCCATTATGGCACTTTGCCAGTCATTCCCATTATAACTCTTTACCAATCATTCCCAATATAGCACATCACCACCAATCATTCCCATTATTGCACTTTACCACCAATCATTCCCAGTATGGCACTTTACCACCAATCATTCCCATTATGCCACTTTACCACCAATCATTCCCATTATGCCACTTCACTACCAAACTTTCCCAATAAGGCACGTTACCAATCATTCCCATTATACCACTTCACTACCAATCATTCCCATTATAGCACTTTATCAATCATTCCCATTATAGCACAAATCCAATCATTCCCATACTGGCTCAAATCCAGGTCATTTTCTTCCCTGCATTTGCTGGAAGTGAACCATGATTGCATGACCTTAATTTCTTCCTCTGAAAATAGACCTTGTCAGCATTACTCAACAACACATTGTTATACAATGATTGGATAGACTCGATAAATAATCCATTACTTAATTTGCAAGTAATATACTGTAAATTTGATGCCTACCATGTCAAGCAAACATTGTGCAAAGGTAGCCATTACTGAATAATACTTTCTGGTACATGTCAGTATGCACCAAGATAATGTTACACAAAAATAGCAAGTATATTAATGAGTGGGATCAAATACACAAAAATAGCAAGTATATTAATGAGTGGGATCGAATACTGTTACCTACAATTGAAATTACATTTTTACTGGTCACAACAAACAGAAAATCTGGAATTATTTGTTTTGGTGTGTTTGTGGGGAGTCAAGGGTCAGTTGGTGAACTTTAAACAAGGACATTTTTCTTATAAACCTGGTTCAAACATGAACAGGTAAAACAACAAAAACTGAACCCAAGTCAGTGAAGTCTGAAATATGGGTCACAATGATCTACTTTTGTGATTTCTGTGAAGTACTAATCATGATGCAACAATTCTTCAGGCTTCATAATTTCTAAAATAATTAAGTGTGCGTGTGATTTGGATTTTAAATGAAGCTTTAAAAATTTTTCAGTCACATCAAAATGTCTGCATTGTGGTAGTTTATAGTGTCGTCTAGCACTGGTTACATTATGACGCAGACATGTGGCATTATGTCCCGCATGTCACATTGTCCTGACACTAGGCCAACCAATCCTCAGTATCCTCTTAATGCTTACTGCCAAGCAAGGCAGCTGCTAGTATCATTTTTATAAGTCTTTGTTATGACTTGGCTGTGGTTTGAACCTGCGGCCTCATGCATCTGACACAAACACTCTTAACCAGTTAGGCCAATGGAGTGGTCTAATAATTCAGTATGTGACTAGTTGGTCCTTCTGATGTGCAAGTGATGGACAGAAACACAAGGCAACGGAGATTATTACCGTTACTTGTCTGAACTATGGTAACTATGCTGAAAATATTGAGAAAAAAAATTGCTTTTAAAAATGTAGGTAATGTTTATGAAAAATTTTCAATCAGTAAATCAATTTTTGCCTTCTTTCACAAAGCTTTGTATATAGTTCAAAGCCTAAATCAATTTGACCATTTTACCATTTTATGACAAAATTCGAGTTGTGGGCCCTGTTTGTTTTGCAACTTGATACTTGCATACTGATTTAAGCCTTCTTCAATTATACCATGTTGGTAATGGCATCTGTCACACTGACATATTTCTTGTCTTGTGAGATTGGCCATCAGTATTACACGTGCTCACCAGCTGCAGTTGGCTGATGGGGTGGTGTTGGGTGAAGTGAAAAACCCAATGAGATTACCTCCTAGGGTTTTTTGTGGCTGTTATATTGTCATCTGGATATTTTAAATTTTTTAAACAATTTCATGAATGTTTAGTTTTGTTTTTAATATTGCAGTATGTAGGTGTTACTATTGGCATTATTTTGGTCTCATAAAATATTTAAAGAATTAACATATTGAAGGGTGTAAAATTATTTGCTAAATTTCACCATGCGATCCAGCTTGTCCTCCTGGCAGGCCGTACGGCCTGTAAGCAGGTGGCTGATTAGGGGCAAATAGTGGCCCATGGCCCAAACCTCCTGGGACTTCCAGAGGGGACTGATTAGGGGGAACTGGTGGCCTGTGGCCCCAATCTCCATGGGCTCCCATGGGGGGATGACCATGTGGGCCTGGATGTCCTAAAACAAAGACTCATATTATATCAATCAGCATATAATGACAACTCTAATTCTGACAAATCTATACGAGATGCCTAAATCAAACTCGATAAGACCAATATCATGAAATAATATTTCAGATTGTCCTGTGCAAGTGATGCCAGTCAGCATTTCTTATTACTGGTCTAATCTTACAGTTTTTAACTGGCAAGAAGAACCTTTCATTAACGGAAAAGATAAACAATCTTTGGGTCCTTTGAAGAACTCACCGTAAGATCATCTTCTTCTGTTAAATGTTTAATTGACAAAAGTCACTGTGATTAAAATGTACACTGAAACCTAACTGTCTGACTACATACAAACTGACATCACTTACTACTAACAACTACACCTTGTGATCTAGTTCTGTTTTCTAAAACAGCATAAAGGACATATATCCCCTGAAGGATTACACTACCTTGCTATTCAAACATCTGGCAATATTTTCCATTCAAGAAGGTGGTCTTGGTTTGGAAGTGTGTGACAAATTGTTTTGGAAATCTTCTTTGTATTTCTCCCAAACGGATCCATAACTGAGCATCTACTTTCTTTAAGGATCATTGTATTTATCTTCTAACAGTTGTACCAATTTGTTGTGGCATATTATTGGTAAAATGTTCTGTGTTTTTGAATTATCTCTAAATGTCAGGTATCCTTTTTATTCTCTTCAAGACTGCATATATATTACCTGTATCTCCAAACTTCAAATATACTTTTTATTTTTTCAAGACTACATGTAGATGTTTATATTATACTTTCATGTAAGCAGACTTAGTTACTTTTACATTTATCTAGAATCAATATAAGCATATAATGTTAAGTTCCATATCATGTAATGTTAATTTCCATATTTCTTAAATGCAGCAACTGATTGACTGATCAACTAATTTTGTTTTCTAAAAACAGTTAAATAATAAAAAAGTGAAACTTTAATATGAATGCAATACAACATTCATAGCCATGCAGGGCTAAGTATGTGTCTGTAATACAACAAACATCTTCTTAAAGACAACATGGCTAACAATACACAGTTTATCACAATAACTTATACACATAAAAAGAGGTCACATCAGTCTTTATTTTAGACTGCCATTATGCCAGTGACTCTTATTTATCATCTTCGATTCAAAAATGCTGTAGGACTCATAAAGAAAAGACACCTCCCAATGAAGATACAAGATTATTATGGTTGATTTCAGATGGACTGAACCTAGCACATGTGAGCTGACTCATTTTAAATGCATTGAATGTAGCAAACCCCCTGGCTGTACATTTTCCGAGGTTATGCTTGGAATTTTGACCTAAAACCTTGGACGTCCGAGGTTTTGCCATGGTTTTCCTAGGAAAACCTAGGAAACCTCAGACAATGCTGATATTTTGTCCAAGGTTTTATAAGCAAACCTCGGACATTATCTCGTACATTAAAAAAACCTAGGAAATACCTTGGACAAAGTCTTGGACATGAGAACTGTACGGCCTGTAAGCAGGTGGCTGATTAGGGGCAAATAGTGGCCCATGGCCCAAACCTCCTGGGACTTCCAGAGGGGACTGATTAGGGGGAACTGGTGGCCTGTGGCCCCAATCTCCATGGGCTCCCATGGGGGGATGACCATGTGGACCTGGTTGTCCTAAAACAAAGACTCATATCATATCAATCAGCATATAATGACAACTCTAATTCTGACAAATCTATACGAGATGCCTAAATCAATCTCGATAAGATCAATATCATGAAATAATATTTCAGATTGTCCTGTGCAACTGATGCCAATCAGCATTTCTTATTACTGGTCTAATCTTACAATTTTAACTGGCAAGAAGAACCTTTCATTAAAGGAAAAGATAAACAATCTTTGGGTCCTTTGAAGAACTCACCATAAGATCATCTTCTTCTGTTAAATGTTTAATTGACAAAAGTCACTGATTAAAATGTACACTGAAACCTAACTGTCTGCTACATACAAACTGACATCATTTACTACTAACAACTACACCTTGTGATCTCAAAGTTCTGTTTTCTATAACAGCATAAAGGACATATATCCCCTGAAGGATTACACTACCTTGCTATTCAAACATCTGGCAATATTTTCCATTCAAGAAGGTGGTCTTGGTTTGGAAGTGTGTGACAAATTGTTTTGGAAATCTTCTTTGTATTTCTCCCAAACGGATCCATAACTGAGCATCTACTTTCTTTAAGGATCATTGTATTTATCTTCTAACAGTTGTACCAATTTGATATGGCATATTACTAGTAAAAAGTTCCATGTTATTGAAGTATCTCCAAACTTAAGGTATCCTTTTTATTCTCTTCAAGACTGCACATACATATTACCTTTGGAGCCCCGAGTGGCCAAGAGGTCTAAAGGGCTCTCCATTACGGATCACTACCATGTCACCTCTGTCTGTGGGAGGTTTGAGTCTAAAATTCTGCGAATGTGGATATGTGAGAAAGCTTGCCAGTAGCTTCTCGTGGGTCGGTGGTTCTTTCCGGGGATTCCCTGGTTTCTTCCTCCACCATTAATACCGTCCGCCATGTATAGCCTATCATGTGCTGAAAAATGGCGTTAAGCCCCACAACAACAACAACAACAACATATTACCTTTATCTCTAAACTACAAGTATATTTTTTATTCTTTTCAAGACTACATGTAGATGTTTATATTATACTTTCATGTAAGCAGACTTAGTTACTTTTACATTTATCTAGAATCAATATAAGCATATAATGTTAAGTTCCATATCATGTAATGTTAATTTCCATATTGCTTGCATGCACCAACTGACTGATGGATCAAAGTATTCTGTTTTCTAAAAACACAGTTAAATAATGAAAACAGTGAAAGTCTAATATTAATGCAATATAACATTCACAGACATGCAGAATTAAGTATGTGTCTGTAGTACAACAAACATCTTAAAGACAACAATTGGCTAACAGTACATAGTTTATCACAATAACTTATTCACATAAAAACAGGTCACATCAGTCTTTATTTTAGATTGCCATTATGCCAGTGACTCTTATTTTTCATCTTTGATGCAAGAATGCTGTAGGACTTGGTACAAAAGACCCCTCCCAAGGAAGATACAAGATTATTATGGTTGATGTTAGATGGACTGATCCTAGCACATGCAAGCTGACTAAATGCACTGAATGTAGCAAACCCAGCTGACTGATTGATTTTAGACACAATGAATCTAACACATTTAAGCTGACTGATCTATTTTAGACACAATGAGTCTAAAATACTCAAGCTGACTGATTCATTTTAGACACTGAATCTAGAACACCTATGCTGAATGATTCATTTCCGACACATTGAATTTAGCCCAATTAAGCTGACTGATTTATTTTAGATAAATTGAATTTAGCACACCCAAGCTGATTAATTTAGTTTAGACACAATGAATTTAGTACATTCAAGCTGGCATACTAAAATAAGTGAACTCCATGCCGAAGAAGAAAACTTTTTAATCTAACGCATAATTTCGTTTACTGTAAATCAAGAGCATGCTTTGAAATTTTGGTAAACGTGTTGCAGAATTATAGAGTGATGTGCAAAAGAAAGATGGCTAAAATGGTAAAGTGAGAACCTTGTCAAAATACCCAGGAAGACAAACCCCTAAGAAAAAAGGTACTCAATACAAAGGAAACAAGAGGAAAAGAAACTTTAGAATGCAATACAGAATTTAGTTAAAATCCCCAGGAAGACAAACCCCCTCCAAGCAAAAGTAAATTTGTACCATAAGTATACCCGCCATATTCCCAGAGGGAATGGGTTCAAGAATAAAAATGTGTTTTAAGATCCCAGGGAATGTCAGTACAAGTGACCAAAAATAAGTGATTTCATCCAATTGAGAATAAGCTATCTTTTTATCTAAGATTTTACAAACCGATTGGAAATTAAAATATTAATAAATGAAAATAACTGTCCTTTTTCCTTAAAGCATTTAATACACTTACAAGGAAAAACAATATTTTGTACATGTAGCTTTGTCAGGTATCATCATTTAAAAACACACGTACACATGTGGAAACAATCACATAATCGCAACCACATCAACACTACATAAACACATACACACAAGTTTCTGTTTTTAAAATCCACTGGATGGCAAAATGTAGGCTTAATTAAATACAGTCTTTTTTAATCTAAATAGTTCAATAGGGGGTTTGATGGTAATGCACATGGCATTAGTGTTCATCACTACACTCACTGGAGATTGGATGGCATTGGTGTTCAGACTTCCCTGCTGGATTCCCTTATCAAATCCTGGTCAGACTCGATTCCCTGATCAAATCCTGGTCTGAACTGATGCATCTGATGCAAGCTGACCATGAGATATGCTTGATTAGAAAAATGAATATACATCATACACCTCTCCCTCGATAAATCGCGCACATCGGGGTCCAAAAACACAAACCGCACTATAAGCGAGGGCGCGAGTTACCGAGGGACCTCCAAAAAACCCATTAGACATCCAGAAAACCGTGTGGTTGGGGGGGAGGGGGAACAGGGCTGTTCAATGGCTGAATTCTCGTTTTATAATCGAGTCGAGAAAAATCGTCAATAAAGCGCTTTTTCTGATGAAGTTGTTCGTTATTATCTATATATCACATTTATTTTCAGAAGGTCCAACATCTGAAAGATCGATAACATGATTGCAACTGGTTTCAACAACCAAACACGGTATGCGAAAACATTCGTGTATTACGTCACGACTTTTTGTTTTGTTGATTAGTCTGGTTCCTGTAGTGTTGTATAATAGTATTGCACAAAACTAGGAGTCTGCGTAGAAGGGAACCAGACTAACTGATGATAAACTACCGAACAAGATTCCTTTTTATCAAAAACACATAACATTTATTTCGTCAGACAATCGTCTACGTCGAAACTCAATTTTTGTATTTTTTAATTAGTAAAATATTCATGCCGTGATTTCATTGTAAAAGTAATAGTGAAACTTCTTATCATGCCTGAGGATATCTCTACATGCGAATTCAAGAATTCTCTGAAACTCGTTTTTCCCACAACAGTCTGTATCCATGAAACAAAGCTCATTATTTTACGAAGTACTCATTTCGCTTGGCTGCCTTGCTATCTTTATTCACATTTATGATTGAGTAGATAATTTTTAAGGTAGTTTAATTAGATATGTACACAATAAAATGTATCACAGTGTTCGATTGATCAAATGAAATGAGTTACCCGACATACGACCAGTGCCACTGGTTCTTAAGCATGTAGGATTTGTATGCTTTTTGCCTTTTTTTTTCAATTCCACCTGCTTTATTTGATTCAGAAGTCTTAATTACCGTGATAATAGAAAAGGAGGCCCTTTTTTTATTTAGTGCAACAATACAACAGATGCTTCTGCTAGTCCAATATCAAAACACGGTAGGCACTTAATTAGGTTCTCAGCAAAACGCCCGCGGACATAGCTGTTACAGTAGATTGACACATTTTACGTTTAATTACAAGAGGACACATTGCATTTATGATGATTACACTTAAAAGGAACTAAAAGATAGAACTAGAACACAAATTTCAATTGATCAAAAAATTTATTTAATTGGTATTTATTTATTAAAGTATTGCCTCCACTTGGCGTAAGTGACATTTTCATTGATCGAAATGTCCTTGAATATTGTTAATTGCGGTTTACTAAGAATGTCGTTTGAAAAGAAAATGAAACAAATTATATGACTTCTTATTAAAAGTCGTTATTTCATAATGTTGATTAAATTTCCAGGTCCTATCTACCGTTTTCGAAGATAAATCGAGCAGTATATCAAGTTTCCGTTACCAATTTCGATCACGATTTTCTTCAAGTTCAACCTGTAGGGATATATTTTTTTGTATTTTCTGGTTTAAAAATTGGGATTCACGCCCGACCTTGCGTTATAAGCGGGTTCGCGAGTTATCAGGGCGCGAGTTATCGAGGGAGTGGTGTATCTGAAACTGACTATTTCACTGGCTTGGGAGTGGTGGCAGACTAAAATATTTTCAGTTTAATGGTGGCCTTACAGGTAATATGGCCATAATAAATGGCTCTGGTCAACATGAGTCCAGGACTCCTACTTTGGTAACAAAAGGAGTCCCACCAGCAAAAGTTGCAGTCCCCTCCCATAATCATATTGGCATACCTGAAGTGGATAAATGTCCAGATGAGAAGAACCAGTAGTTGTCACCGAGTTTAATTTTCAAAATTCTTTACACCACTGACATATATCACTTGTTTGTCCATTAGAATCAGACTAAATTTTGTCAATTTAAGGAAAGGCCTTATTCTGAACACTAAGCCAGGCATCACACATTTTCTTACACTTGATTACCGTTCCATCTAAACTATCAGTTCTAGCAACTTTAGCACTCTTCTGAATCTCATTGTAATCTTCATCAATTTCCACTTTAACATCAAAATACAGTAAAACCTGTTATGAGAGACCACCCCTTCTGCCAACAAAAAGCGGTCTCTCAAGACAGGTGGTCTTTCATAGCAGGTTTGTACAAAAATACGTTTCCAAGGTCCAGTTTCAGAACAATTTCAAGAAAAATAACCACAATCACTGTACATATATTCTATTCTTTATTAGTAGTTGTTGCTAAAATATTGTATGCATTCATCTAAAAACAAAATTATATTGTAATAAAGATATACTTCTATCATTAAACATGAAATCACATTTACATTTGAAGATCACATATTTTAGCATATGAAATTGTTTCTGAATTACTCGTTTTCCTTTATAACAACCTAAATTTGTTTTACCAACATTTAAACCACTTTTTGCAAGTGGTCTGCACTTTTTCACTTCTTTCAGTTACAATAATTATTTTCTCCAGCATTAAAATCTGTCTCTTTTTAGTTGGAGGTTCGTCCAGTTATTAAAATTCTAGGTGTTAAAATTATTAGTGTTCAGTTGTAATATCGAACGTAAAGACGGTGGCTGTGGGAAAATATGAAAAATCTATACGTGTGCATTGCATATCTAACAATTAATTAAAAAAAAACAAAAAAAAAAAACCCCAATTATCTCATCCAGAAACAGGACCATTTACTCTGTGACAAAAGTCAACGGCTTCATTAAAAGATGACATACAGGGATTAACTCTGTAAGCAAAGAGTATAACCCAGTCGCAGCAACTTGAATAGACGACAGCTTTGTGATTGGGATGTCATCACTTAACATGGAGGGGGGACATCACAAGTCTTGAGCACTATCAATCGAATCCTGCAAATGATTCTCTCTTGCTGGTTTATTAGACAATGACCTTATTCACCCCCGGCAATACCGATTAACTCAAGACAAACAATATACGCGGCCACTTTGTCAACTTTGGCACTTCAACGGCATTTCATGACATGTACATTAGCCTGGTTTATGGACTGTAGCATCTATCACCGGTAGCAACAATCCTTTTTTTTAATATTCCTTTTATGTTTGTTTTTGATCAGAACAATCTATACTAATCAAGCGGTCGTTGTAATAATTGATTACATAAAGGTCACTGGTGTCTGTTCTCGCGATACAGTCGTCATAGGGATGCCAGGTCCTACAACGGCCAGGAAGCAAGTTAAGTGCTGGAACAATTAGTCTGGTTCCCGGCTCTGTATGCTTTCTGCGTTCCTCACCCCTATACGAATAACGGAGAACAACACAGGGATCATACGAAGCAGGGAACCAGGCTAGGAAATGATCTACATATACTTTAGTCTGGTTTACGACAGAAACTGTAAATCACTGTAAGCCTAGCTACAAAATTTCGGAGACTGGTAGCCAGCCTATTTTTTATTTTTATTTTGTTTATATATTTAGAACGGTATGAGCGGTCGTTCTTACAGGGATTAAATAAAGGTTGGAGTTTATCCTCGTTTTTTTGTGATGCGGTCGTTCATAGCAGTGTCGAAATGCATATTTTGCCAAGAAATTGCGGTCGCTGGTCGCGTTCAGCAGGTGGTCGCTCATAGCAGAGCGTTTATATAATAAAATCGATCCGTGCATGACGATTGTGGTCGTACATGACAGGTGGTCGCTCTTAGCAGAGGTCGCTCATGACAGGTTCTACTGTACCAATCAAAATTTGCAAACAGTATTTAGTCTTGACATGTCTTGATTTTGTGGTCATATGCACCACTTATTCTGCTACACTATGAAATGAACAAGATAATGAAAGTTAAAGTTGTTCACTTATGTGCTTTTATAATGACCAAATGTACATCTCTGGGTCTTCCTGCCTCTGAATTCAGTCACTGTAAATATTAGCACATTTTCCCACCACTCTGAAGCGGGTCTAAGTCTTTGAACTTGCTGCCCAGATAATGCATCATGTTCTTTTGATGTACTCTTATAATGACAACATGTACATTGAAGGGCCTTTCAGTCACTGAATTCTGTCATTGTAAATATCAGCACAGCTAAAATGATCAACTGATCAACACATTTTCCTACTCAACAGGTGGTTGAAGCAGGACTGGCAAGTCACTGAATTTTCCACCCAGCTATTTTGTGTGCAATGTGTCAAATTTTGAATAAGTGTTGAACCTTAAAAATTGAATTCATTGTGCATTAAAATTTTATTACAGTCAAGCCAGCAAGGTTTTATGGTCACTTCGACCTTTTCCTATGTCAGTTATCTAGGAGAAAAATTAAACGGCTGATTACAATTGGTCAGTTTAGCTTAACCCATTTTATCCTGAATATGACTACGGGCATAATACCTCATTCTATCCTGAATACACCTGTGGTCGTAGTATCCCATTTTATCCGGAATACGACTACTGTCGTACTCTACTATGTATGTGTGTAGCGTCTCTAGAAACACATTATACATCACAAATACTTGTGTACTTCTTCACCAACACAGAAAATGGTTAAAGCACGCATGCACAGTGAAGTTCTAAAAAAAAACGTGGTTGGAAAAGAAATTGTTGGTTTGAAAATCGATCAATAAAATGATGGACGACAACTCAGATCTAAACATGGATGTTGATAGCAAGGGTAGCGACATTGAAGTTGACGATTTGGATGATTCTGATGATAATATTGACTTAAATGACGGGTTAGAATTGAGTTAAGTTGATGAAAGAAATTATGCATGGCTTCATGCACTTTTCGACAGTGATTCGGAGAATGAAGCCAACTTTGAAGGCTTTCAAGAGGAATGGGTCCGGGATGATTTTTCACCTTGCTGGCAGCCACGATTTATTATATTGTTATTACTTACACAGTGAGGATGTGGACTTCAAAATTTGAACAAAACTTGTACTGATTAATTACCTTTATCTTACTGAAAGATTTCTAGATTAATTTGTGACAAGTTTTCATGAGAAACTGCACGCTAAAGTACATGTTCTAGAATGTGAAGTAAACAAATTGTTCCAGGTGTTCTGTTGTCCAATTTTAGTAAAATTATTATAACTTTTGAACTAACAGTGCTAGAAACTTCAAATTTGGACCAAAATACTAGAAATAGAATTATCTTTATTTTATTCCATACTATTTGGAGCATTTCATTCATCTTCATGAAGAAAAGATTCACTGAACATCATGGCAAGTTTTTTAATATTTTTTTTCTTTCAAGCCATATTTCAAAATACAGTTGTGAGCATGTACATTGGTAAATTTTAACAAAACATATATCACTGTGTTGCAAATTTTATTTCCTTTCCAGAGATACATAGTTTTATATACTTTAAATAAGAAATAACAATGTTACAACATTTTTAGTAAACATGGTAAAGGTCATCACAATTTCTGCTACTACTGCTGTATGAGGCTCCGTTTTACCACAGTGCATTTAGAATTGCTTCTCAGGAACCAGGCACTGCAGTTGAAATTGGTAAACAGGATAAAATGGGTTAAGGCATACACCCTGGAAGAAATGTTGAATTTAAATTAACAACTTTGGGTGAATTTCCTCAGTCCAAGAGTTTCCTGCACAAGGAGAAAGACTCATCTGACTCCAGGAAAAACTAAGAGCAGTTCTTTTCTCGTTAAGACAAGTAAGGGGACCAGGTGGCTGTCTTGAAGTACAGACAGGCCTTTAGTGCTAGAATGCACATTTTCTTGGAAAGAACAGCATTAAGGGAAACAGCTCTCTGGAACAGTCTGGGACAGTCCGAAAGATGGAAGTCTGGATAAGAGATCAAGCAGTTAGGATAGAAGGATCAAGAAAGATCAAATGTATACAGGTGAAGGTGGGATGACGTGGGATACAAGTAGACAAAGACAGAAAGCGATGCTAGGTGATGCAAATCAGGCTTGGATATTATGTTTGTTTCACCACTCTCGTTATCATGATGAAATGAATCAATAATAGAACACTGCTATTGAAATTCTGTAAGCGTAAATTTGTTTGAATTGAAGCTGACACTATTAGTTTATGTCATTGATTAAATTTTTATTCTCTTGTCTAAAGGGGGCTCGTATTGTATTATTTCTTCTCAATAGTTATGCTCAGTTCTTTGTTGACGTTCTATCTATCCACTCACACTAGGCAATAAAATTGCAGGAGGTCATCTTCTAGATAATGATAGCCAAATCTAATTAACCACCCCTCTTTTGCATAGAGGGAACATCATTACAGTGTGCATATAGAGAACTCCTGCATAAGTGATTTTCTGTGCCCCAAATAAAAAATTTGCACCCAAATACATGTGATTAAGTGTTCTGAGACCTCTGATGGTGTTGCTATTTCAACAGACATCGTATACTCCAAAATGACAACAATATGTTGTTTATGCTACATTAAAAGAATCAGATGCTCCCTGCTGCTTCTGAGCTTCACAAAGTAACACCCATGAACTAGGAGTTCTGAAATTTACTTTGGCTGGACATTGCTTGGTTTGATAAAGCACAGCTTATTGCTTCTTGAATCACAGGAAATGCATTTCGACATTTTACCTTCAAACAAGAAACACTCTTGAACACTATTCTGACTGAAACAATCATGCTTTGCATTCTATATATAGAGTATAATCTACCTTCAAAGAGATGTTGCACCTATTCAAAAATGTTTTAAATTTTTTAATAAAGATGGCTCAAAGATGTTCATTCAAAGTGATGATGTGTAATATCTTTGATTCACAGCACACGTCTCTCTAATTTACATATAACTTACAACAAATTCGGTTGTTCCACTTGATGAACTTAACCGATGCAAATTAGCATAATGGGCCCATCCACAGTAGTCTTCAAAGGACTTAACACACCACCCTTGATATGGTCAGCCAATTAACAGGTGAAATAATAGGTGCTTCTACCTGACCATCTTAACTTTTAACTGCCTCTGTGACAATTCTCTGCACAAACTAGCCAAAGATTAGCTTTACATGTGCTCTAAAGCAAAACGGTTAACTGTTTATACATGCTACATGTCATGGGCATGTATTAATGTAGTTTTTTAAAGATACTGAAATCATCTATAGGAATAACAAATTATGTTCTTAGTGTGTTTTAGCAGGTATTAATGAGACAAAATATAATGAAAAAAATGTTGCAAAAAAATTCACAAAAGAAAGAAAACAACGGAAAAAAAGTTTAAAATACTAGGTCTAGACTTTTTTTAAATACAAATTGCACATTTTACCCAAGTCAAAACAAAATTACAGAACACATCCTATATACAGAAAATATATTGCCTCCAATAATAATAATTATTATTCTCATAAATATTTTTATTTATATTATTTTCAATCATATAAAATGGCATAAATTAATAATTTATTTATGAATGGAGTCTAATGTAACTATAATTTACCTAAATTGGCTTGGCTGTGCTTGCCCTTTTGACTTTTTCGATTCATGTCTCCAAAATCTTTTAGGTGACTGATCGCACTTAATGTCCTGGTTACTCAGTCATCAAAACTGAAAACAAAATTAAACTTTAATATCAGAATGTAAACTTCATTACTTTCATTATTCTCCCCCCCCCCCATTAAAAATCACCGTCACCTGTGCTTTTCCTCCACCAGGCACTACATACCAGCATAGCATCCCTGACTATGCACTGAACAATTTCAGGAAATATAATATATGACACGATCTCAAAAACAAACAGTGACTTTAAATACAGATTCATAGTTTAGTGGAAAATACTTAGGTTACCAACCCGATCCTGTTCCTGTTAGTTTCTGGGTGCAATTTTTTATCCGTACAAACATTGCTGACATATCACCGATATGGCCCATCCGCTGGTCAAATGTTAACAGACTTCAACTTACATTAGCCAGCTGACCAATGCTATTACTGGCATTGTGTGAGTGTTGTGTAATGGCGGCCAGGCATCAAGCTTGTTGCGTAAGTAGGCTAGTTTTGCCATACTTAAAAATAAAATGATCTTGCATTACAAAATTCTTAAAAATTCCAGGAGGTGATCACTAAAGGGAGACTGACAAACAATAAAAATGTCGGAGTGTGAAAAGAATATTGATTACAGCATAGAGGATTTACCATGTTTAACCATCAAACAATTAAAAGAAATATTAAAACTGAAGAATGTGAGTGTCAGTGGACAAAAGGCCATGCTACTGTCAAGTACCTACACTTTATTTGTAGGAAAAAGTATCATACTTAGTTTTATGAAAAGATTATAAGTGCGATGTTAACATTCAACTGTCAAATGATCCAACATGTCACAATCTGGTGTAGCTTTCCGAAAATGCAAAATAGGCCAATAGAGGTATAAAAGTTACCAGAAACTAATTTCCAACATACTGATTACATTTAGTAGAGAAAACAGAAAAAGTTAGACCACTCAGTAATGAATTAAATTAAAATCATGTATATGCATTTTGCACTGGGCAATTCACAAGGCTGCCATGCACCTTAACTGGGAAAGACTTCACACGGCTAACATGTACCTCATCTGGAAAAACTAAAATGCACTGATGCTGCATTTATAATTTATGTGTAATTTAAGTAAAGCCATCGTTACTGCTGCCACATAACAGATCTGCGAAATGTACTCATTTTTGTAACTGATTACCTTTAATTCCATATATGTAAGCCAATGTTGTTAAAAGTTCTATACTCGTTCACCTCTGGCAGAAACATAAATTTTCGAATAGAGTGAATCTTGTTTACCATTTATGTTCTGCAGTGTTTTGTGTACATTCGCACAACATAATTATTTCTGAATTCAAGATAACAAAGTATACACATAAAATTTACATTCACACAGCAAATTTGAGTATCAGATTTCTTTCCTAATTTGAGATAACAAAGTATACACTTAAAATGCACATTCACACAGCAAATCAGAGTAACAGATTTCTTCCTAATTCAAGATAACAAAGTATATACTTAAAATGCACATTCACACAGCAAATCAGAGTAACAGATTTCTTTCCTAATTCAAGATAACAAAGTATATACTTAAAATGCACATTCACACAGCAAATCTGAGCAACAGATTTCTTTCTTAACTCAAGATCAGGGGTCAAGCTAGACTTAAATTTTAGGGAGAAGTGACTTCTCCTTTTGGACAGAACAGGGAGAAGTGGAAGCTAAGCAGGGAGAAGTGAGACCAAAGCAAGAAATGCAATATATATATATATATATATATATATATATACAGATAGCTGCATTATCTTATTTTAATTATGTGCTCTATTTCTCAGTATGCTTTTAACAGTTTCAAGCAATACCTTATTTTCAAGTTGAAAAATATGTTATCTGTTTATTATCAACACATTTTGTGCATGTATAAAAATTATTATATTCATACCCATTCAATTCATACTTGTTGTAAATGTGTGTTTGGATTGAGGTAAATGCAGCACGTTTTGGCCATATGACTTAAAAAGCACAGCAGAAGTTCTACATTGTCATTAATTTTAACAGATAGCAGTGACAAGATTAGACTTATGTAATTGCAAGTTGGTAAAAATGCTTAATAAACTACCACTTAATTATTTTATTTTATTTTCTACAAGTTTTGGGTAAAAATGCAGTCAAAAAGATTTCTAGCATACTTTGAAACAACCCCTAATGCATGTACATAGGAATAAATGCACAAGTGACTTCAAACCATACTTTTGATCCTGTTTTCATTGTTCCCGATAAAACATTACTATAACTATTCATAGACAACACACTGAAGCACTTAAGTCGATATATAACTAAACTGGACCCTTTTTTCCCCCAACCGAAACATCCAAGAACACGTATTGCACCATACGAGTGCATCTATTTTTAGAAAGAGAGCTTTTCTTAATATAACCACTCCCTTTCTGGCTTTGTTACAAAAATTAATTAATAGGACTGCATATTTATGGTTGTATTATTTATCTACCTACTGGTAATAACAATATGCATTGGTTACATAGTATTTGCTTCACTACTATATATATTTTTCGTATTTTCACGAAAACTAATTACGGTATGTCAGAAAGCAACCTTGACCTTGCAGCATTTTTTCAAATTCCACAACATAGACTGTCACATGTTTCTGACCTCCGTTACTAAATATTTGGGCTAAATCTCCTATCACATAATATTTAAACTTTGTTTTCATTATATTATATATTTTCATGAATCTATCTGCCCAATTATTTACGAATACAGACAGTTTAATGAAGTGTATATCATATACGCAGCGATGTCTGCCATTACAAGTTCATTTACGGTTTCAAACAGATTTTATAAAGAAAATACGCAAATACGGCCATCAAAATCTCCATGTTTAAAAAGAAATAAATTAGAAAACGTTCTTCACTGATCATATTTATTAAAAGCAAATTACTATTTGCATATTGATATTTAAATTTTGAAACAGAATTTGTTATATTTTCATCATTGTACAGTAGGCCCAACTGAAATCGAGCAGTGATATCTTGCTCCGGAAAGGGTTAATGGTCAGTTAGCTATTAAAACATGCATGTGAATGTGCAAGAGTTTCTTTGTTGCTGTAAGCTGATTGGTATTGACACCACATAAATACATTCGCCTTGGGTTATAACAGTGCTAGAACTGCCTGGCTACAGCAAGGGGGCATCTCAAAAGTCATAATCTACAGCCATTTTACGTCTGAAAAATCAGAGGGCGAAGTCATTTTCACTTTCCTAACAGAAGAAGGCGAAGTTTACATTTTACAGGCGACTTTTTCGCCCACTTTGCCTGGTAGCGTGACCCCTGTTCAAGATAACAAAGTATACACTTAAAATGTACACTCACACAGTACATCTGAGTATCAGATTTCTTTCCTAATTCAAGATAACAAAGTATACACTTAAAATGTACATTCACGCAGCAAATCTGAGAATCAGATTTCTTTCCTAATTCAAGATAACAAAGTATACACTTAAAATTTACATTCACGCAGCAAATCTGAGTAAGATTTCTTCCCCAATTCAAAATAACAAATCATACGCTAAAATTAACATTTTTAAAAAGCAAATTGTGCGAGTCGATCCTGGATCTTTTGAAGGACAGATCAATATATTTCCACTCAACTACAGTGACTGATACACTGTAAGATGATATTTTAGAAAACAAAAACCTGTACAGTTAAAGTAATACTGAATTATGAAAAATTTTTTATTGGGGAAACCATTAATTCACAGACTAGCTTTTAATTGTTTGCATACCAAATCATAATTACTAAAATCCAAACTGTGAGACATATGCAGGTCCCAATGTGAATACTGTTAGTGAATGGCTGCAGTGCAGTCTTTGTAAAATTTAGTACACTGCCGCCAAATGAAAAAGATACTATGGAACAATTTCCCTTTTATAGAGTTCTGCAGTCTGATAAATCGGCCGCCAAAACCTGTAACAGTATTGATTCCTATATGTTATGTTCAGCCAAGTTACATCATTCAAAGTATTTTGGACTTGTGCCAGAAGCACTGACCAGTCATCATGTGGATAGTCTTTTCTATTGTGGGCAGTCATGTGAATATTCATTCCAAATGTTGGTTCACAGAGACATGCAAAACTACACTTCCTTTTGTGCCAATGGGCATGTCAGTGACATCAAAGTTTCAATGAACAGTGAGACCTTATTTGTGCAGGTGTGAAAGTGACTGCATCCACAAAAATATAAAATGTCAAGTTACAGTAGTCTTTGATGCCAGTGGAGATGTCAATCATGCTGCTCGTGAATGTCATGCAGATAATTAATATATTATATTCTGACCTTTTTGTACATGTATAAAAAAAACAACATATACTACATGTATGTATAAAATATGATTTTGCTTCAAATATCCAATTAAGACCACTCTGGTGGCCTCCAGCTAGTGGTTCAAGCATCTGTCTCAGATGTGGGAGGTTGCAGGTTCAAACACGACCGAGTCATACCAAAGACTTATCAAAATGATACTAACAGCTGCCTTGCTAGGCACTCGACATTAAGAGGTAAGTGTTACGACTGGTCAGCCAGGTGTCAGTATAATGTGACTGGGTGGGACATAATGTTACATGTCTGCGGCATGATGCCCAAGTGCTAGACATCACTATAAACTGCCACACTGCAGATATCATAGTAATATGACTGAAAAATTGTTAAAGCTATGTTAAAAATCCAAATCACACACACACTCAAATATCCAATTTAATAACATAAAACTTCCTTTTATTGCATGTGAATATACTGTCTTGAACTTGTTAGGCCTGTACATGTATGATATATTCATTTCAAAGTAAGTTGTTTTGGTGCTTAACAATTCCAGCTTGATACAGGGATTATAATCTCATAATATTAATCTGAACACAACTAATCAAACAGTATCAGCTATTTTCAAAGCTGATCTCCACTTCTTGTTCAATGTAAACAACCTTTAGCAGTGATAGCCTTGTTTTGATTTTTAATGTTTGGTATCAGGAACAGCAACTCTTACAACATGCACATTACAAAATGGGTCTTTGGGCACAGCAGTTCATGCACAGTTATGACCACCATATAGCAAAAACAAATTTAAATCATTAAAACTTTCAAAATTTCTCTTCCAATTTGCATGAAATTTTCAGTATATATAGAATTCATGCTACTTTGAACTTGAAAGTTTTTGCCACATTAAATACTCTAATATTAAGAAAGGCTTAGAATTTAACATAAATTTCAGACACTTATCTAGAAAAACTGAACTTTTTATTTCTTAAATGTCACCATCATTCACAATCCAGAAATCTTACCTTACAAAACCACAGAAACTACGTGAAAAAAATTGCTACAAGTTCACAAGAAAAACAATGATTTTCCAGAAATTAATGTAAAACAAAATGACCAGGTAAACATTTTTTTCAGCGATAGCATGATGAAATGGTCTCTCATTATGAAAGTATCAGGATTAGGCAGGGTTTCACAAGAAATGTACAAAAAATACAAACTTTTGAAATGGAAAATGTTTCACGAATCACATCAAGTACCTGGATGTAAAAATGCCCCTATAAATGACCACTATGGTGTGAAGACATGTACTCTCATCAGTATGTCAACTGGGTATGCTTCAAAATAACTTCTAATGTTTTCAACTTTCAACCACCTTACATCAATCTGTCAAATAAGGATGTTCTGTCTCTCTCTCAACCCATTTAAGAAATGAAAAATATTTGTTTTGCAAAATATCTCACATCCATGTTGTCTGTGTCATTTGACCATCCAGCCCCCCCCCCATCTAGTCACATGACTTGTTTTACATATGAAAGTCCTAATATTTTAATCTGTTATCTAGTTCTATAGTATAATCAAAAGACAACAAGCAGTTAGAATTCATTGTAATGTATAGTCTCTGTTGCGTACAGCTTAAGTCACAAGAAGCAAGAGGCTCAGGTGGGCCTTATATCACTTGCCCTGTTTACATAGCTTAAAAGTTTACCAGTTTATTAAGTATTATAAATATACAACTTTGTTAAACTACCTCCCAAAAACTGTAAACAATAAAAGTAAAATTAATATGCATACTTATAAGCAATGTCATCTAAGATCAGATGCAAGATCTCATTAACATGCATGGATCTTGCTCATTATCAAAGTTTGATAAATCATGAGAGTTATGGCTTCCAAAGTGGTAACAAGCTCAGCCTATCAGGTGCAAGATTTCATTATGGCAACCAAAAAAACCCCCACAAAAAATGTGTTTCCTACTGCACTGGTTTTAAAATCAGGGTAGGCAGGTCATTGCATTTAAACATTAGATCTATTTAATGTGATCTTTTGTGATTTTCTTCTTTAACCATGGGGGAAAGAAGTGCAAAGAGAAACAGGGTCAGTCAATTGACTGGAAACACACATATATTTTTTTGTCCTAATATGTGTCAATCTTATTCACTGTCAAACTCATCAGATGTCTTAATCACCAGGGCTCAAACTCCAAGTTTTATAAAATCAGATTAAAATGGTATGGGTCCAGAGTATAACAAACTTGTACCATCAGATGCACCTCATGAATATGCACAGATCTCACTCATTATCAAATTCATAAAAGATTTTGATGATATACTAGTATGCATATATTCCCAATCTCATCCAAGTCAGATAAAAATATGGCTTCAAGATGCAAAGTCAGAAAATCAGATGCAAAGGACCACCTTTCTGGAGGGGGGGGGGGTTACAAAAAATTTCTACATAATTATTTTCTTTCACCTCTATATCATTTATTTTTTCAACTAATATAATGGATAAAATAAGTTTTCTTTTTTGTCTAAAAATCTTGGGATGAATTATTTTCCAAGCCATCTAGGGGGCCAGAAATTGTTTTTGAATTAAATCCAAGGCATACCTTCCTACAAAAATCAAAATGGTCAGTCACTTATTTTGCATGCTTCTTGCTCATACACAAACTCATTGCTGATTTTGAAGATATATACCCACATTCCAAGTTTGATCTAAACTGGATCAGAAATATGGACTCCTGAATTAACAAGTAATTGCCAACACATTGTTTCCTTGGCTTTCACCTCAATGTCATACATTTTTCAACTATATAATGACTACAATTAGCTCTCTTATTGTCTAAAATCTGTCAAAGAATAATTATTTGAAACTATTTAAGGGCCAGAAATTATTTTTGAAATATAAATCCCAGTCCCCCACCTCTCTGGAAAATGACCCGGCTAGTCCCTCTTTATTAAACTTGTCTGAAATTTTGAAGATGTAAACCATATTTCAAGTTTAATCTAAACTGGATCCAAAATATGAACTCCATTGCATGATAACAAGCAATTGTTGATGGACAGATGACACAAGATGGACACCAAATGGATGATGTAGGATGGATACAGACCCACAAGTACATATGGTTTTTCAGCTATGTGAACTGAAATGCATACTGCAATTAACAAAGGGTCACATCAAAGGTTTAATGACTATTTACTATGCAGATGTGTGAAACAGTGCTGCAACATAGCCTCAAAAATTATCATCAACCACATGGGCTCATATCTTTCCTCATACTTTAACTAATAGTCTTACATGTACTGGAGGCCTAAATTGTAAGCAGTAATAGATGCTTCGCGCTAAGGTCACTAGCAGACAATATTCTGCCTATTTTACCTAGACGATGGGCAACCTCACAGGGGTTCGTTACAAAGAAAATTAGGAGTATCCGTCCATGAATAAGGCATGGGGGGGGGGGTCTAACCTGTAACAATAGGTTAGACCCCCCATGCTTAATTTTCTTTGTAACGAACCCGAAGGCAACCTAACAGTTACTCCTATATGCGATCACCAAAATTTACCATTTTTAACAAGGCACTCTGAAGCAAAGTCAACTTATAATTCACAAATATATATACTAACAGAAAGCCATATTTGCGTTCTGCTTATGTATGTAATTTTCGTAAAAGAATTTTGAGACTCAACTTCCGAACACCATATAAAGCCAACAGTAAATCTGCACGCTGACCACAAATATGGCGGCTGATAACGTCATCCGGGAACTAGTTGATGTCTTAACGTCTCCACAAGCTTTTGGTTTATAAAAATCGATATTTTCTCAAAACTGTCATTGCTTAAACAACGGACTAAAGTGTAATGAACTGTAACTATTTATTACCATACACAGTCTTGCAATGTTATGTAAGGCATCTACCCTGATATTTATGTTTTTGTGTCGACGCAAACACAGGGGATCATATCGTTGCTTACAATTAGTACATGTATGACAGGTAAATTGTAAGCAACAATACGAGCTCCTGTGAACCCAAAATGGCAAAAATATAAATATCAGGGTCGATGTCTTACATTGTATAGAACTATACCGTACATATCTAACATTCCAGACTTGTTAACATCCATACAAGCAAAATGGGCCCTTACCTTGACCCTCACCATGTCGGTACCTCATCTAAAAAGCATGTCATCACATCACACACAGGAGTCTGACGATTGAATGTAGCTCGGAACCCTGTATTATCGCGGTACTTAATGTTCTTATCGGTACATATTAAAATACAAAGACAGTAGGGTGGGTGTCTATTCCTACAACGTAAGACGCATCACCCGATATTTTTGTGCTGGGGGTAATGGTAGCACTACAGTAAACATAAATAACATGATACGTCTTACACTGTACTTTGTAGGATTAGGTATTGCCAATCAAATTCTCATGCCACCTACATTTTGGTTAACTCGTCAAATTCCTTTGCTTCGTCCCGCTCGAATCAAACTGCAGACGTTAACTGGCGTTACTAAGTGTGCTAAAGTTTCCTCGCTTTATAATGAAGAGGCTTAAACCTGCTACACTAAATTCTCAGAGCGCGTGCATTATTCTCGCCTTTTGTCACTTTATGAATAATGATCTAGAGAAGTTACAAATAATCGAGCGAAGTCAGCATCAACTGAGAAACTTTAATATCTCACTTCAGTTATGTAATATATATATATATATATATATATATATATATATATATATATATATATATATATGATGCACACGCTTTATTCGCGTCAAGGAAGTAAAATTCTAATAGTATAAGTCACTCATTATAGGTCTTTAGTGCTCTGCCTAGAAACTGCCTCGCACACGTTTCCGAATTGTATGTGAGAAAGTTGTACATATTTCCAAAGGGGAGACAACTCGTTTTTCGGAAAACTGGTTGCTCTAATTCTGTAATGAATAGATTCAGTTGGATTTGAACCTGAACAACTTTGAGTTCCGTATAAACTGGACAGAGAACTACTTTATACTAACTTCTATAAATAGAGTCACGTGCAAAGTAATTCATGTAACCACTGAACTGGAAGGGAAACACACTTTATGTTTTTAAAACAAAATAAAAACGGTGGGTGAATAAAATATTTAGAAAACTGAATAAATTGATTTTAAAGAATCAAATAACACATCTTTGTTGTTTATCTGAATATAAATAATTCATTCTTTGACTAGACTATAAAAAGAAAAGCTGGGAAACTCTAAATTTGCCAAGAAAATGCACTTTCATTGCGGCTCGCTACAAATGAATTTAAAATAGATATAGGGACTGGGAGGATGGGGTGTTCAAAGACTGACATTATAACAGCTGGATTCACAGTCCTACATTGTAATAAGCCGATTTTGATAGTTATGATGTGGGGGTTGATGGGAGATCCGATACAGTTTGATGAAACAATTTGTACGCGTTGTTTGTAGTAAGTCGAGTCCGCTGAGTTTTGTTATAGTTATAGCCATTGCAATATCACTCCGCTAGCAACGGCGTAAAATATCCAAATTCGATTTGCAATACTTCGCATAGTTCGTATAGCGGAGTGATATTGCAATGTCTGTAACTACGGCGACGGTTGTGACCAGTATTCTTCAACAAGAAAGGATAACTTTAATTTTGGCTTTGATTTACTCTCGTCTTTGCAAGAATGTTTATCCTGCGACTGTAGTACTACATTCACCTACTTCTCCATCGGTACCAGTGATGAATGATTTCAGAAAGAGACAGAAGGAAGTGTTACGTATATGTAATTAAATTACTTGTGTGTTTGTTTTAAATTTATTTCTATTTTATTTTTGTTTCATTACATTTTATTGTAATGATATCTTTTTTACTGGATTTGACATTTTTCCCAGTAAATTCAGTTCAGTTCTTTTAGCCTGATTAGAACGCAAAAGTGTTGCTTCATTGTATTTTTAGCTGACCTTGGTTCAAAATTTCGTAAACAGTGAGTGAAAATCATTGGTCGTAATCAAGGTCATTCTTGGCTTGCGTGTTAGCTCTATTTTGTAAACAACTATTTTTAAATTCATTTCCAGTGTGGGAATCGTTGATTCTTAGCTAAGGCTATATTAGCCTACGTGCTAATTGACATATTTTTGTTTTTACTGCGCTGTTCGCACAGAGTGATCACGTGACTCATCACGCGGGTCTGTAATTACGTTCTTAGTTGGGTTAATACTGAGATTTCAGTGTTTCTGAGTCCGTTGTAAATTATACCTTCAGGCCGAATGGTATTACTGTTGTTGCCATTTGAATTGAGTTTTTTATTTTAAAAAAAAAAATTATTCGCCCTGGAAATTACTCTTCTTCATCGAAATTCTTGAACAAAGACATTTACTAAAAATTATTCGGAATTCTAAAGCCGGAATTATATTCTTAGTGACACAACAAGGAACTGTTGACACATCAACACAAACTGGTTATAGACGATGTCATTGCCTTCCGTATTGGAACTTCATCGAGATTCGAAGTTGGATTCAATTAGAACTTTTTAGTCATAGTACTTATATTTTTCAATTCTAGGATTAATTTTTGGATTAGATTCACAAACCGTAAGTCCTATTGCATATTTTTTCCTTGTTTTCTATGGAAATAAATTATTTTGTTAAATTTACAACGCTTGTTGACTTCACTCCTTTCATTGTTACTTTGTACGAGCCTAGTTACGTAACAAAGAAAAGTGGGGGCTCGTCCGGGATATATGAATTTTGGGTAAAACATTTCAGAAAATTGTTTTTTGAAATTTAAATTCCCCTAGCTTTCAGAATATTTTAAATCCCATGTACTATTTCACATTTTGCTTGAAATTTTTTAGTGAGATCAACAGGCAGTTTCATAATGTCATCAAAAGTGGAAACTTTTCTTTCTAGTCCTACTCAGGAGCAGTTTGATTATTTCAAATAAAATGAATTGCTTGAACTTGCAAGAAAACGTGATCTTTCTGAGGCAAAATCTTCCTTAAGTAAGCAAGAAATAAAAAACATTTTGATCCAGTATTTGGTAGAAAAGAAAGTTTTCGATAAAAGTGTTTTGATTTCGATCAGTAAGTCTGTATCAGACTCTGACATAAAAGTACAGGAATTGAAATTAAAATACAAGATGGAATTAGAGTTAAGGAAGCTGGAACATCAGAAAGATAAAGAGGAAAAACAAATGCAGCTGCAATTCGAAAACGAAAAAGAACAAATGCAGTTACAATTGGAAAAAGAAAAAGAACAAATGCGTTTACAGAAAGAACAAATGCAGTTACAATTGGAGAAAGAAAAAGAATAAATACATTTACAGAAAAAAGAGAAAAAATTGCAGTTGCAATTTGAAAAAGAAGAGAGAGAGAGAGAGAGAGAGAGAGAGAGAGAGAGAGAGAGAGAGAGAGAGATGCAAATTGGAGTTACAAAAAGAACAAATGCACTTACAGATGCAAAAAGAGAAGGATGAAAGAGAATTTCAAATTAAGTTAAAAGAAATAGAGCTGGCAAGTGAAAAGTACGATCCCACTTCACATACAAATTCAAGTTTTGATATTACAAAAAATATCAGGTTAGTGCCCGCTTTTAGAGAAAAAGAAGTAGACAAATATTTTCCTCGTTTTGAAAAAGTTCCTAAAATTTGAAAAGGCCACGGGAGCATTGGACTCAATTACTACAATGTGTATTAATTGGTAAAGCTAGTGATATTTACCATTCAACGTCAGTACATCAAAGTGCTGACTATGTCTTGGTTCAAGAATGCATCTTAAAAGGTTATGAGGCTTATTGGCAAAACTTTAGGAACTATAAAAAATGATGCTGGACAAACTCATGTCGGGTTCGCAAGAGAAAAAAGCAGTTATTTGATAGATGGTGCTTAGCCGAGAAAGTTGAACTTAATTATCAAAGTCTCAAACAGCTTGTAAAACTGTGTCCATAGCGACATTAAGACTTATCTTGAAGAGCATCAGATCGAAACCTTGGAAAATGCTGCTCTTGCTGCTGATAAGTATTTCTTAACTCATAAAGTTTCTGTTGTAGGCAAGTCTTTCACTCAGCAGTCTACTGGTAAAAGGGTATTTCAGCCTAATACGACTCCTCCTAAAACTCAATCTGGCACAACTTTTAAAAAAATCAAGCTTCTGATAAGCTTAATTTAAAATTATTGTCTCTTCCTACGTGTACCTATTGCAACAGAAAAGGACACGTTCTTTCTGATTGCTTCAAAGTGAAATATAAGCATCAGAATCAAGATAGACCTATCCCAAATGCTCTTATTTCTAAGAGGTCAAGGTCACGGTCATGTATTGAAAGCAATACATTTGTTGGGTCTAATAAGCCCCAGTCTGGCTTTATAATGAAGAACTGAGAACCATTCATGTCGAAGGGTTCTATATCACTCTTGGATGATTAGGCCACTCCTATCCCTATTAAAATTTTAAGGGATACAGGAGCTTCCCAGAGTCTTTTATTATCAGGTACTTTGCCTTTTTCTGAGAAGTCCTGTTCTAATCAGAGTGTTCTCATTCAGGGAGTAGAGTGCGGATTTGTTAATGTTCCTCTCCATTCTGTAAATTTGTCATCAGACTTAGTTTCAGAAACTGTGACAGTCGGAATAGTGTCTACTTTACCAGTTGAGGGTATTCATTTGTTGCTAGGCAACGACCTAGCTGGAGACAAGGTTGTGATTAATCCACTTGCAACTGACAAGCCTTCTATGGATCAGAAAGTTGATCCAATTGAAAAAGAATTCCCTGATTTATACCCAGCTTGTGCAGTTTCTAGAGCTATGGCAAAGAAAGCTCTTGAGAATGATTTTAATAAGGAAAGTATTCCTTTAGTTGACACTTGTATTGGTCAGGCTTTTAATGAGGTCACTTTCACTCCTTGTTTGGATCAATCAAATGATATTAATCACAGTGATCCTCTTTCAAATACTCATTCTCTTTTATCTAATCAAGGTGTTAAATGACAATCACTTGTCGTCGAACAAGAAAAAGATCCTGAGATCTCCTGTTTGTTTCAGAGGGCCATTAGTGAAACTAAAGCTACTGAAGTACTTATCTGTTATTTCATTCAAACTGGAATTCTTATGAGAAAATGGAGACCTCCCGAGGTACTTGCTGGTAACGAGTGGTCAGTGAGCTATCAAATTGTAGTTCCAAAATCTTACAGACAGGAAATACTTAGTCTGGTCCATGAAACTCCTCTGGCTGGTCATCTAGGGATTAATAAGAGTTATCACAAGCTCCTGACTCATTTTTATTCGCCAAAAATCAAAAGTGCTGTTTGTAAATACTGCAGATCTTGTCATACTTGTCAAATGGTAGAAAAACCCAATCAGAAGATACCTAAGGCTCATCTGCAACCTATTCCTGCATTTGACGAACCATTTAACAGAATTATGGTAGATTGTGTTGGTCCCTTACCTAAGACCAAGTCAGCAACCAATATTCGTCGACCATTATCTGTGCGTCAACAAGATTCCCAGAGGCAATTCCTTTGAGGAATATTAAAACTAAAGCTATAGTAAAACTTTGATAAAGTTTTTCTTTTTACTCAGTTTGGCCTTCCCAAATCTGTTCAATCGGATCAAGGGTCAAATTTTATGTCTGGAATTTTCCAGCTGGTTATGCTTGAATTTGGCACTCAGCAATTCAAGTCAAAAGTCAAATTATGGTTTCACAGACCTTTATTTGAGAGAACGTTTGAGTCTTACAATAGAGTTCATTCCCTCTTGTTCATTCTTGAAAAGTTTCTTCAAATTAGATTTTACGGCCTTAACGAAGTAAAGAAGAAAATGAATGAGTTAAATTATAATAATAGTACTCTGATCTAAATAAATTAATGGAGTACTAGTATACTGAAAGAGATAGCGAAGTAAATCATGCAATTAATTTAGTTGTACTTGTCCCACTCACTGAGGATTTAAGTGAAGAAATTCAATCGGATTCTACTGATTTTGGAGCGCCAAATCTTCAGATTTCGTAAATTATGAAAAATCTGGACCAGAAACTTTTACATTTGCAACAACAGGAAAGAAATGAACTTAAACAGCTATTATTTGAATATGAGCACTATTTCCAGATGTTCCTCCGAGGACAAACAAAATTTTTCATGACGTTGAAATTGTGAATTCCAAACCTGTGAAACAACACTTATACAGGATGAACACTCTCAAACATAAATAGTTGAAAAAGGAAATTCAGCATTTGCTGGAGAATGATTTCATAGAGCCCATTAAAAGTGACTGGAGTTCACCATGCATACTTGCTCGGAAACCAGATAAAACTTTGCGTATGTGCATTGATTATAGGAAGGTGAACAGTGTGGCAAAAAGAGATTCATTTCCATTACCAAGAATCGATGACTGTATTGATAAAATTGGAAATGCCAAGTATGTCTCCAAAGTTGACCTTCTGAAATGATTTTGGCAAATTCCACTAACGGAAAGAGCAAAGGAAATTTCGGCATTCGAGACTCCACATGAACTCTATGAATATAAAATAATGCCGTTCGGGATGAAGGGTTCTCCAAGTATTTTTCAACGTTTGATGAATATGATTACCTCCGGTCTATATATTTGTGATGCTTACATCGATGATGTCATCATCTACAACGACAACTGGACAGATCATCTAGCTACATTTCGGAAATTCTTCGACAGACTCACTGATGCAAATTTGACAATCAGTTTATCTAAAAGTGAGTTTTGCCGTGCTTGTGTGACATTTCTAGGACATATTGTGGGACATGGACAAGTTAAAACGATAGATGCTAAGGTCAGAGCTATCTCTGAATTCCCTGTGCCTGTCAGTAAAAAGTAACTGATGCGATTTTTCGGTGTGGCTGGATACTATCGGAAGTTTTGTTCCAATTTTTCTAATATTGCTGAAGCCCTGACAAACTTGTTGAGTAAGAAAAACAAATTACTTTGGACTAAAAAATGTCAGGAGGCTTTTGGTAGGTTAAAAGCCATACTTAAAAGTGTGCCGGTTCTTACAGCTCCAAATTTCAGTCAATCTTTTAAACTCTCTGTTGATGCAAGTGATGTTCGGGTTAGAGCAGTATTGATTCAAGCAGATAGAAATGGTGTTGATCATCCAGTGTGCTATTTCTCTAAGAAATTAAATAAGCACCAAAGAATATACTCAAGAATCGAGAAGGAATGTTTGGCTTAAATATTGGCATTACAGCATTATGAAGTTTACATTAGTTCAGCTCCTTTTCCGGTTGTTGTGTTTAGTGACCACAACCCCCTTACTTTCATCGACAAGATGGAAAATAAAAATCAAAGATTATTGAGGTGTAGTTTTGTTGTTACAGGAATATAATCTTGACATCAGGCACATCAAGGGAAAAGACAGTTTAATTGCAGATGCACTTTCCCGTGTATAGAAATATTATTCCATGTACACTTGGTATAATTCATAAGAGTTCTTCTTATGTAATTTTTGTTTTACCTTATGTACAATTGACATATAGTAAAACGAAAGCTTTATTACATAAAACTTTCTTTTTCTTTATGGGGGAAGTGTTACCTATATGTAATTAAATTACTTTTGTGTTTGTTTTAAATTTCTTTTTATTTTGTATTTGTTTCAGTACATTTTATTGTAATGTTATTTTGTTACTGGATTTGACATTTTCCCAGGATTCAGTTCAGTTCTTTTAGCCTGATTAGAACGCAAAAGTGTTGCTTCATTGTATTTTTAGCTGACCCAGTTACTGACCTTGGTTCAAAATTTCGTAAACACTGAGTGAAAATCATTGGTCGTAATCAAGGTCATTCTTGGCTTGCGTGTTAGCTCTATTTTGTAAACAACTATTTTTAAATTCATTTCCAGTGTGGGAATCGTTGATTCTTAGCTAAGGCTATATTAGCCTACGTGCTAATTGACATATATATTTTACTGCGCTGTTCGCACAGAGTGATCACGTGACCCGTCACGCGGGTCTGTAATTGCGTTCTTAGTTGGGTTAATACTGAGATTTCAGTGTTTCTGAGTCCGTTGTAAATTATACCTTCAGGCCGAATGGTATTACTGTTGTTGCCATTTGAATTGAGTCTTTTATTTAAAATAATTTATTCACCCTAAAAAATACTCTCCTTCATCGAAATTCTTGAACAAAGACATTTACTAAAAATTATTCGGAATTCTAAAGCCGGAATTATATTCTTAGTGACACAACAAGGAACTGTTGACACATCAACACAAACTGGTTATAGAGGACGTCATCGCCTTCCATATTGGAACTTCATCGAGATTCGAAGTTGGATTCAATTAGAACTTTTTAGTCATAGTACTTATATTTTTCAATTCTAGGATTAATTTTTGGATTAGATTCACAAACCGTAAGTCCTATTGCATATTTTTACCTTGTTTTCTATGGAAATAAATTATTTTGTTAAATTTGCAAAGCTTGTTGACTTCACACTTTTCTTTGTTACTTTGTACGAGCCTAGTCATGTAACAGAAGAATCTGAGAATATTTGCAAAGAAAAAAAGAAGCAGAAAAGCATTATTCAACAGCAAAGCAAGAGGAGAAAAGAACACGAGTAGAAGAGGAAGAGAGGATATAAATCTGAATTCTAAATGACAGAAAGAAAATGGTGAAAACAAAATGGAGGTCTGCAAAAAGACATTTTTACCGAGTTAAAGTGAGACAAATGTATCTGACTTCTTAACTCATCCTAAGAGAATAAAACTCCCAAGTGTTAAGATTTTTAAACCACTTTTTAGATCACTACATACACTGAGATGCGACCGTGTGCAAGTGTATTTAAGTATCACGTAAATACTGTAAAAGATCAAAACAAAGAGACACTTTGCTGCCTTTGGTATATTCTCTTTTAAATGACAATGAAAAATGTAATAATATATAACACCAGTCCGTTTCTTCTTTTTTTCTGTCACTGTCTGGGTCTTGTTTCGAATGTCTTCGCTGACATGGGTTCTTCCTCTTCACTGTTTTCTATTTGTCATGCCTTCCTGCATTTCTTGATGAGTATGGATTCTTTCTCTATTTTTGGCAAACGCTCATCCTCCCGCTTCTTCTCCTGCGTGTCCTCTCTTTTCTTGGGACACGATGAAGACCAATGCCATTTTTCCTGACAATGATAACAGGTATCTTTATCTATCTTTTTCCTGTCTTCAATACGTGTTGCCTCCTTGCCATACGCTGAAAGTGTGTTCTCAAGTGGTTCGTGGAGGTCTCCTGGTTCGAGGACCCGATTTCCAAGATGGAAAATACATTAATGTGTATCATCATGAAGAACATATCGATGCCGTCACCAATATTACAGGATTTCATGGATACACCTGCTACTTCGAGAAATGCGACCAAGGATTGTGCAGTCGGGACCAACACATGTATTGCAGTGTGATGTGTCGGGGGCTTTGTAGTGACCAAACTATGCCTTTCTCACTGAAAAGAACGCGTTCACTGCTTGACTTGCAAGCGAACCTTTGTCACTCCATCTTATTACGAACAACATAGCATGATACAAGTTAACCAACAAAAGATGCTTGCGAATTTCTCAGAGTGTGGTCAACTTGTGGACATTTTCTTCGAACCAAATAATTACATGGCACAAGAGTAGTGAAGGGGGGCACTTTAGCGATATTGGAAATCCAGTCCCCCGGCAAGTATAGCGACAAAATTTATTGCGACAATGGGAATGAGCATTACAAGTCTCCCCCCCCCCCCGGGCCACTATAGCGACAAAATGGACCCTGGGTCACTATAGCGACAAGACAAAGGTTGGGTTTTGGTATAGGCAAGAGAAAAGATATCTTTTCGAGGCAGTTGAGTGGCTCTGAAAAGGGTATTTGGGTTCTTCTTCTTCTATTTGCTCCACTTCTTTCATCATTTCCTCACTTTCTCTATGATTTCCTTCTTCTTCTTTTCATGGTCTGGTATCCAGTCAGGATGTCCCATCGATCTAAATTTTTCCTGTACCTTGATCCAGTTTTCGTACAGTCTCTCAAAGTCCTCTTTTTTCTTTCTGTTTTCTTTGTCATTTCTCTCCTTAGTCTAGTTATCTTTGATCTTCTTCACCTCCTCTTCCATCACCTTTCTCATCATTTCTTCTGCTTTCTTTAATTGGTCTAATCCCCACTTGACAAAAGACCACTCTGTGAAATTCGCTATGCTTGTAAAAAGTACCTCACTTTGATCACATCATCAAGGGTCTGCTTTAATATTCCCACTCTAACATACATAGGCTGGATGAAGCCTCTTAATTTCTCCACTTCCTTCTCTATCATGCCTTTCACTAGATCCCTGGCTACTTTCAGGCTGGTCACTTGACTTGTCACAAAGTCTTTGGTACCTGGATATCTCCATTCATGTTCAAACCTTTTCACCACATAGGATGCATCCACCATCCAGTACCAACTGTCTTGCAAGTTATTAAATAAATCCATTTTCAAATGTGTTGGCTAGTCAATGCTGGGAAGCCAGACTGAACTGAACTGAATTGATAAGAATTAAGGTCGCCTATGCAACTGATGCTTTCGCGACCGGTTAAGTCCTGATGGTCAGGATTTTCAATTGGTTGGGACTGTGGGAACGGTGCCACCACATTCCCTCTTTTATATGCGATTGTCGCATTTCTCAATTCTTGGCATATCCAGGCGAGGAAAGGAGGAACGGGACCCGCGGGACGCGCAAAACGTCACCGGAAAGCGGTACGCCCCTAAACGGCAGAGCGCGTATGATCAAATCTAGTCCAGTTATACAAGTGGACAAATACTATTCCAATAGTGTGTAAGCCACTCGTGCAATTGTTCAAATTCATTAAGTTGTATAATTTCATTATTACTTTTAGCAAAAGTTGTAATTTTGTGTACATCGTATACTTTTGGATTTCAAAATTATACCAATCAGCTGGGTGTCAGGCACCATATGTATGTTTGTGTCACGCCTTGTTTACTTTTTGGTCTTCAGTTTTGATGGTGGTATCCAAAGGATCGGATTAGGGTTGTGGGGATAGTGCTGTTATCAAGAGAGGACTTCGATAGCCAAAGGAAGATCCTCGTATAACTAGGCAATTGAAAGTCGATGTCTGGTCTTCTTCTTTTTATTTTTTTCCCTTTCTCCTGTTGCTCTTTTATTGATGAGTCTTCATTCTTTTGTAACTTTGTACTGGAGTTAGTTGTTTTTGCATCGGTCTCGACTTCCATTGCTGTAGGCCATGATGTTTGCGATAATTTCTTTATTTAATGGTTATGGGTAGGTTTTACAATTACATTATACCCTTTTGTTGTATTTGTGAATTATTTAGAGTAATTGGTCTGAGAGACAATGGTGGAATTGCATGCTGTGTATTGATAATTTGGGAACTGTTCATCTGCTGCTTATTTATTTCCGCCTTGTGCGGGGCGGGGGTGGGGGGTGGGGCTGATGACTGGGCTTGGTTCACCTTATAGTCTTAGGGTGGTTGGGGAGTTAAAACTTTGTGGAGTTGGTTTTATCTATTACGAGTCTTTGTCGCCTTGTGCATCCCGGCCTGATGGCGTGGTTAGCCACTTTATATTCACTATTTTTGGGGTCAGTTGTAGAGTTATATGGTATGTTTATTTTACTCAGACCATATTATTAATATTGTCTTAATAACATGCAGGGAAAGGGAGAGAAAACAATTTTAAATAGATACGTTGACAGTTAAAACAAGAAAAAAAGAAAAAAAATTATGATAGGTTGGTTAAAAGTTATATATCTTTTTTTTCTTCTTCCTTCCTCTCTTCCCCTTCCTCTCTTCCTCTCCCTCTCCTCTCCTGTTTCCTACTTAGGTTCCCTGTTACGTTTTTTAATTCTTGATGTTTTTGGTTTATGTTCCTGTTACTTTTACTTTTACTTAATATTTGGTGTTTTGGTTTGAGTATGTGTATAAAAGGAATTTTGTTTGGTGTGATTTAGTCGTGTAAGATGGGAGTTCATTATAGACTTGCCCCTTGGCTAGCAGTTTTATCCTGCTGCTCTAGTCCTTCTTGTGTATTGTTGTTACAGCTATATTTTTACGTGTGTTTATATTTGTCCATGTTTATTAATTTGTTTAAGGTACATTATTGTATTTTTGTTGTGGTGTCAATGTTTCTGTTATGTACCTTGTCCAAGAGTTCAGGGTATGTCGTAGGGGATCCGATCTTCTTTTGGTAGTCTTGGAAATTAATTCGGTGATTGTGGTATTTGGGACAGCTTTTAAAAACGTGGTCCAGTGTTTCTGGTGCAGGGCAGTGAGGGCAGTTTATAGTTCGATTCGGTTCTTTGTTGAGATGTTTTCCAAAGCTGTATTTTAGTAAAGTTTTCCTTGTTTTGATCCGTTAATGATTTTGAGGTCGATGGTTTCCAGGTCTTTAGGTGTCTTGATGTTTCTGGTGACCTCTTTTTGTATTTGGAATAAATGTCAGCCCTTGTTGGTATTTTTCCAGAGCTGCTGCCATTTCTTGTTTATTCTGATTTTTACCTGACTATGTCTTTCGTGAACACTGTAGATTAGAGGTTCTACTATATTGTTCAGGAGGTTGTGCTTGGCCTTCCGGTCAGCTTTGTCGTTTCCGGTCAGGTTGATGTGTGAAGGTACCCATAGGAATTCGATATTTTGTTGGTTTTCTTTGATCTCTGTAAAGGATAACATTGTTTCTTCTAGCATATTCCCTCTGCTTTTTGATGTGCCAGTCTCTAGGGATTTGAGTACGATTAGAGAGTCTGTTCTAATGACGTGCTGGCTGTGGCTTTGGATTTTGATCCATTTAAGTGCTTCATTTATTGCCCAGAATTCTGCTGTGTAGATGGAGCAACCGTCCGGGAGTCTAGCACCAAATTCTACTTGATGTTCCGGTATCACTATTGCAGCTGCTCTTCTTGGTAGTTCTTTCGATTTGGATCCGTCTGTGTAGATTTTAAGGTAGCCAGAGTATAATTCATCCATGATTTTGTGGATTTCTCTTAGCATTTTCAATGGGTTTTGTAGTTTGGATCCAAATGTCTGGGCAATCAGGTTTATTCTGGGAGTGTTGTTTTTCCAAGGAGTAGGATTGTTAATTTTGTGTTGTCCTGCTTGAATCCCTGGTAGTTCAATTTCTTCACAGAGTGTATGTATTTTTTTACTTGCTTGGTGGGGGGGTGGGGGTGGTTTGGAACTAATTTCTGGCTGAATGGAGTCCTGCACTTTTTGATCGTCTTTTTAGTTGGGTTAGTGTCTTTTTTGATTGAGTTTCTGGTGGCATATTTCAATATTTGTTCTTCTAGTCTCAGGTGCAGTAGTAAGTCTCCCGTTTACGACCACTCCACTTTATATACGTGAAGCACGGACGTGAAGGAAAACATCCCCTTACAATAACTTCACATACTATATACTATCCACACAGAAGGGAGGAAGGAAAAAAACCCACCATATCTACTATCAAAACCCAAATATCTACTATCCACACAGAAGGGAAGAGAAGAAAAAATACACCATATCTACTATCCACACAGAAGGGAAGAGAAGAAAAAAACACACCATATCTACTATCCACACAGAAGTGAAGAGAAGAAAAAAGCACCATATCTACTATCCACACAGAAGGGAAGAGAAGAGAAAACACACCATATCTACTATCCACACAGGTACGTGCGCATAGCAACACACAAACACACACACACACACACACATCAGTAGAGGAGTTAGCGTGTATTGTCACACTACTTCACATTCACACAAATTGGCAACTTGAATAGTCTCTTTTCTACAGATCTGGTTAGCCCTTAGAAGGGCGTTTCTTTTAGAACTTCATATACACCCGGTTAATGTCGGCACTTCCCAGGTCTAACCCCACACACGCATCGTTTGCTCCAGTCATGCTCCCAATTTACATTTGTGGTTGGGAGCGCAGAGGGAGGTTGATTGGCTTCCCTATCCCACTCCTCAGTTTGTGGGATAGTGAACACTTGTTCTCTCTGTCTTCTGTGCCAGACCCGGGGATGATGATCTGGCGTCCTTGCCTCCTGTGGACGCTCTACTGGTTGTTATGGCTGTGGCTGTAACTAACGTGCCTGTGGTGGTGGTGCTATTGCCTATCGAGGAGTCCTCACCTCAGGCTTGACCTCACACTAAGGCCTCAGTATGAGGTCTGGCAGGATTCTTTCTTCCTTCTCTCTCTTCTTTTTCCTCTTCTCCTCCTCTTCTTCTATTCTGGCTTCCTCCTGCATTGCCTCCATGGCCAGCTCATCCAATAAACGCCTGGCATACTCCAGGTGCATCTGATGTTCCAGTAACTGTGAAATACTATTACTCATCTTCAATGTTGTTACGTTAACGATGGGTAGCCAGACTGACTAACTTTTTGGATTATATAGGCGTTCTCACATAAGTGCATGTGCCTCTTGTTTAATGCCTGCACAGCAGGCTGCTAATTATTCCTGGGAGAAGAAATCCGAGCCTCATCCCCAGGGCGTTAATGCACTCAAAGAGTGCTGTTAATTTGTCATCAGGTCGTGGATCAACTAAGTCCCAAACGACCTGATTGAATACGCCAGTTGGTGAATTGACTTGAATACTGAAGGGTAAAGTGCTTAACTTTTAACCTCAACAGTACACTCCTCAGTAAAAGAGGAGACTCGTTGGCATGCAGGAACTACCGGACCTGTTTTCTCCATCCCGTAGGGTCTCCAGTCCGCCCATGCAGCATATTATACCATGCACCCACATGCCACTCCGCCACACCACCAGCTAGCGCTCTGAGGCTATCTTGAGTGGGAATAGACCCAACACGCACTCAAGAAAATTTAGTGTGCAGTCCGACCCACAGCATTATCAGGTGTCAACCGAAGCAGTATGAAACGTCAGTCGCGATTGGTTGGCGACTATGACGTCTCATCGGGGCACTGGTGTCTAGACGGGTGGAAATCGTTCCAAATCTCCGTCTTGTACGAGCGTCCGAGCGATGCAAAGGAGGAAAGGAACTCGGCAGCTGGCGCAAACGCAATGGACGTCGTCAATGCCCTGAAACACCAGACCGTACTTATTTTATCAAATTCAGTCCAGTTCTACTAATGGACAAAAAGTATAACCAATAGCGTGTTAGCCACCTGTGCAATTAGCCGAGTGCTCACAAGTTAATAAATTTTCCTATCACCTAACCGTCGAATATTATCTAGTACAATAGTGTATATAATAAAAGTCCCTAAAATTTGTCGATAATAATGTCTAAGCGACACTTAGAATGTTGAATCAATATTAGGCATGAGATTGTAATTTTGAACTCAAGGGATCAAATCAGGAATAGTTGTTCGATCAAATTGGGATTCCAAGCCAAATTGGAATCCCTGCAATAATAGGCAATTTATGAGCCCTAAAAAGGGCTGTTATGTGGCAGCCAGAAGGTTTTCCGGCGAATTTCGTTTTTACGTATCTTGGCCGCAGTACGTGTTTCTTCGTAGGTTCCGTCGGGTATTGCCTCAAACCCATATAGGTTGCCTAGCTCAATGGCGGTATTAATAAGGGTGCCAAGAGGGGTCTCGCGGTACGCTTTTCCGTAATATTCCAAGAGGATGCTCTGTCCAAATTGCTATTGTTGCGGTCTGGGTTTTTTCACCTGCAAGGTTCGCCAAGACACGTATTTCACCGCACAGGCATAGTTGTAGGCTTTTATTTTCGCTATATAGGGTTTCCTCAATTCCTAATTGGGTATAGCGCTGTGTAAGCTCCTCTGTCTCCTCGTCCTCATTGTTGGCACCCTCCTCGTTCACTTCTTCCTCCGTTTCTTGTGTTGTTACCCCAGTTTCCTTTGTGTCCTGCTCAAGAGCTGAGGCGGATTCTGAAATGGTGATATCCATTGAGCTTCCCCGTCCTTCTTGTCAAGCTGCCGAGTGGGTGGGTGGTGGGAATCCAACGTAGTTTCGCCTGGCTGGTAATGAGAGTTTAAAATCGGCGACATGGCTGGATTAACTCGGATGATCGATGAGTGGTTAGTAGAAGCTTTTCTCACCTCCCTCCTCCTTTTCGCTCTTTTCCTGTTTCTCCTAGTCTTTGCCGATTCTCAAATCTCATTATCTTCTGTTCCGGTTGATTCCTCTATTTTGCTGTCCCACACCAATAAGAGTGTTGTACGTTTTGGTCCTGTCCTTAATCTCCAACCTGTAGATAGACCTCTACCTAGGGCCTTGAGGGCCCGTAGGGCAGGAACAGGTATAACAGCGGTAGATAGTAGCCTGATCGGCACCGCGCCTCCTGTAGCTGTTTCTTTCTCCATCACTGTTCTGCACTGCTTGCTTGTCTAACCGCGACTTAGCCAGACTGAACTGAATTGAATTTTGGATTAAAGTGGCGTGCGCACACATTGTGCATGTGCCACTATTTAATGCCTGCAAGGCAGGCTGTTAATTATTCCTGAGGGAGGGAATCAGAGCCACCTCCCCCAGGCGTTAATGCGTTCAAGGAGTGCTGTTAATTAAGCCGTCAGGTAGCGAAAAAATATGTTCCAAACTAATTGAATGATAGGCTTGTTTATGAGTGGGAATAGACCCAGCACACACTCATGTTTCAGGCCGCTTCTACCAATCAGCGTTAATGAGTGACATTTGAAGCACACACTCATATTTTGTTATAGAGAGTTTTGGTTGGTATATTTATGCGTGCATTGAACGCTGTTAAATTGTTATGTCCGTTCGATTCAAGGGATTAACGCAGGCAGGCAGGCAGGCGCATCTCCACCGGAAGATGCCCGTTGACTCCAGGGATCTGGTCTAAATTTATGCGTCTTGCACGAATTTTGAATTTGAATATTTTTAATGCCAAAGGTTTCATGAATATGCTGAATTTGGAAGAAAAACAAAACTGTGCTGTTTTGGAGTAATGTTAGTATGAAGGAGGTACCTCAGATGACAGCCATTAGTATGCTATTAATTTAATATTTGTCACCTTGTATGACTGGCCCTGATGGTCCTGGGCTACGACCACCTTATATAAGCTGATGGTTTGGGGTCCTAAACAGCATACTTGGACTTTAACAGGGCCTATTGGTCTTGGGGTTAGCTGACCCGTGATTTTGGGACCGGGTACATACGTAAAGTATTTATTTGCTACCTTGTTCGGCGGGGCCTGATGGTCATAGGGATTTGACCACCTTATTCGTTTCTAGTTGGGGCCCTAATGTAGTTCTTATTTTTGGTTTGCGATGCCAATTGAGTGGCGGGCCCTGATGGTTCTGGTGTTCGGACCTCCTTATAATGTCTAGTTTTGAGGACATTATCAATTCATAGTGGAATGGCTGTCATCTTTGGTTGAGTGGGGTTGATTTGTTAGGGTTAAGGAAGTGTTAGCTTGATAGTAGAATGATAGACTTAATTATGATAGAGAAAGGATTAAGAGATTAAGAGGGGAAGAGTAGCAGAGAAAGAATTATTTTTAAAAATAGAATTTGACTTTGGTGGTGGTATTAGTTATGGTTGCGGCTTTAGTTTTGGAAGGGACAGACACCCTTGTTGAGTAATCAGGTCCCTATGTGACTTTTCAAGGTCGTCCATCCCATGGTTGAGCCGTTTTTTGTTTGTTTAGGTTTGTTTAGTTTTAGGTATGATTGTGTTAATGATCTGATACGTATTTTTTTTTTTGGGGGGGGAGGATTTTTCAAGTTGCTCCATGAGGTTTGAAATGAGGTAAGGGCTCCAGCCCGCGCATAGGCTGGAACATACCCCTAAGTGGGCTGTAAACAGAAACCCCCACTCCATCTCGCACCCCCTAGTTCGTTTAGTTGGTTACATACTGTAGGGTTTGCTATAAGATTAGTGGCTTCTGAGTTGTAGTTTTTTATTTTCATTATATTTGGTGCCAACTTTTGAGGATGACGGACATCTTTGCTGAGTAATCAGGTGTCCAGGTGACATATCAAAGATATCCGCTGGTTGGATCCATATATTTTGTCCCTATTTAATTAATTTCATAGCTGTTTTGTGGGATTTATTTGTTTATTTTCTTATTATTCTGTAAATGTCCTGACAGGCTGGGATGGGGACGTGCTAAATTTGTTCCCTATGTCCGGATTCCTTTAAGAAGTTTAGGATGTTGTTGTATGTTAGATTTATATTAGGGTTGTTATTTCGTATGATTTCCGGATATGTTGTTGGGGATCCAATTTCTCTTTGGGCTATTTGGAATTTGGTTCTAGCCAATTGATATTGAGAGCAGTTATTAAAAATATGATGGAGATCCTCTATGGTATGGCAGTGGTAGCAGTTTATGGTTGTGGGTTTGGGGCCTAAGTGTTTACCAAAACTGCTGGCAAGTTTTGTCTTGCCTGTTAATATTATGTTAATAATTCTTTGGTCCGAGCTGTTTACTTTAGGTGGTTTTATGGACATGTTAACTTCATTAAGGGTGTAATAGAGTTTTTTGACTTTTGATGAGGTATTCCAGTCTTCCTGCCATTTTTTGGCTATGTAATTTTTAGCAATATTTTGGATTTCTGTAATGCTATCCTTAAGTGTGGCAGGGTTGGGATCTCCCAGTTTGATTTTGGCGACTTGATCTGCTTGTTTATTACCAAGGATTCCTATGTGTGACGGTATCCACATAAATTCTACTATCTGATTCATAGTGCATAGTTCTATAAGTATGTGATGAGCCTTGATAAGGAAATTTTCTCTTGACTTAGTGTTTTTAGTTTTTATTGATGTAATTGCACTAAGTGAGTCGCTTATGATTACTGATTTTTGAATGTTGTTTTTTAAATCCAATTTAATGCCTCGATGATGGCCCAGAATTCTGTTGTATATAGAGAGCAGAGATCTGGTAATCTGGTTCCCATTTGTATGTTGTACTCTGGGATGATCACTGCTGCTGGTGTTCTGGGTGGGTCAGATGTTTTGGATCCATCATTATATATTTTTACGAAACTAGAATATGTGTATTGTATATCCATTGCAATGTAGGTTAGTGTTCCAATTTATTTCCATATTTGGTAGCATTGGTGTTAATCCTTGGTCTAGTGTTTTTCCAAGGCGTTTGGTCAGGGGGTTTTGTGTATTCCTCCTGTTGGTCCAAAATTGGCAGATTTTGTCTCAGTTCTAGAATTTGTTTTCTGCCTGGAGTGTTTGGAACGAGTTTGTGACTTAACGTTTTGTTGCATTTGCTAATGGCGTTTTTAGTGGGATGCGTGTTTGGAGTTTGGATGGCTGGTTAACCGAATTGAGTATCTGAGTAGCATTTCTTGTCTTCTCAGCTTTAGTGGCAGTTCTCCAGTGAGTATTTCTAGTTTATCCAATGAGGTTGGGGGTAAGGCGCCGGTGCAGACCAGCAGCCTTTTCCTCTGAATGGCATCCAGCTTTTTCAGGTAAGTTTGTTTTGCTGAGTTGTATGCTTGACAACCATAGTCTAGTATCGATCTTACAAGTGCTTTCTAGATAGTTCTCATAGTTTCTTGGTTGGAACCCCAGGTGGTACCATTAATGTTTCTTAGTAAGTTAAGGTCCTCGGTTCAATTTTTAATTAAGTGGTCAATGTGTTGTTTCCAATCGAGATGGTAGTCGAGGTGCATGCCTAGGAACTTTACAACTTTAACATATTTGATTATTTGATTTTCTATATAAAGTTTGGGGTAATTAAGTTGTTTATGTATTTTAGGGGTGAAGATGATTGCCTCTGTTTTTTCATGTGAGATCTTTAGCCCCCATTTATCGGCCCATCTCCCTATATTGTCTAAACTTTGCTGGATTTCTGAGATCACTTGGTTGCTAGAGGGATTTCCTGCCCTCCATATTCCGCTATCATCAGCACATTGTGAGATGTTTACTTTTGCTGAGGTGAGGTTGTCATCCAGGTCGTTAATCATGATCTTGAAGAGAGTAGGGCTGACTACGCTCCCTGGCGGAGTTTCATTTTCTAGGGGGTACTCTTCAGAGTGAGTGTCCCCTACTCTTGTAATAATTTTCCGACCTGTGAGAAAGTTCTCAATCCAGTTGAACATGCGTCCACTAATTACGAAGTCATTAAGTTTTGCAATCAATCCTTTAGTACAAACAAGGTCGAAAGTCTTTTCTAGATCGAGGAAAACAGCTATAAGGTTTCTATCTGATTACCTTTTGGAGTTGAATTCAAGTTTTATGTCAGATTATAGCCTCAGTAGTTGATCAATGGTGGATCGCTTGTTACGGACGCAACATTGGTTTTCCGATAGCCAGACTGACGATCGATTCGCTTTATATTCCTGACGCACGGACGTGAAGGAAAAGATTCCCTTACACAAAAACTTACAATACCCATATTACCATAACATGGAACGTGCCGACCTAAAAGAAACACTCACGTTGACATTTTACTTATAAACACATGCATACACTATCTGACAAGACAGAGAAACAAAGTGTTGAGAGACACACTTCTATTTTTGTTGACATAAAACAGAGAAACGAAGTGTTAATAGACACACTTCTATTTTTTTAAACATAAACACACAAATTTTGGCGATTTCATTAATATGTCTTTTCTAGAGTGGTGGGGTAGCCCTGAAAAGGGCTGTTTTTGTTGACGGAGAGTTATGGCAGTCTTTTATTGTCTACGATTGCGTCCCCGTCTGGCTGCAGGCTTTCCCACAGGATGCGGTCTGCTTCTTCGGAAAGAGAAAGACAACTCTTCGTCTCTACACGGCAGTCAACAAAACCTCTGTCTGGCTCCTACAGCTGTTATTGCTATTCTCTCTGCTGCTTCTGAAGTCTATACTTCTCTGTCCAATCTTCTTGCTCTTTCTTGATTTCCTCTCTGAAGAGCTCTTCTATCAGGTCTTCGGTTACCATCAACATCCTGACATTCTCTATTTCATCTGGCTTCGGCATCAGGTTTTGTCTGACATGGTGTAAATTCACGTAAGCTTCGTGTGGCTTGGCTAGTATTGAAGGCATCTTCATAGGTTGACGAGTCATCCATGGATGGCCAGACTGGAGGCTGCTTCGCGTTACATGGCTCAAGCACGGACGCGATAGAAAACATCCCTACTGGGTTTTAGTGTCGGAACGCTATAGAGATGATTTCATCGTGAGGGACAGAGAGAAGTCAAACAGCATATATTCACATTGTTTCGTTTTTTTTTTTTTTTTTCTTCAAAACACAACATTTTTTATTCAACAAACGACTAACAACTAACAATTCATATAACATCAAACAAACTTTTTGACAAGGTTGACAACGTTGTGAACTCAAGCTAGACTTCCACTAAGGCAGGTTATTAGACCATTGACGTACACTACGTTTCCTAGCTAAAGACAAGAGATAGCCATAACGGTCACAAAACCATCGATTTACTTTGTCATCGTTTCTACAAGAATTAAGATCAAAATTAGTCACTAAATGTTCTAAAGGATATCCATAACTGCGTTGATGAAGAAAATAAAAACAACATTGTCCACATACCATGGAATATCTGCCTTGTAATTTCACATTATTGAATCGTGTCGTTTGATCATTTCTTCTCATAAAGTCGGCGGTGTCGTCTTCCAAAGGTGGTAACCAATACGAATCAAAATACTCCACACAATCCTCTTTAGGAGAGTAGACGGCTACCCAGAGGGTTCCTGGGAGATGACTATCGTCCGTGTTGATGACATGAGCTTGATGGTCTTGAGGTTTGCAATGATGTAGTTCATCTTTAGCACACACCACAGGATTCCAAGAAGCAGTATACGAACTGTTGTTAAAAAGTTAATAAAGTTCCCAGGTATCCATTTTTCTGTTTTGTTGTTTTGTCTTGTTTTTTTTTTTTCACAGGTAATGATAAGTCATCAATTCAATCCTGATTTTTTGTTTGAAAATCTCTGACAAGTAACCATTTCATCGCTTCATCTCCGCACTCTGGGTTAAGACAGCTTCGATGCGATAGATCTCCAGAGTAGTCAGTGGAGGGGAGGAATGATCACGCAAGTCTTTATACCATTGATGCAACACTGCTTCTTCCGAGATGAGACTCCAAGCGTCCTTCATATACTCGTCCAATATTTCTCCTTGACTCGTCATCAGACATTTATCGTGTTGAATTTGACTGGGATGATCATTTTGACATCCATAACAATCCTTCTTTGTCAGTTCAGTAAATTTATCCGCCAGGTATTTAGCAAAACAGGACACTAAATTTTGTTTTGTCCTGGTCATCTGGACGATACCACCACATCCTCATCGTCTTTGTCTTGGGGTTTTACTTACACGGTATCCTCCTATTCCATTTCCAAATATTCTCTACCATTCAAAGAGGGATAAGAGTCTTCCATAGTTTCTAATAGTATAGAATGACTTCTCTCAAACTTTTGATTTCTATCGTATTATGAATTTGGCATACAGGATGACGTTCACCATCTCGGCGAGAGCTTCTGCAAACTGAAGCTCCACACGCATTTGACCGAATTTTATAGGGTGGAAATGTCCCTCGTCGCTGCCTTGGTCTGGAGTGAAATCAAAGGCCCACAAAGTGTAAACCCTTCAAAATCTTCTTACGAGATGCCGTGACTGGTGTTGGTCTCTAGCTGTCCGGTAGCTTGGTACAGGGACAAGTACGATCTCAAGTAATTCTTCTGGGTAAGGTTAGGTTCGAAGGGTCTGGTACAGAAGGTCTTGCCATCGCCACTGACTTCGATCTTGGACACTCTGTAGTTCTTAAACTGGAAAGGATTTTGATCGTGGGCTCCGTTGAGGGCTGCATTGCTGATGATACCAACGATTAAACATTTGGGTAACTTTCCTTGGAACAGATGATCTTCGATCTTGGATCGGAGTCAAGCATCAATGGTGAAAGTTTTCACTTCTACGCGTCGTATTGGATACTTCGCGGTCGTTCTGCTCCACGTGTGACTGATGTCGTTTCCCTCTTTAGGTAACATTTCTACTCGGCTCACGTAAAGTCTGTCTTCTTGGATGATGGTTTTGTACTCGTTGGTGTGAGCCATCAAATGCAAAGATGTACTGCTGCGATTCAATCTCAGGCGGATATCAACTCCGTTTAGCAAATACTTGTCTTGCAACCACATGTCCAAATGCAAACGATCCATCAGTTCTAAGCTACTTCCTTGCAGGATTTTCTATCGACGGTCATTAAAACGCACATTGTGAGGATCGTCATCTGCTGTCGCGGCTGTGTCGTTAAACTTTTTCTCGCCTGCTGTGACAGGTTTCCAAATCACGCAAGCATCCAGTTCAGTGTTCTTGGCCTCTTTTCCGTACGTCAAGAGATTTTCCAGGTACGCTCGGTAAGGATAAGTATCCGTGGTACTGCTGACCAGTTTGTTATTCAGATACAAATCCACTTCGCTGAACAAGGATTGCATGAAATTGCTGACGGGAGCTACTCTGGCATCGGCTCCCGAATTGGTGTTGTCTGTCTCGATCAGTTTAAGTTTCAGGTACAAGTAACTGCTATTCAGATCGATGTCATCTTTGGGATGTCCTTTGATTAAAAACTCGATGGAAGCTGAATCCGTAAAAGAGGAAACGGGATAAAATTCTACCCACTGAGATTCTTGCATTATCATCATAGCGGGTGGCATGGCAAACAGACCCAGTTCCGACTTGGAACAGGCGCAAGACTCTCGGTACATCGTTTTTTTCTTTCTATCTGTTTGTGGTTTAAAAATCAAAAACGTCTAAGTCTCGATCGGTTCTTTTCTTAGTCTTTCTAGTTCTAGGTGTGTGAAGTCTTCTGAAGGGGTGTCTTCGTCGTCTCTTTCTGCCTTGTCCTTTGCTGTGGCGTCGGGGAAGCAGGAATGACTGGCAAGGCGGCGCCCACGGCATTTATAGGAGTTCCTCGTCGGCCCAAAATGTCTTTGCCCTTTTGAAGCAAGACATTTTTGCCTTTTCTCAAGAAAGCTTCTTTGGGGTTTTGTTTGTCACCATCGGTTTCAAAACGGGAGCCACCGAACGAAAGGCAGATGTCAGCATATCTCCTAAACCATGTCCTCGTTGTCGAGCGACTTCTAGGTACACAGGATACATAATTAACAATTGGTTAGAGTAATCGTTCTCGAAAATGGAGTTTCACTATGACTTTCCCTTTGGTGAATGGAATATTTTGTCCCAGATCTCCTTTTATAGTAACGTTGACAGTGTCGAAATACGACTTACTGACGGGAAAATAGTGAGGATGTACAAATTCGCGGTGAATGTGATAGGTGTTTCCACCTTCCTCGTCAGCGTACGAGGCAGAATCCACTTTGAAAGGAATGACACGCAGAAACGGTACGGAGGTGTGTCCCACTACGTTGTACTCCACCACATCGGAGTACACAAAGATCAAATTCAGTCTTTGGTTCATTTCTACAGGGAATCGAAAATATTTCGCAAAATCGAAGTTGCCTGTAAAATGGCTGGTATTTCCTTTTTAGTCCCCATCATCTTGCGGTCTCCACCCAAAATGTCATACAATTAAGGACAAAATGTAATGGCCAACACTTTGTCTTCTGAAAATTTCATCAACAAGCGACGAGCTATTTTATGGTACTCAAGAGTGACGCTTATTCTGGTATTCTCCAACGCTTTGTCAAACACGGCATTGAACTTGGTAGCAATCGCGTTCGCCAAATGTTGATCGCTAAAATAATTGCCTGCAGGAATGGTCAACAGATAGGTGAACCGTTTAGCTTTGGGGTATTGTGTTTTCATAGAATCACTTTCAGTGACGCGTTCATCCGTAAAAGTGTTTTGATTTTCAATGATGTTTTTGATTAGTGTCGGGTGAATCATTTTCCCTAAAGCCACTTCCCAATGGTCTTCGTGATCCAATTGGATGGCCTGAGGTAATTTGGCCGTGAAACAGTATAATGTGTTATTGGGAAACACCTCCATGGAACTGTCACTAGGTAACGTTAAGTAAAATTGGTTATTCATAATTCCAGAGTTCAACTGTCCGAGGGGTCGCTGGAAGTCAGAGGAGTGTCTAAAAGAGGATTGTAATTCTTATGGTGACTATTGGAAGGGTGAATGACGTTGGACACAAGGCTCCAGTTGGTCCCGTTAGAGGAATATTTCAGGGAAGGATTGGGGAGAAGTTAACCGATGCAACTGCTCAGAAAAATGGTCCACAATTGTTTATCTCCTTGTTGCAAACTCAAATTGGCAATGGCAGCACCGATGACACAATAAACCACAAAGAGTTGGCAGAAAAAGACGATTTGCGTTTTAGGCACACTTCTGATCAGAGCTTGGCGGGTGTCATACGAAGGTTTTCCTCAGACAAGCCGACGGACTACTCCCCTTCCTTTCGAGATAAAAGTCAAGATTCTTCCTATATCCGTCAGAAGAAAGGGTATTGGTCTTCAGAATGTCCAGACCGTCAACAAAAAAAAAAGCAAGACAGGTGTCAGAAGAGACAAAGTCAAGATACCTGTTATCATTGTCAAGAGAAAGGATATTGGTATTCAGACTGCCCTAAGAAATAACAGGAATAAGAAAGGGGTTCCGAACAGAAAGAAGAAGAGGTGCTCTCGGCAAAGGAAGAACACCGACATGTACAGAAAGAGAGAAAAAGGGAAGAAAAGAAGACGAGATGAAAGCGAGGAGGAAGAGAAGCCTGTGAAATTGAAGAAATTTTAAAAAAGAGAGAGCGAACAAACATACAGAAGAAGTATATGAAATTTTAAGTGTTATGACATTGGATTGTAAAATTTGTACGAGAATATAACAAATAGAAAAATTTTCTCATGGTTTTGATTTTTAGAATCAGGACCTACACTCATGCACTCACACACGTACACGATGGAGTAAAAAGGGATCTTTGCGTTTTAATTGATTGCAAAATATTCTCCAATTCTTTCTTCTGTCTCGGTTTAAAATCCTCGATGTGTAGTAAGGAAGGAGAAGGTGCTTAAAGTGCTGGTACTGGAACAAATTCTTGCATAGAAGAAAGAAAATCCACTAAATCCCAATTAAAATCGACCTCTTCTGGAAGTAGGTCCGTGTTGGCTTTGGTAGCCACTGCTATACTGTCGCTTCTCGTCTCCAATTCATCGTCTTCTTAGTTTCCGTAATGTCTCAAAAACAATGTAGCATATTTTCACTGCGCAAAGACGCTAGCGCATCTATATAGGGAATGTGACGTCACCGGTAGCTGTCTTTGGATTGGAAGATAGAGTCCGCGCCGTGGCTTAATTTTGTAAAGAGTGTTTGGATTGGTGAAAAATCTCAATCCGTTTCGATCCGCTCTTCCACTATAAATAAACGCTTTTCACTTCATTCCCTTCACCTGTTCTCGTCACAAGATGTGAACAAACGTAGAATCATCTACTCTTGTATCGTCGATGTTGTTCCGTACGAACTTACCCATGTATGTCAAATCATCATGTACAATCATCAAGATCACCGATACGGCTGTTTGGAAAAGATGGATCTATGTGGAGAGACAAGGCCGTCTGAAGCGACTCCTCATCTACGGTCCAGAAGTCAGACGAAGTTTGAGGAAGAGAAGAAGAACAGTGAGATGCCCTCCATGTTAACGGAATGGTATTAACATAAAAACCGAAGGCCCTTTTCAGGGCCACTTAACTTCCTCGAACAAATATTTCTTCTCTCTTCCTTATACCAAAACCTAACCTTTTGTCTTGTCGCTATAGTTGCCCAGGGTCCATTTTTCGCTATAATGGCCCAGGGGGTCTTGTAATGCTCATTTCCATTGTCGCTATACATTTTGTCGCTATACTTGCCGAGGGGGGGGGGGTGACTGGATTTCTCATTGTCGCTTATGTGCCCTCCTTCACTAGTCACAAGTTTGTCTAGGAATAAAGATGCCGCTTTTGCGAACAAATCGTGAACTTTGAATGTCAATTCCGCATCCAAAAATATGACAGTGAAGCTGAGAATGCCTTAAAAGCAGACCAGCACAGGAACAGAAAGAAACAAATGGATTTATACATGTTGGATTTTGAAAGTACTCAAGAGACGCGCATTTACGTCCCTAATTTCTGCGTATCTCATTTGGATAGCGAGAAGTGCATACGCGAACCTATATTTTTTCACTGTCCAAATTGTAATAAGATTACAGCAGGATCTGAGAAACTATATTTCGTGGCTCTTGTACTCTCCCTGATTTTACGGAATGGATTTTAGACCCTACTGACAACACTTTGACCGAAGAGGGCAACGTTACGGGGTTTGTCATCGATATGCTACAGTCATGGCTCACATTTCTCTGGATACGACGGACAAGTTCTTTTGAAATATTATTCGGAACAAAGGCACCGAATGTCGCACATTCACCACGAAAGGAGCAAAACTCGTGTACATGAAAGTGGGACAAGTTCAGATCAAACATTCGATAAGTTATTTCTTTGAGCACGGTATGCACACAGAACAACGAGAAGCATTCTACGCTTGGTACCAAACTCATTCTTCAAAACCGCAGATTTCAAGAAGAAATGTCGAAATATTGCCGATCGAATCTGGACATTTTATGCCGTTGCTGTGGAATACCTTGACAATTATTTCTCGATCAAGGAGTTATCGATCCTTTGAAAGAAGTTTATACCATCGCTAAAGCGATTAGTCTACCGAAATAAGTTCATGCTTGAGAAGAAAGTAGCCATCATAACAAGCAGCAGGGAGGGTGAACCCTACAAAAGGTAGGAGGGACCATTCGCTAAAATAAAGCTTCCTACGAAAAATGAAAATACAAGGTCAATAACGCCAATCCGAAGCCTTTAACCGACCGAAATTTTCTCTAATTGGGTTAGCTCATTCGTTGTTACTTTTTTGACGTTTTTGTTTTCAAATTTTTATGCGTATTTGCTTACCCTCCTGCCCACTCAATATTTGTCGTCACCCTCCCTGCTGCTCCAGTGTGGTGTAATTAAATAATCATTATATCAATAATGGAATCTCATACAGCTAGATTAGCTCGAGAGCGACTAAAGGCATTTAAAAAATATCTTCCAGTTCGTGATTCTCTCAAGCAACAACTACAAGCTCGTCAGGTGCCTCAGGTGGAATTTGCAGAAGGTGCAGAACAGTTATTTAAACCGGTTACGATGGCTACCAAAGATCTTCCCACGTTGAAGCAAACCACTAAAGCAACTGGAAAAATAGCAGAAGGAACTAAACAAATCAAAACAGATTCTACAAGAACTTCCAGGTGAGATAGCTGCTGTTCAACCACAATTACAAGAAGAAATACAACAAGTACTTGAGAGTGTTGACAAAGTCCATGAGGAGGTCAGCGATGTAAGGGATCCTGTTACGCCAAACCAAAAAACCAAAACCACCAGCCCGATTTACCGAAGAAGGTCGTAGACTACTTCGAGAAAAAGCTGTAGCGGTTGCCGCAACAGGATATCCACATCGTGATAGATTATTAGATCCAAGCACCGCCAGTGTTTCAGAAAAAAAATTGGGTTCCTTTTGTATTTCGAAATTCTCATGGTATATCTAGATTCATTGATAAATATAAGGATGAATTTGCGAAATTTGCGACACAAGTGGAAGAGGTTAAAAGAGAGCCCTTACCGGGAGATATATTATCGCCATTCAGACCACCTCGTACTGAAGAAGAAGAAGAATTAGAAGCAATGTAAGATGCAATTAGGGTTATGGGAGAAAGAAGAGGAGAAATATTACCTAGCTCCAGTGCCACTGGAAGTGGTATTGCCACTCGGGGATGTGGTCTTATTACTCCATGCCCCAGCAACGTCCTTGCCGATGTTGAAAGACTAGAAATTCTGATTGGCAGAAAACGAGCTGGTAATAATTCCCCAGAAATCATTAATGAACCAGCTGCTATTTGTCAGAGAGTTTTTACAGGAGGTATTATGGACATTAATGTTTATCGGTCCCTCATCGATGAAATCTTTGATGATTACCACAGTGATTGAGGGTATGCAATTATATACAATGACTAAAATAAGATGATCATGCATAATGCTCAACGTGGACCGATCATGGTCAGGGTGATACATTCGTACATAAAAAGCGATTTACGGGGATGGACTCGGTGATGTTGTTAGGGTCTATTTAGAAGGACAGCTCCGAAAGCAATTCAGATTGCAAAGCGACTGGGAATGAAAGCTATTGACGTTGTTCGTGATAAAGGTATTGGCGCTGTTGGTGATGTTGCTAGTAAAGCATTCCCGGTAATCAAGGACAGACTAGCACGATTAATACGACGAAAACCGCAAGCAGTAAAATTGCCCAGTACTGTAGTGATGCCTGAAAATGTTAGTAAAATAATAAATCAAGCTGCAAGTCAAAAACTAGTTGGCTGGTGTACCCATGTCAGAAAAAGAAAATAAAGATAACTGCTAGTCTGATAGCAGGAAGCGGTCTATGTGTAAGACGATAACAAATATAAATAATGTTTATAATGTATCTGATCCCGCATTCGACATGGACTCACCAGTTCTCAAAGATGAATCGGTACGTGATTATCAATATTATCCTTATGACGCACGACAGCCGAATTAGCGTGGGCGAACTGAGCTGCAAGTTCAGGATACAAGCAGATATTTCGTAACCTCTGAAGCATTTATTGAAAAAGAAGGTGAAATTTTAAAAGATGATAATACAGCATATGGAGCTGATGTTAGGGTTGGTTTTGCTAATAATCGTGTCATGGCGTTGCTCGATAGTGCTACGTATATTATCGACGGAAGAAATATTGAATCAATTCAGAATGACGATGATGTTGCCACGACGATACTTGGCCTTGCAGGATAGAGAGACGATTATTCGAGATCAGCTGGTCCGTCAATGATGTTTGCAAATTATACAACTGATCATCCAGAAAGCAGTAAATTAACTGCAGGTAGAGTAAGAAATGCCGCAGGAGACGCACAAACTGATGCAGTAATATCAAAGAATGCAAATTTCGACTTAGGATTTACAACGCGTCGGTCAATGTTGAAAGGTGACAGTAGAAGATTTTCATGTGCAATTCCACTGTCACATATCTTTGGATTTTGCAGAAATATCAGAAAGGTCATTTTTGGAGCCAAGAATACAGTTGTACTCGTACCAAAGGCTACCGAGATGATGCAATCTGGCGACCTGCTGGTGATAATTGTAAAGTATTAATCACAAATCTTTCGTTGTGGATGCCAGTAATGACTCCATCAATACCTGAAGAAGAACGTCTACTCTCTTTTATGAGTCAAGGCGGTAAATCAATGTTATCATGGTTGACGATGACCATAGATAGTGTTCAAAGTACAATTAATGGTTTATTCACATGGCAGATAGCATCACTGCAAGGTGTCTTTGTACCGCGACATGTATTTATTGCTTTCAAAGATGCTGCACGAGTAAACTCACAAACACATAGTATAATGATATTTGACAAACGTGGTGATACTGAAGTTTCACTGAGGATAAATGGTCATTAAGAACCAGCTGAGGATATGTTATTGAATTTTGATAATAATCATGTTGCACCCGTTTATCATCGCTTGATGACATTCATGGGACGAGATCAAAATATTTACTCTGGTCTGCAAATATCACAACTAGATTTACAACGTTGTATCCGAATTATTACTTTTCGCTGGAACACTTAGACTTGTTTAGGCAATCTGTCGTTAAGTGGTCCAAATAAACTATCATTGTCAGAACGTCAACTCAGGCATTTCAATGAAGTCAAACGATCAAAGACCGGCATACGGCTTACTCTTTCTGCGGGTGATATTAAAGACATCGCGAAGACGGGTGGTACATTTCCACTTCTTGCAGCTATACCAGCGTTGATAGCCGCTGCAGCCCCAGCTGTTGCAAAAACAGCTGCGCTTGGTGCTGTTGGAACTGCTGCTGGGATGGCATTAAAGAAAGCAACAGGTCACGGAATAGAAATTTCAAAAAAGGGGAAGGTCTAAGACTGCCAGGAACTCCCTATTCGTGGTATGGAAAAGATTTAAGACTTCCCGGGACACTACGTTGATCCTTCCCATGTCCAATTTTGATTTACTTGATGCTGCTAAAAACTCAACATCAAAAACTTCATAGGTGTTTTTATGCGTGACCAGTTACTTTACAAACCAGACAATGTTGAAAGTAGTATCATTAATCTCGATGGAAGTTCTGGTCCAGGTACTCATTGGGTTGCATATGCGATTGCCCCACGTGAAATTGTTTATTTTGATTCGTATGGATTGGCACCACCAAAAGAATTTTTAAAATATGCGAGCACTTTAATACGTAGCATTCCTGCAATATGGTATTCAACATTACCAATACAGACAATAACTGCTCCGCCAATATGTGGACGTGAAGTACTCGCTGTACTCGACGCTGTGTCATCGTCATCAACACCACCTCATAAAGTCGTACATGAATAAACATCGTCATCCAACATTTTAAACAGGTATTAGTAAATATAATGGTAGATATTTACGAAAGATCTTCTCGCCTGAGTAGAACTCAGCAAGGTGACTTATCCAAATATGCAATCCATGATCAGGTCAAGAATTAACTCGCTGATCTTTTAAGTCTCGCAAATGTGGACCAAAATGAAGTTGCTGGGTTGTTTTAGCAAAACAAGGACGATTAAAGACGAGCAATATCCCGTTCACAGATATTATTCTGCGAGTTCCAGATGCGACCGAAGATAACTTAGCCGTATTTACTAAAAACGGAAAAATTAAAAATTCAAATGAATCAGTCTTAACACTCATGGGATGTATTGCTGGACGCATCAGAAGAATTGGGGATATTATCTATGGCGATCTCAACATGAGCAAAAATACAATTATTAATGTGAGAGAACCAAAATCAGATGATGATGTTGCGACAAAAATATACGTAGATAGCAACAACGCCACTATTAGAACTGAGATTGATGATCGTTTACCATCCACCAGTGATACAATGACTGGTTCTCTCAATATGGCTAATAATAAAATTACTGGTTTTGGAGAACCAGAATCAAACGATGACGCTTCAACGAAGGAATACGTCGAAAATAGCAATCTCCCGATGATGACATAGTTAATGACAATCAATGATGGAATGACCACATTTAGATTTCAGTTTACTACTCGCGTACAAACGTTTTTAAATTTTCGTAGAAACACAAATAGAGCTATTCATGAATTTTTGGGAAGTCCAGCGGTTGTTGATATTAAACTCGTTGACATAAAAAAGATTACCGACAGTGTAGTACGTGCAGTAGCGTCTGGATCAGCATTATGGACACCACTCAATAAATCCATCAAACATCGCGCTGAAGTTACCGGCATATACTGGTTCTCAATACTCGGCGTTACAACATTTACACTATCTACCACAATTTCACGGCGTTATCCACTAACTGGATTTTCTGGATCTATGTTAGTAATACTGGAGCAAAACGATCAGGAAACATTTGTGGTGGAAACCGAAGGAAAAAAACTTAGGCTTGGTGTACTATTGGTGTCTTGAATTAGTCGCTAAACTACCACCTACTTAAAATAGAATGAACTCCCCAATCGACGTTCAACATTTCAGATACAATCAAGAATGTGAGTGGCAAACTAGACTGAAAAATGTTGTTGACGAGTATAAAGTAAAAGTAAAAAAATATCGCAGACGCATAGTTGTCGTTGACATAATTGTGTACGTCCGCTGTTATCGCTGGAACCGGCTTATTGCTATCAATAATAACAATCACATCGCCAGCAGTTGTAACAATTTGTGTTTCAGCTGCAACAACAATTGATGGTATTTTTAATATCATCGCCAAAGAAATAGCTATGTGCACAAATACAAAATTGCATGAGCATACAATAAAACTGCACGCGGCGATGTTAGCATACTCCAAATTATCATCGTTGATTTCATCATATCTTAGTGATGCAATAATATCAGATAGAGAGTTCACAGAAATAATTAAGATTTACAACCATGTATTTGATGAAAATATAGAAAACTCTGTTCAATACTTAGATGTAAAAATGAAGAAATCATCGACGTTAAAGATAGAGAACTAGAAAAAAAAATCGGGGTTTACAACACCGTTGAAAACCACAATGATGTCAGCATCTCAAGCAATCCTGAGTTCAGCGTTAGCTTTCCAACTGCGATTCCAGCGAAAGAAATAGTGCTAGCATAATTACAAATTTATTACAGTTGGCCAAATATTAGTTCAAAATCATTCGGTGGATTGCAAGCATTGGTATTTGCAAAAAAGAATAAACCCGACGGAACTCCCGATTTGCAAGTCGTGAGTATTCCTAAGGGCAGTTATCAAATAAAACAAATCAATGAGGAATTCCAACGCAGAATCAAATCTATCACTGGAAAAGAATCCAAAATAGCTATCACTGTTCACGAACCAACGTTATCAGCCGCGATAGAAATAAATTCGTAAGAATATGCCGACGATATGTATCAGTCGTCGATCCGAAATGTGTTAGGATGGCCAGATCTAATTATGTTACAGACGAAAAAAGTAAAATGGAAATACCTACATAGATTATAGCCTCCCTGGTACTGAAATGTGGCTGGTTATATCAAGTGACCAGACTCCTAAACCGTACAAAGGTAAAGATATAGGCTTAAATTTTCAATATGATCATAATAAATATACATATAGATTCGACAAGATTAGGGAATGTTTTGGTCATATGATTTTTATTTATAATTTTTACATAAATGAGCTACGCGATTCGCAATTACATAATAACATATCCCAATGAAAACATTCGCAAGGAAATTATTTCAAATATAGCACTGATAAATAAAATCGAGGATGATATTACATTTTCCAATAATAAATTTGTACAGTCTATTATTGATTTAATAGATATCAAACAAGAATTTTTAAATATAATAGTAGTATCTGAGGCTGATTTACCAAAATTCAAATTTTACAAAGATTTTGTCAAGATCGGCGATGTTATTGATGAATACTTTCCCAAAATCGTTGCTGTATGGAGAAAAATAAATCCTCCACAAGGTATCCTCAAACACGATAACGATCCATACCGTGGAGGTTGTCATATATCACCAGATATCATAAATGTAACAACTACGATCGCAGTCAACCTTGTATGTGAATGTAATTGATGGAAGCCATCAAGTAGACCTTGCAAAATCCAATCAGACCCAGCAAGGATACATTTTATACACATTTACTCCGCAAGTGCCTCCTGGACATTTAATTGTATCAGAACCAATTAATCCTGTTTATCTGTGATGTCATAATCCACTATTATCAAGGATACATTTCAAACTTACTGACCAGATCGGACACCTTCTTGATTTACTAGATGAATTATTGAATATTAATCTTTATGGAAGATCATAGAACTTCATCGAAAACGCCAAGATAAGTATTTTGTAAAACAAAAACAATTCTGTCAAATAATTAATTATAAATGTACCAACATGTGATACAACAAAGAGGTACTCGAAAGTGTCGTCCACACTATCCACGTTTGACAAAGTCAACGACAAAGTCAATGTAGAAAAATATATATTTGATGAATACGGCGGTTAACGCAGGAACAGTTAAATGAACTGCAGCGAGAACATATTATTACGATTGTGTGCGATAGAGACCAGAATCTGAATTATGAATATTCTTGCATTGACTTTGATAAGCCTAAAACTAATCTGATTTTGAATAAATATTATTATCAGAATAAATCTGATTCCGCATAAATTTTATTATCAGAATAAAATTAAGTAAACATTTTTTAACTGTAGTCAGAAATGAATTATTCAACTAATGACTTCGTCATCGACAGAGTCAAGAGTTTCATATTTTCACTTTGTTTAGCTGTTACCACAGTCTCTGGTGACAGCGCTTTCACTTTCACAATCCGTTGCTACTTTCACTTTGGTTAGCTGTTACCACAGTCACATGTGACAGTGCTTTCACAATCACTAGTGACGTTGTCACTACCTTCACTTTCACTTTTACAATCAGACATAATGTTTTTTAACTGCCTTACACGCGTATTCACAATCTTCTTTATTTCATATTCGTGAGACAATTCTGCTCTAATTTTCTCAATCGCGTGTGCGAGTGGAACTAATTGTTCAATTTGTGTGTCATCGACTTGTACCATTGATCGCCGAATCAGCTTAATGAATCGGTAATCAACTGCTAGTGTATATCTATTTTCGAATCTTAGTTGTTGTAATGATTCAAAATCATAAATAATTTTTTCAGGATTAAGTTGATCAGAAATTTGTATACCGTCATGTTGTAATTTTTGAATTGCAGAAATAATAGCATTAATATTTTGCAATTCATTATACAATAAATATTTATTTAAAATAAAAAAATATTTGAATCAGAACAAAATAAAAATATTAATAAAAATAAAAATATTTTATAATATTAACAGTAGCAATTCCACGGGGTCCCTTCATTTGCCAGTATTTGCCTTTCCATGGGGTCCTCTCATTTATGGCTTGTATGAGGCACCCTTCATGAGGCTTTTTCGTTTCATGGGGTCCTCTCATTGATGCTGTTCCTATGGCTTGTATGGGGCACCCTTAATGAGACTTTTTTCTTTCTGGCGACATTTTTTCTGAATGTCCTTCTATGGAGCATACCCATCAATGAGGTTGAGAGCTCACATCACCGCTACTGTTTATTTTTGAGGGCTTCAGTTTTCAATTTCACGTACACGCCCCCAAAACAAACCCTGGGAGAGTGCAAAGCAGCACTCACCACGTTGTTCGAGGTGGTAAGGGGTGTACATGGGGCGGAGCCCCCACTTATTATAACAAATTGCGCTATTTTCGCAACCGTCGACATTCGTCAGTCACGGGATTGGAACTCCAGACCTCGAGTACGAGAATCTGAAACTCTAGCACTGTACCACAGAACATACTTACAGATATATGTTTCAGAAATTATTATGAAGTTATCTGTGCTGACCTACATGCGACCAATACACTAAATAAATCATAATTGTTGTAAACTGAAGTCTGGTTATTTGATGGTTATTTGAATTTGCAAACACACCGTATAAAATAATCATACATATATTTCTGCCGGATATGTCATTGGGAGTTAAAGTACATGTAAGTCTGTAAACTTAGATCTAAAAATAACTTACCTGAATTGAACGCAGTTGAGGCATGCTTCGTGTTGTTTTGAATTTATCAAAGACGAAGTGAAAAGATGTAAAAATCATTCTACGAACTTACATTGTTACTCCACTGACAGCTAATTGCCACACAGACAGTTCAGTTACTGAATACGATAAAAAAAAAAAAAGAATCGCGGCAGTAATATAATATAACGCAGTAACAAGCGGGGCAACTGCTTAATTATTCCACCGAAGAGAGCTTTGCTTGACAGAGTTATCTCCTTTCACAATTCGTGCTGCGTGTAATACTGAAATGTTATTTTTTTTTGTTTATATTTCTTTCAATACGCTGATTTAATTATATTATTTGCGACAAAGTGTATTGAACGCCTACAAATATCAAAATATTTGCCAGTTGCATATGTCGATGGAAATATTATTTCTTTGCCTGTCTCTACATTGGTAGATACAACTGACCTTGGAGAATTACAATTAATGCAAGTCTTATCAAATTTGCAATTTTGACTTTGTGTAACAGCTCGTAAATTACACAAGGAATTATCTTTCAGATCTGAATTACTATGATCAATCACAAGACCTTTTTCGTTCACTCCATGAAAACATTCATACACGAATTAATGTGAGTATTAACATTTTTTTCTCTTGACAGTGAACATGAGATAACCAGTATTATTAACAACCCCGACTGGTTTTTTCAATCGACAGTTCCTGATTTCACAATCTCGAGATGCTTCATAATTCTTCATTATGGGATGTTTCACAAATTCAGTTTGCTCCATTTATATAATAATATTATCTGTCTAAATTGGCGAGATAGTCTTTAGCGTTTCTTATACCAATGATTATATCTTTGCCGGCGTTATTTTTTTAATCATAATATCGTTTCAGCTCTCTGTATTTTTTACCACCACATTGCACACACAACTGAGTTTCTCCTCTGACGCCAACACCACATCGTAAACATTGTTTTGGTCCTACACTCCCTCTTCGCACTCTTTGCATGTGATACCCACAGAATTCATTTACTCAAGCTTTCTTGCAAGGAACTGAAGAACCGATCATTAACCATTTGCATTTATTCTTTGCTTGAATCATTATATATAATTAAACTTCAGTTTGAATATATATTTGCCTTAATTATAATATGGAAGAATTTACGGGATTATCTGCAATCAAGGCTTCTAAAGCCAGATTAGATCTTGACAGAATGCGCCGCCAAGTTGACGATGATTCAACCAAGTTAACGTCATCGACGAAGTCGATGAGCATGATATCGCTTATGCTGACGAATAAAACTTTGATTAATAGCATCCGTGAAACGAAGGAGGAATTTCGCGACGATGGCACGGCTCATGTGTGGTCAACATTCAGATTTATGAGCGACACCAATGATATCGCTGAAGGTGTTGTGAATGCTACAATGAATGACAAGCGAGCAGCGACGATTATTAAATATCTCGACAATCAAAGATACTCTTTTTGAATAAAGTTTATTGTGGCGACAGACGTCGCTGCAGTAGATACCGAGGAGGCACACGACATCTGGATTATCCGTGACAAACGTGACCCTGTTCGATTCAATCACACTGGAAATATTGTCACGTTAAATGGAAATTCCAAACCAGGAATGTTGATTGGTATTGACAAACCATATTATGAACGAGAGCATCCTGTGACTGCACTTGTTAATGCCATATATCCGCTAAATGATAAACCTAGCTTTGATAATCTCAAACTGATGAAACTGTAAAGGTTACAGTGTGTACCTGAGCGAATTACAGAACATTTCACAAACGCGATACGTGGAAACGGTTTAATAGATTTACGACGTTAAAAAATTAATGAGTGGGCAGAAACAGTTAAAGATACCGGAGCGTCTATCAGCGACGTTGCTAAACTGGAAAAAAATATTACAATTTCACGCGTGGACGAGCGACGTTACAATATTTCCAAGAAATCGAACTGTTAAATTCTATGACGGTGATACGTTCGATTTTATCAGAAATATCAGTAAGAATGACCCTGTGTCCGTCTGGCTGTTTCAAAGTTTCGATGATGGAAACTATGATCAATTTGTACGGCCTAATGGAGACATTTATCGTACAGAATCTCTCCACGAAAAAATGAAAAATCTTGCGTTGAAATATACCGATGATGCTGAACAATTACTCAGTAATTATTTTACTGTTCCGTCAGTTGCTGCTCATTTTGCTCAGAAGAAAAATTCACGGAAGCCAACACGGTTGAAATTTCTCAAAGATGTGCAGCTATGCTGCGTCGAATACGGACAAGGCGGATTGTGGAACACTAAATACGATTATAATGATGTTATCTCGGTTGATATGGTTGCATGTTATCCTGGAAGTTTTCTTGGAATGGGAGAGTATTCTGCATATTTTAAGAGATTTGGGCATCCAACACACGATATGAAAAGAGTTGCGATAAATGGGCCTTTACCAGATTTTGACTTAACTGGATTTGCATGCATTGAGTCATTCGAATTTGTACCGAGAAACCTTCATCTGATTGTCGCTGTTTGGTTTCGAAAACATTGTAGCGAACGCGGCTGGGCTCCAATAGTGTTATTACTATATATGCTTGATGTAAAATATTGATATCGTTGGTTGTAAGTGAAGCAATTATATCATGTCGTCCACAAAAAGAAGTTTGGTTACCACAACCCCCTGACTTTATCAGGTATGACGATATCAGGAACAGAGTTATTAACGATGTCAGAAACGAAAACTTTAGTATCAGTGAGAAAGATACTCTCTATATCAGTTAGAAAATCGTTAAGTGTAAATTTGAATACGAAAATAAGCTTGCAAAGGGTCTCGACAGAAAGATAATTGGCAAGCTTACGCAAGGAGGATCATATGATTATTAACGACATTGCACAAGATTAATTTTAGGCGATACTGAACTCGATTTTATAATTGCTGATAAGAGAAACACATTTATAAGTCGAAGTAATGTTGACTTATTGGACGGAACTAAATTAGGTACAATTGTGAGTTACAGTGTGACTCACCACAGTTTATTCATTTAAGATCTTCGATGCTCGCTAACGTTTCGATAAACCTAAATAGATTTTCTGATACTGCGGTTAGAGTCGCCACAGATTCATTTTATATCAACAAAAATACGCAGAATTGCTAGAACAATTACATATCGCTGCTGATGCATCATGGGGTGAATGGAGAATAAAACGAGAAAAGATACTTAGTTATTCTGAATCTGCCGACGTTGAATCCAAGGAAACGTATTATAAAATTAAAGAGATGTCAAAACTTTCATCAGCAGCATCTGTATATGATCCTGTGACCAGACATAAAACAGTTTATCTCAATGGACCGGGAGGTTCTGGTTAAATAACACATGATATTGAATTATTTAAGAATTTTATTGAGGACATAATTGATGATCATAGAGCTATTGATGAACCACTAAAAAGTTTTAAAAAATTAATCAGACTACGACCAGACAAGATTCAATGTGAAATAATGCGTGAAATAATTCCGGAAACACATATAAATGATTTTGGAATTTATGGAGGCCTGCTGATTTGATAGTTGTAAGTGGAAGGATAGTTCGTGATACACTTCAACAACAATTATTTCTGTTACATAAAGACAAGTTTTTAAATCTACCTGTGCCGTTGTGTTATCGCCCAGCAGATACGCGACGACAGAATATCGATGGTGAAATTCCTGGAACCTTGACAGAGTCAAGGGAGAAACAAAAGCTTGTACTAAATGATATTGTTTTGGTTCCTGTGAGTGCTGTTGAGAGCGCTTTAACAATGGACAAACCTCCATGGACTCTAGGATATGCTATAACGATTCATTCGTCATAAGGATTAACTATTTCTGATAGAAATATTTGGATTGTTGATGATCGTATTGAATAGTCAAATTTATTTTATCTCGCTGTGTCCCGAGTCAGAAGAATATCTCGGCTGCAGAGAGTTATCATAGGCTTCACAGAAAATAATGATAAAATTGCTAGCGACACCAAAAGTGTCGACGATGATGTGGTTAACAACGAAGTTGTCAAGAACAAATTAGCTAGTTATAAAGAATGTGACAAAAAAATAAGCGCGACTTTGATCTCGATGCTGAATTTATCATGACACTGAAACAACGACAGAATAATCATTGTGCGAACTGCAACACAGTAATGTTGTGGCAGTATTCAAATAACAATCCAAGACAGTATACGGTAGATAGAATTAATAGTAGTCTTGGTCACACACGCGAAAATGTGATGCTAACATATCTTGAATGTAATCGACGTCGAGGAGCTAGTTTACAAAAGTAAACGCGGTGGTAATTGTGTCTTCAGGAATTACTTGCAATTGTTTGCGTACAAATCCACGTAGAGAGGTAGTTGAATATAGTCTGTAGATTGCAGGTCTACCCGTGGATCTAACCACGCTGGAAATTTTATGTGTGGTCACGCTCCAAATAGGATCAGTTGCTCTTTCTTTACCACCTTCAAGTTCACCAGGTTCATATAAATATCTTACAGTCACATTACCTAGTACTGGTTGTTTTGAGGAAGCGTCGTGTCGTTGTATGTGTATATATTTTTTGTGATCGCATTAATGGGTTTCATGGCAGTTGCACGAGTAATTTCATTATTTAAAACAGCTATCACACTTGGTAGTCTTGCAACCCATCACCATTGCAACTCATGTCTTTCTGAACTTTATTTAGGGACTTAAGGTCGATGGATATTTCCTTTGCATCTCGATATCCAAATAATCGCTCAGCAAGTGTTCGATTAAATCGCTCAACGATTGCCTGATCGTGATGTTCTCGTCTGATTTTGACGTTATGGTTTTTCATCAGAGATGATACTGCACCAACCTGTAGTAGTTGTGGCCATCGTAGACCGCCACGTTGATAAATTCGTTCAAAAACAGAAGCAACTTCAGTTGCTGTTTTAGTTGATAGTGGTTCTACTTCCTTATAGCTACTTGCAACATCAACGACAGTCAACGCGTATTTGTATGTGCGTGATTGACGTCTACCAATTTTAATGGTATCGTGTGGTAAAAACAAAATGTGTACTTGATGAACTTCATTGGAAGTGCTGACATAAAAATGTGCGTATTGAATTTTTTTAGGTGGTGGTAGATAAATTTACCATATTGCCTGTCGTGCTAACCAATTTTCAGCAACAAAACGTGTGACATTTGCTGCATCAGCAAGTTCACTAATCTCTGCTCTACCCCTATAATAAACCGATTTCATTATTATGATAATAATCGGTAGATTAATTACCAGCCCCTAGTAATAGTTTACATTTCATCGCAAAATTTAATAGGAAGCTAGCAAGTTTTTCTCGGAGAGATTTATTTTTTACGAAGTTTAACGAGTGAATCAACTTCACGTCCGCAATATGTCGTTGTTGTAAATCTTTATTTTTACCCACAACATCATGAACATCGCATACTTGATCAATCGCATTAATTGGATACTCTCGAGGTCTTGGTTGGTCTCGTTCGTCAAGTCGGATATCAAGTAGAGTTCCAGGACCACAATAATTATATCCTGGAATATGCTTTTCTCCTGGGTATTTAGCCCATGATAATTTTCCTAGTGAAGCAGCGATATCACCGCCTGTCTTCATGCGAGACGAAATAAATTTGTGGGGTTTTTTTGTACCACATTTCACATACTTGCCTGTAAGTGCACGCTTTTTATTTTTTATTGTTGTTGTTGTTAATTCACTAATGGTGGTGGGTGCTATGCATCGAACACAATATAAATCCATATTATTTATTACATTTGTAAAACATGGATATCATTGATTTCTCAGCGACACGAAAGCAAGAGCTAGTCAAACACCATCCAGCGCTACAGAATTCTATCAGAGCAATTATACTTGGTACATCTGGGTCTGGTAAGACGGAATTATTACTTAATCTGATAATGAGATGGCTCAAGTGGGATAAGTTATATTTAGTAGCACCATCTGTAGATGATCAGAGATGGTACGATATGCTTAAAGATTTTAATGAAAATGCAAAATTGTTGGACGAGAACGGTAATTATATTATTGATTTTATTACCGACATTGATGAAGCCCCATCTGTGGATGACTTCGATGGATTTATTAATAATCTCGTAGTATACGATGATGTGATGCTGGACAAACAATCAAATCCAGCTCGGGTATTTTCTCGAGGCAGACACAAAACACTGATGCTATATATGTTTACTCAGCGATATATGCAAATACCTAAAGTAATCAGAGATAACTGCAATATTTTAATTGTGTTTAATGGGGTCGATACACATACTCTGCGAAACATTTATCAGACTTGGTGGTGAGGGAACATGGATATGATTAAGTTCAAAAACTCTTCTCAAAAGCACAAGCTACCCCACACGGATTTATCACGATAAATTTACATGATCCTCAGTCACGATATCGTGTAGGTCTTGATAAAATGTTTGGTTGAGAGACAGCAGCAGGGAGGGTGACGATAAATATTGAGTTGGCTGGTGGTTAAACGAACACGCATACAAATTTGGAAACACAAACGTCAAAAAAGTAACAACGAATGAGCTAACCCAGTTAGAGAAAATCTCGGTCGGTTAGAGGCTTCGGATTGGCGTTATTGACATTGTATTTTCATTTATTTTTGCGAACGGACCCTCCTAACTTTTGTAGGGTTCACCCTCCCTGCTGCTTACCACTTCAATCTTAACTGTTAGTCAGCCGCCGTACTCTACCAAACTTGAGTGAAAGTATAGAGATTTGGATACAGCATGCAAGAAACGGCGGAGAAATTAAATTGAAAGTCTTTCTGTGGACGGCTCTGATTTAGAAAACCCTCAGATTGTACAAAAGAAAAAGAAAATGAAGAAGAAATGGCATTACCAAGAGAAATTAGAGACATTGAATTCCACAGAGACTAAACGAACATCAGAGTGTTTGGGTCGGTTTCTTGGGACACTTATAGATCGGGAATATGGTACACTTACATGTTAAACTTTTGCCTTCTTGATGGACGGACTCATTGATACCTTATGTGTTTTAGTGTTTTAGCTGTTGAAATGTAAATATATTTGTGGTGACACCGTTTGTAAAACGTTATATGCATATTCAATGTAAAAAATGTCTTGTGCCTTTCATGGTGATCTCCAAATTCTCAATACCACGGTTATGGATGGATCCTCTTCTTCCTTCTCCTCCTCTTCCTCTGTTCTCAAATTTATTGATGAAACGTTATATCGTCAAAGTTTGGAGGGTTTGTATCTTTGCCATCCCTTTAACATGTTGATTGCTGGACCGAATGGTTCAGGCAAATATGAATCTGTCAAACGATTGATCGAACACAAATCACATTTGTTTGTTTCTACACCTAAACATATTGTATGCTGTTACAAAGAGTGACACACTATTTGAAGAATGTCAAGGAGAATCAATCTAGTTTGTGAAAAGGCATTCCTCACGAAGATGATGAGATCATGTCTGAATTTAGTCAAACAGGTTGTCATTTTGATGACATGTTAGGAGACGACGAAACTTATTGTGCTACACGTTTACTTTAATTACAAGTACAGAGTGGAGACTTGGCATCTGGCGGAGAAAAGGGCAACCGGAAGTTTTGATCACTAGATACACTTGCATCTTCCAATATGAAAATATTGAATACATTTGCTTGTGTTTTGTATGCAAATTACCTCTGTTATGCACGTGATAAGATTCTGTGACATAGATAACCCTTTATTGCCGCCGTTTGCAAAGTTTTCAAACTTGCTAACTCATTGCAAATTATCGTCATATAATTATTTAGCAGAAGAAAAAGAATTCTCATCAACACACAAAACAAAACAACAATATAAGACAGATAACATTTAATATCTATGTCAACCAATTTTACTTCATTCTAAAATAAAGCAGATGCAAGATATTTGAAATGTTCTTTTTGGTGGGGGGTTTTGTTTTGCGCCAAAATATTTCAACCGTGTCGCCACACCCAACAAACAAATAATAACTAGTAAATGTTTATTTACACTTATTGCAAAAACTATTTTTATGGCATTTTATATCTATGGTGTTAGAGGTCACAACAATTCCATTTCGAAAAGGACAATATTCTCAAAGATAAAGTGAATTTAATCTGAGGTATGAGCCAATAGATTCACTGCATCCTGACAAGTTACAGGTTGTTATCTCCCTTCTTCATGTAATGTCATAAATCGACGATGCATTGAGTCAGTGTATCCTGTTGTTGATGGGCCATCACCAAATGATTTTAATGCCTGGATATAATCACCATGTACTTGTACTCAGCTGTGGCTTAGATTGTAAAGGTACAGTTTAGAATCATCAACGTATAAAACAATAAATTATTCACATAGCACATATTCCATACTTCTATTTCTCTCATAACTGCAGGGTTTCATCTCTCCCCATCTATAACTCAATTTCATCAACTCTGTGTACGGGCACAACCATTGGTTTCAAATACGGGAACGTTACGATTGTGATACGTTGTGGGAAAAACTATAACTCCAACTTATGATGATGGATTATGATTTATATACAATCAAGTAAGTTAATTCTCAGGTATAACAAATTGGTAAGGCTCGATTACAACTGACAGTTAAGAAGTAAGTCAGATAGAAACCATAATCAATGGAGGTTCTCTAAATATGACCGCTATTTAGTTACTGTATGTATTATTTATTATATGTATACAACGTCTGTTAAGTAAACAATAATTAAAGCGAAGCTTCTATACAAATCATCATGCCATACTATGTGTACTCAAAGTGTCAATATTTGTTCAATATTGAATAACATTTCACTCGTGAATGCCAAAGAAGTGGTGGTAATAGTTACATATGTTGAAACATTCCTACCAACAGTTCAGGATGATAAAACATCATATAAGGTTTTCCATCTGTACTCCTTTTACTACCCACTGTTCTGATTTTGTTCTGGTTCCATTTAGTACTTATTTGCTCCAATTCGCCTTTGATTACTTGCATAAAGTAAAACCGTATACAAGTAATATTTCAGAATAAAATGCTAGTAAATAAATGTGACTATATGGGGTTTTAACATGCATAAGAAGACAATAACTTTGATAACGAATGAAATGGTAAACGGACTATTAAACAATAATACGTCAAAATGATGAAGCAATTAAACGAATTGTGTAAAACCAGACAAAATAGTCAAATGATCTTGCACTCGAGAAAGGGGACATACACATACGATGTTGATGTTATCACTGATAATTTGAGTAGTGCTATTAATGTTTCATGTTTCTGATAAATCCAGTAGGTGGCGCAGATTCTATGAGCCGCAAAATGTTCATTGTCAACTTCTAAGGACACGCATGATTCATAAAAAAATGTAAAAAAAGTAAAACAAATTAAATTCAATCGTTCTATATACACTGATTTTCATAATAATACATTACAGAAACAAGGCATAATTACTTACCATGACATTCCAATGATGTCCAACATTCGATTCAGTTTCAAGAGTAGTTCTCAGTGGTTCAAATCCGTGCCACGCGTTCTCTGCAGCAAATGGTTAAAATTCCATTATTTAGCAAAGGAAAATACAGCTGAAGTGTAAATATAATAAAATAATCGTTTATCTATCTCTTAAAACCATCTTACCCACACAGAGCACCATGAATGCCAAATCCATATCGTTTAATCTTGTCACAGCCATCAACATGTATTAAATATTTTGGTCCCAAGTTGAAATAAATCGTTCTTGTAGGACAATGTTTTGTTCTAATGTCTACACCTTCAGGATCCAAAAGATGCTGAAATCGGAGAACAGCGTCCCAACAAACAACAAAGACAATATGTTGATAATACAATTTGGCACGTCTTGAGTGGCATGATCTAATCTCATACTGTCATCGTTGAAATGGATTGAATGATTTTCCAAGGGAAAAATACATAGAATAGAACTGTCATTGGAAGGGAACCCTCATATACAACTTTTCAAAGGATTAGTACGTGCGTGTAACAGATAACAGTAATAACCTATAATATGATGCATTACTACAATTTCCAGAATTTACAAGAATTCTGCATAGACATTTATTGAGCAATAAATGAAAGATATATACTTGCAATTATCTACCTCCCTATGGATATTCCATGTCGAGAAAACAGGCTATGTGACATTGTTAGATATACAAGAACTCTGCTGCCACACTCCATTCCCACCTGAAATAATATAATTTCACAATTGCAAGAAAAGAATATTTACTGCTTAATTTTCTTTACAAAATACGTAACTATCATTTACCCAGCTTTCTAAACCTTTTAGTAGTTTCGAACTTTAATTTAATGATATCCTGATCACAAAAAAAGATATTTATAAATGAAAATGAAATAACGCCGGTGATTAGATGCAACTGTTCACAATAGGTATGCCTACGTGTTGTTGAATTTTTCCCTTAATTTAAACTAAGTACAGAAATATAAATAACGACTTTACTCTGTGTAGACGACACTGTAATATTTGGAACTGATGCTGACTCCTTCAAAGAAAACCTAAATGTTTTCTTTGAGTAATCTGAAAACTAAATGTCAATTTTATAAAAACAAAAATATTAATTTTTGGATCGCGTAACTGCAATCAGTTCAAATTTACATTGGGTAGAAATACCATTTATATTTGTGAGGAATTTAAATACCTAGGTATTACCTTTTCCAAAAATCGGAGATTTTTTAACGCTAATAAACAAAACGTTCAACTAGCAAAAAGCCATGCATCTTCTCTATAAAAGAATAAACAACCTGCACCTTCCAATTGATTTACAGTTACAACTGTTTGATCACACAGTTCTACCTATTGTGCTATACCAATGTGAAGTTTGGGGTTCAAAAATACATGTATATGGCTTACCGAATTCCTAAGATATAAAGCAAAACTTAAAAATAATACACTAGTCGCTTTCTTGTATTCAGAACTTGGTAGGAAACCAATTGATATTCAATAATAAATGCAAAATATTCCAAAATTTTCAAAAAGGTATATAATATCATATTGTGTGATTTATAGTCAGGCTTTATTTATAAGTCGTTTGAGCATATTAGAAACAGATTGATTTCAGTTGGAAGAATTGATCGTCTCTACCAAGCATCAATACGCAACCCCAATCGCTAAAAGAAAATGTTTTGTTGTACAATTATCAAATGACTTTTTTTTATACAGGAATTAAGTGCAAGATTAGAAGCTACGTCGAAACTTAACACTTACCAATTATTCAAACAAGATTTAATCTTGTAGAAGTATTTGATATCTCTAGAAATAAATGATTATTTGCCTTTGGTAAAATTTAGAACTAGCAACCACAAACTTCCAGTAGAGTCAGGGCGTTGGGAAGATATACCAAGACAAGACAGAGAATGCACTGTGTGCGATGGGGTCGATATAGGTGACGATTATCACGATTTATTTATTTATACTTCTTTCTCAGGAGAAAGATATAATTTCCTTCATCTTTTTACTGTATTAATCCTAAAGTAATAAAGTTTGGTAAAATCTTTTTCTCCAAAAAATTGCTCAGTATTAACAAGTCTTTCAAAATTTTTGACATAATTATGAAAAAATTATAACTACTAGTAACATAAAATTTACATCACTGACTGGACGTGCACTTGTTAATGTATGTATATGCATGCATGTGCTTTCACATATGTATGCGTACGTATTTGTATAGGTAAGTATACATAAATGTATAGGTACGTGTAACACGTTACAAAAGTTGTTCTTCACAATGTACTGTTTACGTGTTTTACATCATACGATAGTAATGCACACCACATTTATTTTGTTTTAGATCTGTTTGTAGACTAAAACTTTTGATAACTACACTTTACACAAACTAATATCTAACATATGTAAGCATGAGGTTGTTCTCATATGTCGCCTGCGAGTGACGGGAGGTTTCAGTATCAGATAAAGGTTTAGTTCTTGTTCTGTAACATGGTTAGAACAGGACTAACCTCAGTGTATGGGGTCATAACAGCAAGTAACATTACGCCATAGGTTTAACAAGTAAGAGATGATATGGGGTCATAATGAGAATGAACATCAATCCGTAGGATTAATGTTGTAGATATATTGTGATATTGTTAGAATATGTTGACTGCAGTTGATGGGGTCAAAACGGGAATTATTTTTATCCCAAAGGTTTAACATGTGGGAGACACTTAACGGGAAATATAATGGTTACATGTGGACTGTTACATGCCGTTTTCATGTTGTAACATTTATATTTCATAACGTAAAAAATGTAATGTTAAAATTTTAAGATACTTTCCAGCTCCTACGTTTTGATATATTAACCAGTACGGAATCCACTATGCAGTACCTGTATTTTCTTTATTACAATCCAACACACACTCCACTATTTATCAGCCGCTTTTTTTATTATATCCCCACCCCCCACACACCCTATTATCTAGCACACGCTTATCGGATTACAATGTTACACACACCACACTATCCAGCACCTAGTTTTTGATGTTCAATAATCAAACATTTACCATTTGTGATGACATTATGAAACTTTCCATGCCACGACTTTGGTCATGTGTTACACAAATTCCATGGAAGAAAGTTAATGGAACTGTTCAATATTTAGTGGATTACCAAGTACTTTTTTTAAAAAACAACTGATTCCACAAGACGAAAATATTATGACAGTTATGCGGCAATGATAAAAAAAGTACAGATGAATTTGCCTCGTTTCTAATAAAATGTCCGACGAGATCAGTGAACGAAAGTCATGCCGGTCGATTGAGGCAATTGCGGCAATAATATCCGATCTGTTAGCAACGAATCTTCTGTTACAACACTATGGTCACGGACTATTTAACAGAAAGAAGCAAAACCAACAAGTTTTGTAAAACCTTAACCAACAATTTGATTATCAAAGTTATAAATGAAAATATGAGAGGAACTTACAGTATTATGAAGTGAATCCAAACTAAACCTAAAGTCTTTGAATAATATCTAAGTACAACATAAAACACGTTTGCAGACTTACAACAGGAACACAGAAATGAGAATGATTCCAAAAATAGGAATGAATCAGATTGCTCAGTTCTCTCATCATATACACCGTCAATTACGACTATTTTTCACAATATACCTCACGTGACAGATCTTTACTACTCAATTTGACTCGAAAACGCCCATTCATGTGACCTAGCCCAACCATTGGGAAATTACTGAATTCTTCCAGATCAGTACAAATCCTATCAACCAATGAGAAATTAATCCAAAGGCGCCATTAAGTCTTATTATTAAATTTATTATTAGTAGCCGTCATCACTTACGTAAACATCTATTTATAGCTCCTACGTCATTTTACGCTCATAACAGACCCTATAACACGTAAGCAAATTATAAAGGTATAAAGACATTCTGTAAAACTACAACTATGAATAAAAATACAAATACTAAATAAAACAATGTACCTGGAGCAACAAAAAATGATATACATAACACTTCGATCACGTAAAATTGGTGCAGATGACGAATAAAACATATCACTGATACACGCACGCAGACGCGTATTCGTTTGTGCACGCAAGAGAACAGTTTCCTCTGAGAAATATTTGCAATCTTATATAATGTCCATTGATAAATCAAGATCCACAAGAAAAACAAATGCGACAATAACCAATGCGATATTAGACCGTTTAAACGTCGCAAGGTTAACGGGAATTACCATACGGGGTCAGATAAATGCCAATTCAATCACGATTATCAATTAAGGTACTCTCACGTGGGAGGGGGAGGGACGCATGGACGCGGTAATAAAATTATATGCGTATCAACATAAACCCGCTCGTGTACTTGTGACTGTTACTGATGCAAAATTATGCTCTGTTTCGGAACTAAAGGCTGCTGTCAGTTGGGCAGAATCTTTCTTCGCAAGTTCTTGGTAATGCTTTGCTGATAATAGTACACAATGGACTTCCAATTAGCGGCGGCACAATGACGGGTTCAATTAACGCACGAGATCGATCGCTGACAAATTTGTGAAATCGCGTCCCAAACATCATACGTGGATGAGATCAACAACTCGCCAATTTGTACAAAAGCAAACGCAGCTGATCTGCCTAACTACAGACGTCTTTCAGGTGGTCCTAATGTATATGTCAGCGTCCTAGGTAACACAGTTCCGATTTCTAGCCATTGGGCTGAATAACATAAAACAGCTGTCGTTGGTGAGCGAATGTGACTTTGGTGCGTCAACTCGCGACTGGAAGTAATAGAACTCTTGATATGTCTGTGACAAGTCAACTGTGCGTTAACGTTGTTATTTAGTACAAAACTGCCACTGGGACAATTTCACTAGGTGGTTCGTCGACCGACACAAAGCTGTTTTCATTTACAACAAGTAAACGAGATCGAAAATAAATAAATACTCTCAGTTTGGAGAGAATGTGAATCACAGACGTGGTTTACGGTAGATAATTTACGCGAATTCAACGTGGCCGCAGTTAGCAATATCATAGCGCGTGTCTTCACTGACGTTACTGATTATCATATTTGCCTAACAATTTCGATTGAGATTATTTCCGTAACTGCGTTGAGATGCAACAACGTAATCACTTGGATGCTATTGTGCAAGGAAATCTTCAATGCTCGTCGTAATGTTTATCGTCAGACGTGTTTTTTTGTTTTTTTTGCGCGCGCGCGATTTTAATTCTCTCAGTTGATCGTCTTTGGCGACATAATCATCAAGAAATTCTTTGTAACAACATACGCTGTTTAGTAAGTTTTTAAGGGGAGATTTACCTCCCTATGGTTATAATTGACCTTGATCTCCACACGTAATCACGGTCGTGTTTTGTCAAGTAATCATTTATGGAAAATCTGACAAGTGTTGAGCTAAACTAAGCAAATCTCATCCCAGATGATTACATGTGGGATATACTTTACACCCATACACCCAGGTGCCCCTTTTGGTTTGCCACTCCACTGACAAGTTATATGTTATATGTCTGTGATTTTACTCCACATTTCACCGACTTCGAGAAAAGTCGTAGCTGTTGATTTCCAACTTTTTTATGAGGTGCAAAATGTTCAGCAACTGACGTGACTGTGAATGACCTTGCGACGATATCTTCATTGATAGAACCATTCCATGTGATGGATTCTTTGCAGTGATGATCATGAAATTGCTGAGTACGGTAACACTCACCCGTGGAAGGACAAATTGCTTTGCCATGTCAGTGATTTCTTCGAATATTCACACAATCGTAAAGAATATGTCACCTTCGTAATATTTTAGTACTCGTTTGGCATGAAATATATGAGAGTTTTGCTCGATAATCTAAATAACACTTTTTTTGTATTTATCATAATCGTACCATATTTCACAGTTTATTGTTTTGATCACAAATGGACGTCTTACTGCACTTTCCAGTGAGGCAATAAATATCTTTGATAGTAGCACTATGTCATACACTCGTTTTTACGCGTCAATCCTATCGCAATCACGATCAGTGAGTCCAGCACCACGCTCGTAGGAAATGTGCTCGATAACACGTTGGGGTACATTGGTATTATATTGTCAGCACTGTGATCATTCATCACTGCCACGAACTCCCCCAGCTTTGTTGGGGGTGGGTTCTAGTGGATTTTGGTTATCGTTATCTAGAGGGTGATCGCCGACGGTGTAATTGCCCGGATCGAGTAAATATCAACATAAAATGTGAAACATATAGGACGTCTTACTGCACTTTCCAGTGAGGCAATAAATATCTTTGATAGTAGCACTATGTCATACACTCGTTTTTACGCGTCAATCCTATCGCAATCACGATCAGTAAGTCCAGCACCACGCTCGTAGGAAATGTGCTCGATAACACGTTGGGGTACATTGGTATTATATTGTCAGCACTGTGATCATTCATCACTGCCACGAACTCCCCCAGCTTTGTTGGGGGTGGGTTCTAGTGGATTTTGGTTATCGTTATCTAGAGGGTGATCGCCGACGGTGTAATTGCCCGGATCGAGTAAATATCAACATAAAATGTGAAACATATAGGTGGAATAGATCGAGATCTGAGCAGATATATAAAACAGAATGACACGAGCCCCCGTACATGTAAAGACAATAAATTTAATAAAAATTCATAAACAATTGTGATAATATATTACATTAGGAAGATGCACTTCTTTTTGAAACAAATCATTCAACGAATTTCAAACACAAATATACCTATACAAATAGCCGATCTGTTTTAAGTGATAGAATTAGTTCATCATCAAATCGAGTGAAAGATCGAAGTCAATGCCTTGTACAGATTCATAACCTGATTGTTCTGGTTCAGTCCGAATTCACTGCGACTGTTCTTTAACTTCCCTGTGCCTGTACGTCTGGGTCCTTTCCACTTTTCCCTTCTCCAACTCTCTAGTGTCTCGCCGCTTTCGGCATTCGAACTTTGTGTGGTTAGGTAATTATGTAAGTACGTGATGCGTAGATACTTCAACAGATAGATTTGTGTATACGTCACGTGGATACGTCGGTGAATACGTCACGTGGAGCTATCTCACCGTCCAAAAGTAAACAAAGTAGCAACCTAAATATTCTGTCAGGTATCCTACTGGGAATAGATCATACTCCCCTCTCGTTAATGTCAGATATAGTTCTATCGGAATTCAAACAGCTACCAACGGCTATCTGGTCTTACTAAACACGGCAGACCATAAACAAACCTAGTTTCAGAAGATTAATGTACTTCCTAATGGCTATTTCAACACTGGCTAGCATTAACATCACCCCGAGACGTGAGTTCCGGTCTCGTCTCAATTACACAAATGAATGAATGAAATTCCTTACATGGCTCAACTACAGTATTTATAGCGAATACACACATTCAAGTCTCTAGCATATATGAAATCTTACTACATGGTTTACATGGTTTAACAACGTTATTTTCAGTCAATACGCACTCAAGTCTTTATCATACGTGAAACCATCAAAGTCGGAGAATTCCCACGGATTCTCGTAACTCATATCAACTAAAGTAAGGCATGAAATTCTAGATACATATTTACCTATAACAATTGAGACTATACATTCAAACGATTCATCAACTTAAATAAAGAATATCATTATACGGATTCATATAGATGAAATCACACAGTTGTATTCATGTCAAGAAAATTGATCTACGAATCTAACCAAATAAATTCATGCAAATATAAGCAAATAAAGCAAACAAATCATCATATTGATATCAATGATTTACGTGAGACTGACGCAAAATACCTTACGTTTTCAAGCTTTCCCGCCAGAATTGTGTCCGTCGATTTTCCAGACATCCGATCCCTTGGATGATTAATTACGAGTAAATTTCTTCTAAATTCAACCCGGAGTCTTCTACATTTGTTTTCTCTTGCAGAAAAAAGTGTCGACTGACCAGGACATTTGCGGCGGTACATTAAAACTAAGTTTTCTTGTGGAATCACGCCCCCTTATTCAGAGTAACAAATCCAAATTAAATATCTCTCCCGCCTTAACTAGGCGCTAAAAATGTAGTCCGCCTGACAATCTCAGATTACCAAATGCTAATTCCAGGAAAACTTCAAAACTGACAGCTTCGATACAGATCGGAAGTTAACCCCTATCCCTTTCAGTTAATCACTGTTCTCATGACAGAGACATTACCAATCAGTGCATTATGACGATTTAAACGAGCGCCGGTCCCCATAAATCGTTCACCTGCCCAACTTAATGTGTTCTTCGTAGATCGACAGAAATTTGCACTCTTACAATCACGTAGAAATCATAGACGACAGCGGTATGTGGATATTCATATCATTTGTAAGGAATATCATGTGCTACCACAAACCAGCAGGACTATTTCGTGTTATTGTTTGCAACGTTCCCCTCTTAGAAGGAGGGGTGGTTAATTAGATTTGGCTGTCGTAATCTAGAGGATGACCTCCTTCTATTTTATTGCCCGGTGTGAGTGGATAGATAGAACATCAACAGAGAACTGAGCAAGACTATTGAGAAGAAATAATACAATACGAGCCCCTTAGACAAAACAATAAAAAATTTAATCAATAACAATCTAATAGTGGCAACTTCATTTCAACAAATTTACGTTAGCAGAATTTAATAGCAATGTTCTATTTTGGATTTATTTCATCATGATAACGAGTGGTGAAAAGAGTACAATGCCCACGCCTGATTCGCATCACCTAGTGTGGTTTTTTGTCTTCGTCTCCGTGTATCACACGTCCTCTCCACCTCCACGTGTATACGTTGATTTTCCTATTCTTTCTGCTCTGAACGCTTCATTTCTTTCCGAACTTCCGTCTTCGGACTGTCCCGCTTGTTCCTGGGAGTTGTTTCCTTGAATAACAAGATTGCCACTAAATCTCTATATGTAACATCTTCTATACGTATATAAAATTCTCTCACTTTCGTTACTCAGAAAGCATAAACTAGCTATCCAAACACTGCATAAATTCTGACATAAGGTGACCTTAACGACTAATGGTCCTTACAAATTTAGTCTGTATTTGAGCAAGGTACAATCGTTATCTCTAGTTACAAACGACCTCTGTAATATACATCCAAGTCTGACCTAATTCGATAGATCATCACTCTCGCTACTCAGCGGCGGACAACAAATTGACATGTGAGCGGTGCATCTAAGCAGCATTCTCGTACATCTCTGCATACGCTACCACATGACTCATTTGACATCCAACCTAGTCAGTTCCACTCAATAAGATACATACTATCGATTACTATTGCATAAGATTCACTAACTTCTAGCTCATAGCAATACCTAACCTACAGGATTATTTAAACATTACAAAATCAGATATAAATATGCAATTATCATTAACTCACAATAATTAGTAACTTCCTAACAGACGAAGAAAATTCATTCATATAACCCTATGAAATCCTACACATCTGAAAATTTGGATCGCATGCGATCAGACAATTCTATCAATGAACTAATAACTGTAAAATTAAAGAAATAGATTGCATAAACAACTCAAGCATATCAACAGATTTCCATGAAATCGAATAAATGATACGTAGTATGAATCCTAGTCATATCAAACACACTTGCATAAACAAGACCCTAAAGCCTGTCTTTTCTTACAAGACAGCCACCTAGTCCCTTTTACTTGTCAAATGAGGAAAGCACTATTCTTTAAGTTTCCCCGGAGCTAAATCTTGTCCCTCTCACAGGAAATTTCGACGTAAGAAATTCGACCAAAGTCGTTACTTTTAAATCACATTACGTCCAAGGTGTACGCCTTAATTTAACTGACCAATCGTAATCAGCGGTTCCTAAATTTTCCCCAAGATAATTATTTCTTTCGTCAGATTTTGTCAGCCTAAAATCTGAGAAATACGATGCACATCAACATCCCTTTGAAAATGACTATTTGACATGAGGTTCCTTTCAAGCGGTTATGGTTGGTAGCTCAAACGTTAACTTTCTCAGGAGAGCGTTGCCATGCCTGGGTCAATTCTCAGTGAGCCGCAGAGGCTGGCCTTTCAAGTTTAACACTGACATGAATAAAAGGTCGATGTGACCCTTCACAAAGATTTTGCTGGCTTGACTGTAATAAAATTTTAAATGCACAATGAATGCAGTTTTTAGGTTCCATACTTATTCAAAATTCGACACATTACATTGTTACCGTCATTCTTTTCGGTCTTGATCTGTTCGTAACGGACACCAGTATATACAGTAATAACCAATTGACCTTCACAATTGACCATAACAAATCTCTCTCTGAGAAGATACTTTTTATCGGCAGAAAGACGTTTTGAAAATCTTGCTTGCCCGTCGTTTCACTGTCATATCCGTGTTATACGACTATTTCTGATGCAAAAGGTGGGATGTACGTATGTGGCACCGTCACGAAGATGACTTTGTTTTGCCGTGTTAATCAGACCAATTAAGATCTAAAAAAGAAAACCAGGAAATCGTAGCTGATGAGGAAATGATATATCAAGATCAGATTCACTAAAACGATAATGCACTGCAACAATTTCTGCAAAACGTCTACAAGAATCATTGATAAAATCTATATCGGCCTGCATTAACCCAAGAAGTACACTTGAAACAGGCCGTATAGTGATACACCAGTCAACTCCAAATATCTATCTCGTTTTTGTATAGGAAATCGTTGTCGTTCAAAATGCCCTCATTGCAAATTATTCATTATTATTATTATAATTATTATTATTATTATTATTATTATTATTATTATTATTAAAAATATCTTACTGGATGTCGCGCAGGTAAAAAATAAATTGCTATATAACATTTTTTGTTCGTGTCCAGCAATTGCTTTTATGCCGCAAGAGATTTCTGTCCTTCTCTGGATTCAACCATACGCTCAAGGGTATCGCTGCAAGAACAACGTAACTAAAATTTAGTCTTTACACCGCGACCACATTTCCGACGTGGTACATAAACACCACCTTGTTTTATTTGAGTATCGTGATGATAACAGTATCAAGCGATACAACGCTGTCCACATCGACTATCCACATCATACAATATGCTTTTTGTCGCCAGGGGCGACAGTCACGGAGATGGGAAACACTTTATAATCATCGGACCATTCAAGTCCATCGTCTGCGTATTGGTTTACTATTGGTCACTGTGCGGGCGTTAACACACCATGGTGCAACCTTGTGGGGAGAGGGGGTGCATTGTAATTCGTTAGCAAATAATAATCGAAGATAGGGCGATCCAGGTCGCCAACACTGTCGGGACCCCCGCCCACCCCCACCCCCACCCCCCTCCGTTGACAAATAGATTATATGCCTGTGACTTAGAAAAATTTGACGACAGTTCGCATCCATACTAAGTCCCGTCACAGCAGTCAAATCATTTTTTGTCCAGATTTTAACACCGTCTGGACTCATACCATCCTTTCCTTGCCATACCCTACAATGAAATGCTGACCTACCTGTTGTAACAATATTAGAAAGGTCCGAGGAGAGAGAAACCGAACAATTGTTCTCAACGAACCTATGGAATTATGCCCATCTCCGTTCGTGAATGAGGTTTCTTTGAGTATTCCTTTCTTATGAAATATTATAATATTGCTTTCATTAGCATTGTATCGCAGTCTCCTCTTAGGTGAAAATTCGTAAAGGTTTCGAAGCAGAATACCCTTGCCTTTACATGACGATGATAGCTGGGTCGTGTCGTCAGGTTGAAGAACACACTGGAAGCTTTTAGACACAAACTCGTATTTCATATTTTGTTGAATCCAGTGAAGATATTAAGTCATTTACGACGAGGAAGAATAGCCGCGCTGAAAGTGTCCTTCCTTGACCGATCCATCGGTGTACAGAGTATGTTTTCGAAGGTTGGCCGTTGAGCAAAACGAGGACTCTGACGAATCCAAAAGAATTACGAATCAATTTCCACAATTCCTTTTATTACTTGAGAGTAAAGCTTATGGAAATTACCATCATGCCGAATCGTATTGAAGTCAAAGTATACAGCATATACTCTTGAGTTCCCTTCAAAATAGTGGGATGTTCCCTCTTTTATAATTAAAGACCATATTAGTACAACTACGTTGGTCTCGAAATCCCTGTTATAAAAGAGTGAGGAAAATTCTTCCTTTCACTAAATTAAGTCTCATCAACAGCACTTATTCAAATACTTCTTGAAAAATGGGAACGATTGAGATGTCTCTATAGTTATGCAGGTCAATCCTATCTTTCTTTCCACCCATGAAATAGGAACAATAATCGTACATTTGAAAAAGTCGGGATAAATTTCCAAGGAAACGATGTGATTGTATATATGGCAAAAATTGGAACAAATTGATTGATAAACATAGTTAACATGTTCTGTGTGTATTTATGATGACCACATGATTTAGTTTTCTTTAGTTCTTTCAAATTCTCCTTAATGTGTAATGTGTGCATTATGTTACCACACAGCTGGTTGTCCGTTCCTTTTTCAATACTTGAATCTCCAATATTCTTCACAGTATTCCTAATTTCATCAGCAAAAAATTCCTTGAAGTGATCGTCTAGTGTTTATTTCTAGGTTTTCAAAAAAGCTGACACCACGCGTCGCGAATCAAATGAACCTCCTCAACTTTGTCTGCGTCTGCTTTGAGTTCAGAGATATCTTGTCTCTTACCCTCCTTATGCATCTTAATATTGTTCCAAAATCAGTGGGCTTAAACTAAATAACTAAAAGAGTGAAAACCAACAAATTTTGTAAAATTGAACAATTAATTTATTTCCTTAATTTTTTATAAAAAAATTCTTATAGCATTGTGAATGAAATCCTAAATAGCCGTAAAAGTTCTATCACAAGTCCAAAAGTATATATTAATCCAAACGAGTTTCAGTGGTAATCCAAATCAAGTTCAATAGCCTGGAACAGTTTTATGTGCCAGCAGTCTTGGTGAATCAGAATGATATAATCCAAAATGTCTTAAAGTTAATTCAAAAGTAGTTCCAACACCGCTACTAAAATGCAGATATCTGAGCACTTTGTAATTCCGATGAATAATTCAAATACATTAATGAATCCACACAACTATATAACTAAGCAAGACTGTGATGCTAATTTTCAGTCAATTATCCTTTATATAAACAAAACTAAGAAGCAGTTTCAAAAATCATTTCGAAATCACTCAACAAGTTCAAGTGTTTTAGCAGCTAGCCAATAAGGAATTATATTACATGGATTTTCCTCGGGGAATCCCATCAAAATTCGTCAAGATTTCTTATACAGTCTCCGAGCTCAAACGGCCACAATGAAATGTTTACTCCTATCCTGAAACTATGAATGTGTTTACTGGAATTACCTCATCTTAGAGTTAAAACCTACACCTATGAAGAATATTGGTATTTAATATGTTAATTAGTAAATGACCCTTACAACTCATAATCATGAAAATTAACACCCATAATCTAGATATACATAACAATATTCTATAGAACTTTCCTACATCCAATTCTGCAGCTCTTTCAAACTCGCAGAATAGTTCCTTTTTAGTGCTGTTATTTCGCTTGTTTAACTATTTTCTGATCTTTCTCTTTGCACTTGTGTATTCTGCATATGGCTTATATTGGATACCAGAGGGACGCTCGCCTTTTATCCATAAAGTTTGTTTTTTTATCATGTCTCTATGTAGCTCAGGATTTTAGATGCGGTTGAAAGGTTTTCTTTGGGAGATATTTATCAACTATTTAGCGTAAAAACAGTGGTAACATTTTTCAAGAGCGCATCGTATATCGCGCGCATGTAGTTTCGATGATTCTAATTGTTCATCGATTTCATGTTTGTACATTTCCAACTGGTGTGCAGAATCTTTTCTCCAGTTGATTGTAAGTGGATAGTGTCGATTTTTGGAATTTATCAGGAACTGTCAATTGTGCTGTTACAGGTAAGTGACATTTCTGATTACATTCATTGAGAAGGCATTCGACGATTTCTATTACTTTTTATAATCCTCAAAGGAGACATCGGTTGAAAGAATACCAAGTGAAAATGTAAAAGAACGTAAAGCGTTGTGAATTAAATCCCAAATAGTCCTTAAACTTCAGTCACAAGTCCAGAAGTATAAAGTATTCCGAATGAATGCCAGTAGCTGTTCCGAATGACTTGCAATCTTAAATGTGTTCATTTACCAATAGCCTAGAAGAGTGTTGATGTGCTAACAGTCTTGATGTATCGCAATGATATAACTGAAAATGTTGCTAGATGAATTGACAATAATCTCAGAACAGTGATTTAGTCTTTAAGTATTAATAAGCACTTTGTAATTCCAATGAATAATTCAAATCAATATATCATCTCAAAAATTAATACAGACTGATTGCACTTCAGATGTTAAGACAGGTATGCGCAATTTTAATATAAACAATCTTAATATAAAAATCTAAGACACAACAAAAGGACCATAATGAGGGTCAAACATCCATTTCTAGAACATTCTACGTTGCGAACAAGATCATGTCTATTACATAAGTTTTAATCAAGAACATGACAATCATCAGGTAGACTAGGAATTCCCAGGAGAAAACTAATTTCCTGAACTCAAATCAAAGTAAACATGTTTACCTGCAAGCAATAATTATCTTAATACATAATCCACATTCATATACAAAAATGAGCATTGTAATATGTTGTTTACAAAAAGAAAACATTAGTCAGGTAGGCCCAAACTCCTACCCTCAATTATGGATAAAGATCAATCACACAATACAAATTAAATATAAATAACAATATATTCCTTCTCGTCTGTCTTCTTTTCACCTGTTTTACCTTTTCTTCAGCCCATATCTCACTTTGTGCTGCGGTGCCTCGGGTCATTGCTGTTGGAGATTGTGACACTTCAGAACTACGATTCTCTGCTGTGGGATGCCTGACGTTGATTAAGTAGGTATTTCTGTAAACCTCTTGGTCTGACAAAACTCAGCTTTCAGACACTTGATGCTGGTCATCGATTGCAGATTCATTGGGTCTTGAATTTGGTGCCTTTGGAGTATTCGTAGGAATGCAGGAAGAACTGGTTAATACTCAATAGTCCAATTTCTTGAAGATTCTTTATACAATTCAAACTGTCGGTTCTACTCTGACCATTTTTAACCCTACATAGACATAAATGTCCTCACTTTACTTGCATTATCACTACCTTCTACAAAATGGATAGATATCGTCTGCTATTTTTTCCTTCACTCAACCATTGGAACAGAGGGAAGGCGAAGGGACCCTGTGTGAAGACTACTAGATAGCTCTCTCTGAAATTTGGCACGAATTTGTATATATTCAGGCTATACAGATTTAAGTATGCATGGATATATGCAAGAATGTCCATGCCCATAAATTTACTTACATACATACATACATGCATATATACATATTTCCTCATATATATATATATATATATGTGTGTGTGTGTGTGTGTGTGTGTGTGTGTGTGTGTGTGAGAGAGAGAGAGAGAGAGAGAGAGAGAGAGAGAGAGAGAGAGAGAGAGCAACTCTGCAGAATGTAGTGTAAGAATGAAGGTATGGGTATATGCTTCTAAGTCAAAGATATTGCTTGTTCGGGTAGTTGTGAGCATTTAATTTCAGTAAACCTGGTGAAAAATGGTTCCTTTAGCTCCTTTAGGGAAATGTGATGCAGCTGACACCAATTTCAACGTATGCCGAGTGTTGTTGTAATTCAAACTGATGATGTGGAGATGAGACAATGAATAAAATAGGGACATCCACTTTTCTTATTTACTGATGTCATTCACCACTGGAATAAAATTTAAACAATGAATCTAATTAAGTTAGAATTTGTATGGGTTCGTTCTTTTTGCACTACTGGCATCATTTGAACTTTGGAAAAGATAGTTATTCTCTCTCTCTCTCTCTCTCTCTCTCTCTCTCTCACACACACACACACACACACACACACACACACACACACACACACAGCCCTTTTCATGCATGCTCCATTGACTTCTTCAGCCAAAAGAGATCCACTCTGCATTTTTATATATAAAGCAATATTCCGAATACCGTCGTATGTCTATTTCCTGTTTCCTCAGCCAAAATGTTGCTACTTATAATTGCCTGTATAACTAATGTATTATATACACCATCGGTTGTCTTACTGCATATCATTGCACCATCAGTTGTCTTATTGAAGGGGTGCAACGATATGCCCCAGACTTTATTGCTATATACCAACCCATATTGCAATACGTATTGCAATACAGTCCACTTAATGAAAACAATAAAATAATCACTATAATATTTACTACCTGAAAAAAAAAAAAAAAAAAAAAATTGTTAAATTTCAAATGTAGTTAAATTAACATATAAAATTAACATAAAAATGAAACAAGTCTACAAACACCTGAAAGCAGTCAAATTATCAGCCAATAAAAAATCTCACTGTCATTTCTAGTCTGCCCATGTTTTAAAATTCCCACACTACACTTTTCGCTTTTTGGTTGGGAATAATTTAAAAATCAATTTTGTGACCAAACAAAATTGCTGAAAATTAAAATTCAGGTCTACGTGCCTGTCAAATAACTTGATAAAAATGAGTCGACGGTAATCGATATTTGCAAGAAGTTAACGTGACATAAGTGGTTTGATCTGACCGATCATGTATTTTACACGAAATATTTTGCTCACTTTTCATTCTTTGAAGCTCAATCATAACACAGAAGTTGCATACTTCGTTGTATGTACATTCCGGGCATTGGATACAAAAATAAATTATTTTAGAGGAATTTAATATATTTGCGAACACTGACTCTTGAGTACTGTTCATTTAGTGTCATTACGAACAAGACATAAACATCTGAGGCAAAGTCAAGATTGTGATATTATTTATTATAACTGGAAAAATATCCCTTGTCTTGACTTGCCACCCCCAATTAAATTTTGCCAGAATAATTGTACTATACATCTAGTTTTACATTCTCTTGCAATCTCTTGCTAAGCGTGCATCTAGGGAAACAAAAAAGAAAATATGGTTCATGAATTAAATTGGAAAAATTGTGCGGTATCCAAACATTTGTTGGATGAAAGCAAGAACGTGAAAAAATTCGCGGTACAGAAAACCATATTGCCGCATTTATTGCCAGAATAGCAAACCGCAATATATCGGTATACCGGTACATGTATATCGTTGCACCCCTATCTTACTGCATATCATTGCACCTTCATATGTCTTTTTATTGCCTGTGTAACTTATGTAATATACACCCTCATGTTTTGTTTTTTTTTAACTACCTGTGATTACCTATTATAACGTTGCCCATGTTTTCCAGTATAAGGTATATATTATACACCATTGGTTGTAATACTGACTATGTTGCCAGTATAAGGTATATATTATACACCATTGGTTGTAATACTGACTATGTTGCCAGTATAAGGTATATATTATACTCCGGGGCCCCGAGTGGCCGAGTGGTCTAAAGCGCTCACCGTTACGGATCACTGCCATCTCACCTCTGTCTGCGTAGGTTCGAGTCTCGGGCTCGGCCAATGTGGTTATGTGAGAAAGCTTGCCGGTAGCTTCTCGTGTGTCGGTGGTTCTTTTCGGGTTCTCCCGGGTTCTTCCTCCACCTGAAAAATGGCGTTAAACCCTATAACAACAACAACAACAACAACATATTATACTCCATCGGTTATAATACTGACTATGGTTGCCAGTATAACGTTCGTATCATATCTACACTCAGTTGTCTTTTTACTGCCTGTGATTGCTGTGTAATGTTTGTATCATACACCATCAGCTGTCATATAGTCTGTGACTGCCTGTATGATTTATGTACTAAACCCAATCAGTTGTCTTTTAACTGCCTGTGATTGCTGTGTATCTTATGTATTAATGCCATCAGTTGTCTTATTGTCTGTGATTGCAAGTTTAACTTGTAATACACAACATATATAATATGAAAGATCAATTTTGTCGAATAAATCCGCATATAACGGTATGAGTATGGCTTACAGATTATCGGCCTCATGTTTACTCAGATAGGTTGTTATCTTGTTCGACAATAAGTACTGCAGTCAAATTCAATATTTCCTCTGTTATATATTATAAAAGAGTAGCCGAGGCTGCATACATCAGCGTAGGATGTTCTAACTGACTAACATTGTGAGAAGAATACAAACTGACCCCAATCAAAGAACTTTTAACCGCTGAGCAGCAGGGAGGGTGAACCCTACAACTTGCGTAGAGACCTTATTTTTGTAAAATAAAGGTTCCTACGAAGATAGGAAAAATTTGCCTGATGGGGGGGGGGGGTCTCAAAAAGCCGAGATACAAGGTCAATAACGTCAAATTGAAACCTCTAACCAACCAATTATTTCGGACAATTTTTTAAAAGCGGGTTTTTTTATTTTTTGTGTGCAGGTAGGGTGAACCTTGCAACTTTTTGCTCGACCCCGTAAGCAAAACTAAGGGTTCCTACGAAGCTGAAAAAAAATCGTCAATAACGTTAAACCAAAAAATTCTCTAGTTGGGCAAGATTATTTTTGACTCTTTTTCAAATTTTTATGCGATTTCATTTACTTGTCTGGTCACCCAATTGTTGTCGTTCACCCTCCCTGCTGCTGTAAATTAAACAACTATTATAAATATTAATAAATGAGTATCGGAGAACCACATTCAGCTAGATTAGCTCGAGAGCGACTAGAGGCAATTAGAAAATATCTACCCGTCCGTGATTTAGATAAACAACAGTTACAATCACGTCAGGAATCTCAGGTTGAATTTGAAGAGGATACAAAACAATTATTTAAACCTATCACTGAGACCACTAAAGGTATTCAATCTGCGTTAGAAAAAAACCGCTGAAGCAACTGGAAAAATAGCAGAAAGAACAAAACAGACAAAAAGAATTTTACGTGGACTTCCAGCCGAAATAGCTGCTGCGATGCCAGTCCTGGAAATACCTGAGGATGAAGATCAGCCTGGAGGTGCTGAAGCACCAGCCCCCGAACAAAAGAGTCATGTAATAAGTACTGCTAAACTGATAAATAAATTTTATGAAGATGTTGTTAAGGTAATTAATAACTTGAACCTAGATCAACTAGCTGAGTTTGCTTTGGATGGTTTTATTCGAAGAGATAAATTAATGAAACCTGAACACGTTAAAGATATTAAAAACAGTAAACAATGGCAAAAATATTTATATCGCATACGTATGAAAATTGAACGAGTTAACGAGAATGATTCATTATATCAGAAATATATTAGGGGAATTAATGATTTAATTCAATCAAGAAAAGAGGAGAAAGAACAAAGTAAAGAACAAAAGAAACAAAAACCTCCAAAACAACCAGAAAAAAAATCAAAACCATTTGAGCAATCACTTCGTGATTATCCAGTATCACCGAAACCAAAAACATCACCGAAACCAAAAACACCACCGAAACCAAGTGAAGAGGAAGAAGAAGAATATTTGCCGTCAGACACCTCTCCTGGCGACATAAGTGGAAGTGGATTTACTACTCATGGAAGTGGTCTTATTACTTGTCCCAATAACGTCCTTGCTGATGTTGATCGATTAGAAATCCTCATTGGAGGAAAACGAGCTGGTAATAATTCCCCAGAAATAATTAATGAAGCAGCTGATATTTGTAAACGATTATTTACAGGTGGAATTATGGATATTAATGTATATCGGTCTCTCATTAATGAAATCGCCGATGACTACTATAGTGACTAAGTATACAATTAAATACAGTTATTATAATAAAATGATCATACATAGTACTCAACGTGGACCAACCATGGTCAGGGCGGTAAATTCTCGATTACCAATATACAAAACAATCTACGGAGATGGACTAGGTGATGTTGTTCAGGGTCTATTTAGAAGGATAGCCCCAAAAGCGATACTGATTGCAAAGCAACTATCAATGAAAGCTATTGATGTTGTTCGTGAAAAGGGTATTGGTGCTGTTGGTAATCTTGCTGGTAAAGCATTCTCGGCGATCAAAGATAGACTAACACGATTAATACGCAGACCTGCGGTCCGACCTCAACCTGTAAAATTACCTAGCACTGAAGTAATGCCTGCAAATATTAGTAAAATAATAAATCAAGCTGCTAATCAAAAACTAGCAGAGTTGGCTGATGTACCATTATCAGAAAAGAAAAAAATATAACCGCTAGTCTGATAGCAGGAAGTGGTCTCACTTCTCGAAGTGGTCTTCGTGTTAGACGATAGCAAATATAATAAAGATGTTTAAACGCATATCTGATCCAGCGTTCGACATGGATGCACCAGTACTCAAGGATGAGTCTGTGCGTGATTATCAATATTATTCTTATGACGCTCGAGTTCCAGATCAGCGTGGAAGGATTGAACTACAGGTTCAGGATACAAGCAGATATTTTCTACCCGCTGAGGCGTTTATCGAAGTAGAAGGTGAAATTTTAAATAACGCTAATCCTGCAGCACCAGTAGAATATGGAGCTGAAGTTAGGGTTGGTTTTGTTAATAATGGTATTATGGCGTTATTTGATAGCGCTACGTACATGATTGACGGAAAAAATATTGAATCAATCCAGAAAGACGTTGATGTTGCTACAACAATACTTGGTCTTGCGAGATACAGCGACGATTATTCAAGATCGGCTGGACATCAATTATGTTTGCGAAGGATACTTCTGACCATCCTGATAATAGAAATGTAACATTAAATGCAGCTGGAACCGAAGTCGCATCGATGAATGCAGATTTTAACTTAGGATTTGCAGCACGTCGATCAATGTTGAAAGGTAACAGAAGAGAGTTTTCATGTGCAATTCCACTGTCACATATTTTTGGATTCTGTAGAAATGTCAGAAAAGTCATTTTCGGAGCCAAACATACGGTTGTACCTGTACGAAAATCAACCGACAACGATGCATTATGGAGACCCATTGGTGATCCTGGTAAAGTAGTACTAACAAAACTTTCATTGTGGATGCCAGTGATGACTCCCTCAATATCTGAAGAAGACCGGTTGCTATCTTTTATGAGTCAAGGCGGTAAATCAGCGTTGTCATGGTTGACAGTGACCACAGATGCTATCCAGAGTAATATTAATGGTTTATTTACATGGCAAATAGCTTCTCATCAGGGTGTTTCTGCACCAAGACACATATTTATTGCATTACAGGATGCTACACGAGTAAATCAAACGCGTAGTCACATGATATTTGATAAACTCGGTGTTTCTGAGGTTTCATTAAGAATAAATGGACATCAAGAACCATCTGAGGATATATTACTGAATTTTGAAAATAATCACGTAGCACGTGCATATCATCGTCTTATGTCGTTTATGGGGCGTGATCAAAATATTGATACTGGTTTACAAATATCACAGTTAGATTTTACAACCTTATATCCGATTTATTACTTTTCGCTTGAACATTTAGATTTAACCAGACAATCAGTAGTTGACATACATTTTCGAGCTCGTGTTAATAGAGATGCTGCAATTATTCCTAATTATAGAGCAATAGCCGTTATACTCAGCGATAAATCAATGTTACTTGAAGGTGTTGGTGGACGAACGAGAATCGTTGATGCTCCAGTAGAAAATATGTAACACATAATTAGATCACCTGATTTAAAATCAGGATAATAATTATAATGTCATACAATCACGTTAGCGTTACCCTGACTCCTGGTCAGATTAAAAGACTACAATCAGCATCAAAAAATAACTGTGGAATAAAAATATCGCTAAAGCGAGAAGAGATGAGCGGTTCAAATAAATTATCGTTGACCGAGCGTCAATTCAGAAACTTCAATGAAGCCAAAAAATCAAATAAAGGTATAAAACTTAATCTTTCTGCGGGCGCCATCAAAGACATCGCAAAGACGGGTGGTATATTTCCACTTCTCGCAGCTATACCAGCTTTAATAGCAGCTGCAGCCCCAGCTGTTGCAAAAGCAGCTGCATTAGGCGCTGTTGGAACTGCTGCTGGAATGGCATTAAAGAAAGCAACCGGACAGGGAATCAAAAAAAAAGGGAAAAGGTCTCAGATTGCCAGGGACTCCACATTCATGGTACGGAAAAGGCCTAAGATTTCCTGGGACAGTTCACTGATATCGCCTATGTCCAATTTTTATTTACTTAATGCTGCTAAAAAACTAAAAATAAAAAACTTTAGAGGTGTTTTCATGCGCGATCAATTACCTAAAATCGCTAGCGATTTAGAAACTGGTATTATCAATCTCGATAAAAATTCTGGATCAGGCACGCATTGGGTTGGATATACAATTGATCCACGTGGAACTATTTACTTTGATTCATATGGATTAGCGCCACCAAAAGAATTTCTTCATTATGTCAGCAATAATACTGCTCCAATCTGGTATTCAACGTTACCAACACAAACATTAACTGATCCACCAATATGTGGTCGTGAAGTACTTAATGTACTTGATGCTATATCAAAATCAACAAAACCACCTCATAAAGTCGTGCATGAATATACCACATTGTCACATTTAAACAGATATTGATAAATATAATGGTAGATATTTACGGAAGATCTGCTCGTGGTAAAGCTCAGCAGCAAGGTGATTTATCTAAATATGCAACTCTTGATCAACTCAGAAATGAGATTGATGATTTATTAAATATTACAAGTGTGGATCAAAATGAAGTCGTTGTTTTTCAGGATAAACAAGGACGATTAAAGACAAGCAATATACAACTGCCAGATGTACTTATACGAATTCCTACCGCAGTTGCTGATAATATCGTTACTTTTACTGATCAAGGTAAAATACAAGATTCGGGTAAGTCAGTTAACGATTATATCAAGAAAACTGGCGATGTATTTACTGGTAGCATTATTATGTCAGGAAATAAAATTACATACCTTGGAAATCCAACCGTAGATACAGATGCAGCAACAAAAAAATATGTCGATGATCAAGAATCTAAGTACGTGTTAGTCAACGGTGGTATAATGCGTGCATTTCTCAACATGAATAATAATGGTATTAATAATCTTAGAACACCAGAATCTGATTTTGACGCTGCAACGAAGAAATATGTAGACGATAGCAACATTCCTACGACAACTTCGCTAAAAACAATCAATGACGAAATGACCACACTCAATGGTACTTTTATTAGACATATACAAACGTTTTTAAATTTTCGTAGAAACATAAACAAATCTGTACATGATTTTTTTGGTGATCCACCAATCGTTGACATAAAACTAGCTGACGTTAACACAAAACTCAACGATATTGTTCAAAAAACTAATCTGATTAAAATTCCTCACAATCAGATCGTCAATATCGTGTACACAGTAGCATCAGGATCAGCCACGTGGACACCACAAAATAAAACCATCAAATACACTGCGGAAATTGCTGGTGTGTATAGGTTGTCCGTACTTAGCAGTGTAGATTTTAGAATATTTACTACATCTCCATCAACTGGTAATTCTTCTATAACTGTATCTGTAATATTGGATAAAGATTCTGAGGAAATATTTACGTTGGAATTATCTGATAAAGATATAGTTTCGGCTAGTTACTGGTGGTATCTGGAATTTGTAACCAAACTCACCAATTAATTACTTAACGTCATAGTATAATGAATGAAACTTCAATCGACGTTCAACGTCACAGATATAATCAAGTATGTGAATGCCTGACCAAACTAAAAAATATCATCGACAATTATACAGTAAAAGTAAAAAAATATCGCAGACGTATGGTTGTCATTGACATAGTTGTTTACTCGGTTTCCGCTGTTGTTGCTGGATCCGGATTATTATTGTCAACGATAACAATGACAGCTCCAGCAATTGTAACGATTATTGTTTCAACTTCAACGACTATCGCAGGTATTCTCAGTATTATCGCTTAAAAGATATCTACGTGCACAAATGATAAATTACGTGAGTATATAATAAAATTACACACAGCAACAGCAGCCTATTCTAAACTAACTTCGTGTGTTGCATTTTATCTTAGTGATGGTAAAATATCCGACGAGGAATTTGCAACAATAATGAAAACCTATGATGAAGCATTCATAATCGCTACTGACGATAACCAAAATGGAGAATTAAATAATAACAATAATAATAATGTCTGAGTCCTTGACAACGTCAAGAGAGTTACTTCAACAGATCGTCACTAATACAACACCGTCAAAAACTACAATGATTTCATTAAGTTCGACCAATCCTGAGTTTAGCGTTAACTTTCCAACCGCAATTCCTGCAAAAGAAATAGCGTTAGCACAGCTTTGAGTTTATTATAGCTGGCCTAATATTAGATCAAAACCATTTGGTGGACAACAGCCAAATAATTCACTAGTATTCGCAAATAAGAATAAACCTGATGGAACTCCTGATTGGCAGGTAGTTAGTATTCCAACTGGTAGTTATCAGATAGAACAGATCAACGATGATTTCCAGTGCAGAATTAAATCTATTACAGGAAAAGAATCAAAAATAACAATTGGTGTATACGAACCAACATTATCAGCGGTGATTGAAATAAATTCCCATGATTACTCTGTAGATATTTATCAAAGTTCAATCAGATCAGTATTAGGATGGCCTGATATTCCCCCTATTTATAATGGAATTTCAGAACCAGCTAAAAATGAATTCCTCACAACGGAAAAAAAATTCATTAAAGATCCAGAATATCGAAATAAAAATCCATGGTCTTATATATTATTTGAATTTGATCCAAGCGACAATAGATATTACTTTACTGATTTCGACGGTCAAAGGATCCCTAAGATAACTAGATCAGAATTTGATTTCGTCATAGAAGCCGGGAGGGGGGGGGGAATCGACAGATTGTTGATGTAAGATTTTTTAAAAGATTTTTAGATCCTCTTAGGCCTGAATACGATAAAACACTTAATGATTTAAGAAATTTATTTATTTCATTATCTCAACATTATGATGATGATGTAAAAAATCAGATAATCGTGTCAATAAAACATTTAAATAAGATCCTATTTGATTTATACATCGCCAATCGAAGTATTATAAACGCTGCGACTAAACGCGATGAAAATAATCATTACACTAATCGAGAACGTAAGCAATTATTTCTTGATCATTACAAAATAACAGAAGAAGATTTACAAACATTTATAATACCAGATTTAAATAACGCTGAAATGAAGAAAACACTCAACGATGTCATTGATGAATATTTCCCTAAAATATATGCAGCGTGGAGAAAAATAGCCCCATCACCGGTTATTCTTAAACATAACAACGATCCATACGGTGGAGGCCGTCATATATCGCCAGGCATTGTTAATATAACATCGACAATCGCACTGAATCTAGTAGGTGATATAATTGATAGTAGTTACCACGTAGATCTTTCAAAATCTAACCACCGCAGTAACACTGCGGAGCAAGGATATATATTATATTCATCAAGTATTCAAGCGCCACCAGGATGGCTCATTGTGTCTGAGCCAATAAATCAGGTCTACTTGCGTGTACATAATCCATTATTAACAAGAATGAATTTCAAACTCACAAATCAGGATGGCAACATTGTGGACCTAAGAGGAGAAATTCTATATATTAATTTGTACATACGCTCGTAGAGTTGTCGTACTTATACAGTACATGTGATAACGCACCAAACATTGTTCGTTTAGCGAATAAATTCTTTTGCAATCGGCGCATTATTCAGAAAATATTATAGATCTGAGAAAATTTACTTGTTTTATGTTATTTTTGCTTGTTTTTTAGTCAGATTTCTTGCTCGTGAGGGTCTAAATTGTAACAACATTTGTAACACTTGGCAGGTCTCTATATACATTTCTCTCAAAACGCAGATAAAAATTATTTTTTTCACTGTAATTGATAATATAATGAAGCGCGATAACTCTGCTCTGTCTCTCTCTGTAGAGCAAATTAAACGATTATCTCCCTTGTAATACATGTTATCTATAGAGGTATTTCAGTCCCCGTACGGACACGATATATATCGTTTTTCGTTAATTATTTAGTGATCTATCTGCTCTCTGTAAGCATCGCTGTTAGTGACGCAGCAATTTGTAACAGAGAGGGATAATTTGACTCTAATAACCTTAAACTCACGTCAGTTTTATATACCAAGTACGTAGAGTTATTTTTAGCTCTAACGTATTTTGACCTTAACGAACGATAACTCATACGTGCGATTATTTTATTAATTTTGAAAAATTAAAGTAAATTCACGCTACATTAGTAATACAAGTCCTGTGAGACAGCGCAAATATTTTATATACTTAAATTTAACTGTATTATTGATAAGAGAGCGATGGCCGAAGTGGTAAGACGGTTGGACGTAGATCGAAGTTCTGCAGACTCTCGCGTGTTCGAGTCTCCAAAAATGCTAAAGATATATTATCTTGCATTTGGTGACTGATGCTATTTAATTGGGTTGGGGGGGGGGGAGGGGGCGCACGCAAGCAACCCTTGAGATTTCATGTACCCCTCAAATTCACATTACCTTCCAATTACAGATTCGTGAATCAATTTATCAATCTATGTTAGAATCTTTAGCAATGGTTGAACAACGTGGTGAGTGCAGTTTTGCATTTACCCGGGGTTTGATTTTGGAGGGGGGTTTACATGAAATCGTAATGTCTATGCGCTTGCGCCTCCCAAAATAAACAGTAGGGTGATGTGAGCTCGTGACCCTTGACAACGTCAAGGTGACCTCACTGAAGGGTACCCACATAGGGGCATTCAGAAAGAATGTCCGCTGGATCAAAAAGTCTCAATAAGATGCCTGTGGACCATAAGACAGGTCTTAACCATGAAGAGTGCCCATACAAAAAAAATAAATAAATCAGGCAATAGATGCCATATAAAAAAGGGACTCTTAGGATCTTATTGGTAAAGGCTTTACCAGCAGAAGGGACCCCAGTGGAATGGTAGACCGAATGTCAACGCTGCTGTTTATTTTTGATATTTTAAATAAAGACCAAAGTTAAAACATATTTTAAAGAAATAAATACATATATATGAACAATGAAAACATTAATGATATTATTTCTGCTATTAAAAAATTAAAACATGACGGAATAAAAATGTCCGATAATCTTGATCCTCAAAAAATTCTCTCTGACTTTGAATTATTGCAGCAAAGAAAATTCGAGAACAAATTCACATTACCTTCCAATTACAGATTCGTGAAATCAATTTATCAATCTATGTTAGAATCTTTAGCAATGGTGAACGACACACAAGTGAAGCTATTTGCACTCAATCGAAAAAATAAGGACTGCGTTGTCTCACGAGTACGAAAGAAAAAAAATGATAGACAATCGTGTAATGCAATTGAAAAAGATTATGTTATCTGATTCTGTCGAGAGTGAAAATGAAAGCAGTGACAGTGAAGGTGGACCCCTGACTCTGTCAGGGACCGTGATAATGGCTAAACAAAAACCCTGGCAAAACTGACAGTCGAACTGTTAAGAAATAGTTATATGACATATTCAAATATTATCCGCTGATTATATTTTGTTGAAAATGCAGATTTGTATGTTTTATTTGCAACAAATTGTACTGATTGTGGATGTATATCAAAATATCTGGCAGCTGCGTTTATTGAGGAGAAGGTCATTTCTTGGTCTGTTTCTGTATTTATGGATTTAATAGCTCTCTTTACGAATACTTTACACCTTCCAGTGTTTCCACGTCTAGAATTCTGACTCTGTGTTATAACTTGCAGATTAGATAACTGATTATTCTGGGGATCTCCATCAATATGATCAACTACAAGTCCATTTTCAACTACTCCACGAAAACATTCGAATATGAATTTATGTGATAAATAACTTTTATTTCCACTGGTATTAAATTTAAAATAACAAAGTTTACCAAGACTACCGACTGGTTTTTTCAATCTGCAGTTCCTGATCACGCCATCACGAGACGCTTCATAATTTTTGATGATCGGATGTGCTACAAATTCTTTTTGCTCCATTTATATAATAATATTATTTGTCTAAATCATTATTCTGAAATCTGGTCAGATAATCCTCTACGGTTTTTATAGGAGATTTACCTGACAAGGTATTTTTTTGTCATAATATCGTTTTAATTCCCTGTATTTTTTTCCGCCACATTTTAGACATAACTGTGTTTTTCCTCTGACTCCAACACCGCATTGCACACATGGTTTTGGTCCTGTACTTCCATTTTTGATACTTTGCATATGGTAGCTACAGAATTCATTCACGCATGCTCTGTTACAAGGAGAAGTATGTCCGATTTTAAGCCAGTGGCAGTAATTCTTTGTTTCAATCATTATATATATATACTAAAATTTTAATTTAAATATTTGTTTTAATTATATGGAGGAATTATCCGTTATTGAACCTTCCCCTGCTAGATTTGACCTTGACAGACTACCAGAATATAAATTTAGTGTTTCGATGCAAGATCTAGCTTTAACAAATGCGGATATAGCTAAACGTATCCGTGAAGCCAAAAAGGAATTTCGTGACGATGGCGCTGCTCATGTATGGTCAACTTTCAGGATAGGACATATCGTTAACATGATGAACGACAAACGAGGAAGGGTTATTATTAACCACCTTGATAATCAAAAATATTTTGTTTTAATAAAATTTATTGTAGAGACAGATGCCGATATCTGGATTATTCGTGATAAGCGTGATCCAGTCCGTGTGCAGTCCGGGGGTAATATTGTTCTCTTAAATAACAGATCAAAACCTGGAATACTTACTGGTGTTGATAAACCTTACTATGTACACGGTTATCCAATGACTGCAGTTGTCTACGCAATATATTCGCTAAATGATAAACCTAATGTTGCGGATCTCAAGCCGATGAAAATATCAAGAATAAACTGTGTAGCTGAATGAGTTACAGAACATTTTACAAATGCGATACGTGGTAATGGCTTAACAGATTTAAGACGTAAAAAAATAAACACATGGGCAGAAACGGTTAAAGATACTGGTGCATCTATTAAGGATGTTGCTGAACTAGAAAAGTTATTAAGATTTCCAATAACAGTAAAAACGCTAACCGGAGAGATATTGTACGAACCAAAATATATAAAAAATGGAAACCCTATAACAATCGTCGATCATAATGCACATGCATGGACTAATGCTGTAACGGTATTTCCACGAGATAGAAAAGTTAAGTTTTATGATGGTCACATATTTGATTTTATCAGAAATATTAGTAAAAGTGACCCTGTGTCTGTTTGGTTATTTCAAAGTTCAGAACACGATTACGATCAGTTTGTACGGCCTAACGGTGATATTTATCGTACAGAATCTCTTCATGAAGAAATGGAATATCTTGCATTAAAATATACTTCTGATGATCTCATAGTTGGACAATTACTGAATAACTGTTTTACCGTACCATCGGTTGCTGCCCATTTCGCTCAGGAGAAAAATTCATGGAAAACGACACGATCAGAATTCCTTGAAGATATCAAAAAAAGTTGTATAGAATATGGACACGGTGGATTATGGAATACCAAATACGATTATAATGATGTTATCTCAGTTGATATGGCTGCATGTTATCCTGGGAGTTTTCTTGGATATGGGGAATGATCTAAATACTTTAAGAGATTCGGACATCCTACACATGAGATGACCAGGGTTGCAATAAACGGACCCCTTCCAGATTTTGACTTAACAGGATTTGCTTATGTAGAATCATTCGAGTTTAGAGAAGATCTCCATGCGATTACTTATGTTTGGTTTGGAAGACATTTTTCAGAAAAATGTTGGGTTCCGATAGTACTATTGCGGTATATGCTTGATGCTGGATTTTTAATATCGTTGAGGGTAACTGAAGCAATTATATCGTATAGTTCACAGAAGCAAGTTTGGTTACCAGAACCGGATAGATTTAGTGTCGATGATGCCAGGAAAGAATTCCCTGATATTGACGAAGATCATGTCATTAAAATAAGTAAATGCAGGAATGAGTATGATGAAAAACTTGCAAAAGATCTTGGTAGAAAGATAATAGGTAAGTTTACTCAAGGTGGTTCATGTACAAGATTGATTATGGACGACGCTGAACTAGATTTTATAATCGCTGATACAACGGAGAAAAACACATTTATAAGTCGATGTAATGCTTATTTATCAGATAGAACAAAACTAGCTACCATTGTGAGCTACCTTGATGGCGACTCACCACAATTTACTCATTTAAGATCTTCGATGTTAGCTTATGTTTCGATAAACCTACTATCGATGATAAATAGATTTCCTCGTCACGCTGTCAGAGTCGCTACGGATTCATTTTATATACATAAAAATATAAGGATTTATTAAAACCGCTACTCGGTGATGGTGAATGGGGGGCGTGGAGGATAAAACAAGAAAATATACTTAGTTATTCTGAATCTGCCGATGTTGAAATTAAGGAAATATATTACAGAAATAATAATCAAGCATCAAAGTCATCTGCACCATCTGTGTACGATCCTGTGGCTAGACATAAGACTGTTTATCTTAATGTGTGTGGAGGGTCAGGTAAAACAACTCGTGCGATTAATTTATTTATGAATAATAGTTCAGATATAATTGTTTTGACACCTACACATAAACTTGCTAGAGAAATAAAAGAACGAGGAGTAAAATCATGTACATACCATAGTTTCTTTAGATGGTGCGGAGACACGTGGACTCCTGAGCGAATGGGTGAAAAATATATACCTAAGTATATTATATGGGACGAGATATGCACGGTGTCGTTAGAAACACTAAAAACATTTCTTGAATGGTTATTGACAAAGAATACTGCTGTGATTATGTGTGGCGATCATGGTCAACCACCACCCTTTGTTGGACAATCTCCACATGAATGGCTAAAGAATAATGTAGATTATTATGAAGAAATACATGATGACCATAGAGCTACTGATGAACCGCTGAAAGAACTTAAAAGATTAATCAGACTACAACCAGATAAAATACAATGTGAGATAATGCGTAAAGTAATTCCAGAGACAACTATGAATGATTTTTGGACTTTATGGAAACCTGCTGATTTGATAGTCGCAAGTAGAAAGATAGTTCGTGATGAACTGCAAAAGAAATTATTTACGTTACATAAAGAAAAGTTTCCAACGTTACCTGTACCTTTGTGTTATCGCCCAGCAGATACCAGACAACAAAATATTGAAGTTGAAATACCAGGTGGAGACACTGAAAATGTCCGAGTACAAAATCTTGTACTGAATGACATTGTTTTGGTTGCCATTGATGTTGTTGAGAGCGCATTAAACATGGAAAAATCACCGTGGATGTTAGGATACGCTATAACGATTCATTCGTCACAGGGATTAACTATCTCTGATACAAATATCTGGATTGTAGATGATCGTATGGAATGGTCAAACTTAGCTTATCTTGCAGTATCTCGTGTTAGAAGAATAACTCAACTACATAGGGTTATTATAGATTACGTGATAACTGAGGAAATTACTAATGACGCTGCTATAATAAAGAAAAAATTAGCGGGTTATAAACAATGTGACAAAAATAATAAGCGTGACTTTGATATTGATACTGAATTTATTATAACACTAAAGCAACTAGAGAATAATCATTGTGCAAGCTGTAACACAATAATGTTATGGCAATATCCGAATAACAATCCAAGACAATTTACCGTAGACAGAATTAATAGTGATCTTGGTCATACACGTGAAAATGTGATGCTGACCTGTCTTTAATGTAATCGACGTCGGGGTTCTGGACGTCCTGGTGCTAATTTACATAAGTGAACGTGGTGGTAATTGTGTATCTGCAGGAATTACTTGTAATTGTTCACGTACAAATCCACGCTGAGGGGCAGTAGAATCTAGTCTGTAGATTGCAGGTCTTCCAGTGGATCTAACCACGCTAGAAATTGTATGTGTGGTCACGCTCCAGATAGGGTCAGTAGCTCTTTTTTTCCCACCCTCAAGCTCCCCTGGTTCGTATAAATATCTCACAGTTACATTACCTAATACTGGTTGTTCACGGCGTTGTACGTTATCGCTACGGGGTATATATTTTTTTGTTATTGCATTAGAAGGTTTCATGGAAGTTGCACGAGTAATTTCATTATTTAATGCAGATATCACACTTGGTAACCTTGCAACCCATTCACGAGATCGCTCACCCGACTTAAAATCAGTAGATATTTCCTTTGCGTATTGATATCCAAATAACCGCTCAGCAAGTGTTCGATTAAATCGTTCAACAATTGCTTGATCACGATGAATTTCAGTATGTCCTCGTCTGATTTTAACGTTATGTCGCTTCATCAAAGATAATACTGCACCAAGAAATTCTTTGCCAGGATCAACTTGTAATAACTGTGGCCATCGTAGACCACCACGTTGATAAATTCGCTCAAACGCAGATGCAACTTCAGATGCTGTCTTTGTTGATAATGGTTCCGCTTCTTTATATCTACTTGCAACGTCAACAACAGTCAATGCGTATTTGTACGTGCGTGATTTTCGTCCACGTGTTTTAACAGTATCATGTGGTAAAAACACAATATCTGCTTGATGAACTTCATTGGGAACGCTGACATCAAAATCTGCGTAATGAATTTTTTTAGGTGGTGGTAGATAGATTTGCCATATTGCCTGTCGTGCTAACCATGATGCAGCAACATTACGTGAAACTTTTGCTGCTTCAGCAAGTTTACTGATTGCTGCTTTACCTCTCCAATATCCTCTCGGGGAATAATAAATGGATTCCATTATAATAGTTATATAATTAATTACCAGCCCCGAGCATTATTTTACTTTTCATAGCAGATTTTATTAGAAAACTAGCGAGTTTTTCTCTGAGAGATTTATTAGGTATAGAATTTAACACATGAATCAATTTTACATCTGCGAGATGCCGTTGTTGTAAATCTTTACTTTTATACGCAACGTCATGAACATGACACGCTTGATCAATTTTTTTACTGGATACTCTCCGGGTCTTGGTTGATCTTGATCATCAAGTCGGATATCAAGTCGAGTTCCAGGACCACAATAATTATATCCAGGATGATGTTTCTCACCGAGGCATTTGGCCCATGGTAATCCTGGTAATTTTCCTAACGAAGCAGCAATATCCCCACCTGTCTTTGATGAAATAAATTTGCATTTTTTTGTACCACATTTAACGCATTTGCCTGTCAGAGCACGTCGTTTATTTTTCGTTGTTATCGTTGTTAATTCAGCAGTGAGTGTAGGAATTTTACATCGAACATAATATAGACTCATAATATTATTAATATGGATATAATTGACTTTTCGGCGACACGAAAACAGGAACCAGTAAAGCACCATCCAGCGCTTCCGAATTCGATAAAGATGATTATGATAGGTCCATCTGGATCGGGTAAAACACAACTATTATTAAATTTAATAATGAGGTATCTCAAGTGGGACAAGCTGTATTTAGTAGCACCATCTGTAGATGATCAACACTGTTACGAGGTACTCAAGGATTTTAATGAGAAAGCGAAATTAATTAATGAAGAAGATAAAAATAATGATGTTATCGATTTTATCACCGACATTGATGAAGCACCGTCAAAAGATGACCTCGATGGATTTATTAATAATTTAGTAGTATATGATGATGTAATGCTGGATAAACAAACAAATCCAGCTAGAATATTTTCCAGAGGTAGACACAAAAATACAGACGTTATATACGTCACTCAACGATACGTACATATACCTAAGGTGATCAGAGACAACTGTAATATTTTGGTTGTGTTTAATGGCGTAGATAATTATACTTTACAAAATATTTATTATACTTGGTGTTCAGGAGATATGAACATGATTAAATTTAAAAACTTCTTTTCAAAAGCACAAGCTGTTCCATTCGGATTTATAACAATAAATTTGCATGACCCAAGATCAAGGTACCGTATAGGTCTGGATAAAATCTTTGGTTAATTCATAGCAGCAGGGAGGGTGAACGACAACAATTGGGTGACCAGACAAGTAAATGAAATCGCATAAAAATTTGAAAAAGAGTCAAAAATAATCTTGCCCAATTAGAGAATTTTTTGGTTTAACGTTATTGACGATTTTTTTTTCAGCTTCGTAGGAACCCTTAGTTTTGCTTACGGGGTCGAGCAAAAAGTTGTAAGGTTCACCCTGCCTGCACACAAAAAATAAAAAAACCCGCTTTTAAAAAATTGTCCGAAATAATTGGTTGGTTAGAGGTTTCAATTTGACGTTATTGACCTTGTATCTCGGCTTTTTGAGACCCACCCCCCCCCCATCAGGCAAATTTTTCCTATCTTCGTAGGAACCTTTATTTTACAAAAATAAGGTCTCTACGCAAGTTGTAGGGTTCACCCTCCCTGCTGCTCGCTGTCTGGAAGACCAATCAACACATTCGCAACTTCGAGGCCAATCCTAAAGATCATACCTCGAATGTTAAATTTCGTAAATGCTGGTACTTTTGTCCAAATAAATCACCTTTGTTTATACGTTCTGAGACTGCAGACTACATACAAAATTTACCGACCTCCGAAATTAGAGTTCTTGACAACGTGCAAATATTACGCACTTCCGAAACTGAAGATATCACAACGGAAGTGCTCCGGTGAGCATGAACAATTTTACATTTTGCAAACACGTTAACACATTTTTGTGAAGAATATTATTTAGTTCAAATTACAATCAAGATAATATTCGACTGACTTAGCAAGTCATCACAACAACAACAACAACAACAACAACCCACACACACACACACACACACACACACACACACAGACACACACATACACACGTAAGGGGCCAAGCGTTTGGAGGCTATTTTGTTACATTCTTAACATCCGTGGATTTTCCAAGAGCTGGTTGGCTTTGGGATAATATGAAAAACAGGGTTGCAATTCGACAGATCGCAGAGGCGCTTACTTAGTTACAATGGCGCAGAGCATCTCGAATGTATGCAGATAGATCTGTTGGACTGTGAGTTGCAAATGCATCGAACTATTTTTTCCTTCACAACTTCTCCGTCAGTCCTACAAGCTAACCAATGGTAGATATAACTGAAGTGATCCAAATATATTGGGTTTCTTTTCTTTATTATTTCCTTTTTTGTTTATGCTAAAATATTTCCGGCGAACAAACTGCATGAAGTTTCTGTAAATTTGTGCGTGGACATACATCAGTCATATTCTTTTCTCACAGAAATGGCAGAATACGCTCCAGTTTCATTCATTGTTGTGTCTTCATATCTTACGCACACAATAGATAACTATATGTTTCATCTTTTGTTCTTCTTCATTCATAGTAAGCCCTCTTTATGTACGGTTAGACAGTGCAACACTTGTCTTGGAATATGAGTTTATGACAACGTCAAAGATTTCTCAGCGGCTAACGCATTGTACCATCTGCACACTGGAGACATCTGGGCGCCTTTCCGCCAAACAGAAAATACCTCAAATGTAATTTATTTATATCGAATTAGAATTACTTGAATCGCATGACTTTAAAGAAGGGTGGGCACTATGTTCAGACTCCATATTGTTAATTTTGGTTGATGGGAAAGTCCCATGATATTAAGAATTCTGTTACCTGAGCAACTAAGCAAACGCTTGGTGAATGTACGAAATCTAATCATATTGATCTACCACATTTCATGAATTCGAGGAAGTTAAAGGGGGAGGGGGTCCGCTTTTTAAAATGCCGGAGAGAATGTGATTGACTATCTTGGTTGGTTGAAATTAAAGCTGTATCTTATTGCCTGGTTTCAATGGTTTTGATGGTATGTCCAAAAGTGGTTAGAAAATATACGTATGTTCCCCTACTGACAAGTAGCTCAGTAAACAATATCTATTTAGGAACCGAGGCTCGTTATCTCGAATAAATATATCATACAGCTGTATCTGAGTGCTACATAATCACTTAATAAGTAAGACGAAATCTCTCGAGTTGGCGCTGCACTATTACCACTTACAAAGCGGTAAAGAGTAAATTCAGCTGTATCCCCATGCAAGTGGGACAAGTTGTGCTTCAACGATATATTTCGGATAAGCTACGAATTCTACAACGAAATTCGAACAGGTAAGATACCATTTAACTAAAGATTTGTGGAGCAGTTTAGATGGAAAATATAGGGTATCCTAAACACATCAAATAAATATGACGGTGTGGGTATGATATATATACTCCACCGGTTTTTATGTGCTAACGAAACTTGCAATGCCTGGTGAAGTCCGGGGCCCTGGGCCACCATACTTTCGTCCTGATACAAATAGATGATGGGGTAGAGTACCCGGCTGTGCCTTATGGGCTAATCCTATAAGTTGAATTTGACAAGAAATATAACAAAGGAATAAAATGTCAGTTCTAATACCACTGCATGTGCTTCTCATAATTCCATCACCACCACCACAGCTTAGTAGTAGTAGTAGTAGTAATGGCAGTGGTATCATCATTTAGTGCTGTTGTTTTCCTTTCATTCATCACCTCCTCCCCCACCCCCGAGAATAAGAACCGATGCAGTTTTCAAGTAAGTGGCAGTCAGAGCTAATTTGGATCTCTTATCTGACAACGGAGGGATGTGACAAGTTATTTATTGACCCTTCTCATAAGACGGACCTCCTAAAACAATTCAAGGCCATCTTGGCGTGTATATAATAGAAATACTTTAGTACTGGTACTTTAGATAGATATGGTAAGATTTATATACACCGTTTTCATTACATGTATTCTAGACACCACCGATGTTACATAATTTCTTGAATGTGCAATATTCACATACTTACAAAGTTACACTTTATAATTCCATGTCTTCCAGTTTTATTATTCGTCAACAATTAGCCTTCTTTTCGGACCACTCCGGTGGTCTAAGTGGCTACAGCGTGCGCCCCAGACACGGGAGGTCGTGGGTTTAAACCCCGGCCGAGTCATATCAAAGACTTATACAAATGGTACTAACTGTTGCCTCGCAAGGCGCTCAGCATTAAGAGGTTAGCGTTAGGACTGGTCGGCCTGGTGTCAGGATAATGTGACTGGGTGGGACATCATGCTACATGTCTGCAGAATGATGCCCCAATGCTAGATCACTATAAACTGCCACACTGCAGACATCGTAGCGATATGACTGAAAAATTGTTAAAGCTACGTTACAAACCACACACACACACACACACACACACACACACACACAGAGCCTTACTTTTCAACAAAATTTATAATTTTCTAGTGGTCTTTAAAGTAAGCGTATATTTAGAAACAGAGAGAGAGAGAGAGAGAGAGAGAGAGAGAGAGAGAGAGAGAGAGAGAGTATACCAGTGAGGTTAGAGGTTCATAATATTCTTCCATGGAGAAATAAATCTGGAGCTCCTACTAACGCCACCTAGTGCCTAGATATCATACAGAGGCCATTTCTAATTAGTTACAGATACACGTTTTGTTCATAGATATACATATTACATATAAACATATCCTGAGAGTCGGTTGTGGCAATTGTGAGCAGAAATATGGTTCAGTTTCAACTAACACTAAGATATTTGGTCAGGTGAATTTAAAAACATCCAAACGTCTCTTTCTGTGATAAACAATGTAACGATGAACAATGAGAGGTAAAAGTCACAGCACTGAAATAATTCTCTTTATGTGTAGACTGAGAAACGTATTTGCAGAAAATTATGGTTTTGATTTCAGCACAAAAACGATGGAGGGACGCAAGATGAGCAGCCGCTGTATGATAGTAATTGTAGTAAGTATACTTCTTATACTGGCAGTTACGACTGGAATTATAGTCTGGCAAGTAGCGTATAGAACTTCCAATAGCACGCCAACGCCTGCTGGTATCAATAGCAAAATTGGAAATGCTTGGTTATATTACAGTCCTGACAATAACAGAAGCCTTAGTTTCATGGTAACGAGCGGGAAAGGGGAACTTAATGGTAATCTTTGGGCGATCGGAGGCTCGGGAACCCCGATAAGCTGCGAAAAGAAATCCCTCTACGAGGGGTGTTTTGAATGGGAGAAAGACAGGCGATTGCGAATAACATATACTGAGCACGTTCAACCGAAATTAAATTGCTATGAGATCGAATGGTCAACTTTGCAATGTCAAACACAAGTTTTGATGGATTGTTATGACTTAGGCGGAGCCCATTGGTACGGAGGATACGAAGACAGGTTTCAGCCATGGCCACTAGATGGCACTTCTAGACCCGCTTCGGCCTATGTAACGATGGATTCGTACATCAACCAGATTGGTGGTGTTCAGGAACGATACTTCTTTAATTCAAATGGAACTGGCTTCTTCATTCCCGATGAAATACCTCTTTATGTGAGTATCAACGAGAGTCAGGATGGTCGGTTCTGTTTAATCGCAAAGCACGAAATAAGCCCTTACCACAACGTAGACGGACACCTGCCGAATTTAAGGTATAATATATGCAGTGGTTTCAATGTCTTGGACATTCATCGTAAGATGTCCGCCTTGTTTATCCCCAGGCCTAGTGACATACCAGATGAAATGCTCTTTCGGTATCCTATATGGTCAACTTGGGCACAATATCATAAGGATATTAACCAATCCATCGTGAATACATTTGCTCAGGCTATTTTAAGAAATAACTTTTCCCATTCCCAGCTTGAAATTGATGACGACTGGACACCTAAGTATGGCGACATGGTTTTTAATAAAAACAAGTTTCCTAATGCAAGCGAAATGATAAAAACTCTAAACAAACTCGGATTTCGAACAACGATATGGGTTCATCCATTCTTTAATATTGATTCGAAAGCATTTATAGAAGCCAGCATCCAATCTTTCCTCATAAGGGAATATGAAAGTGAACTTCCTGCTTTGGTATCATGGTGGGATACGAGTTTAGCGCGAGGAGAAATGGCGGGAATATTGGACACTACTAACCCAAATGCAGTGAAATGGTTTCTCTCAAAGCTAAGATATTTAAGAACAGTGTATAACATAAGCTCTTTCAAATTCGATGCAGGAGAAGTAAGGTGGTTGCCAAAGATTTACAATGCTTCAGCTGCTCCATTGAATCCTAATATTTACACTCAGCAGTGGGCTCTTCTTGCGTACGAATCCGATAGGGATGTGAGACATCAGGAAGTGAGAGTGGGATACAGAACTCAAGATATTCCAATCTTCGTTAGAATGTTGGACAAGGAATCAAACTGGGATAACAATAACGGGCTAAAAACTCTGATCCCTACAGCGCTCACGTTCGGTGTGCTGGGTTATCCATTCATCCTTCCTGACATGATTGGTGGAAACGCTTATGACGGTTATCCTGACCCAGAGCTATTCATAAGATGGCTTCAGGCGACTGTTTTCATGCCGTCGCTTCAATTTTCGATAGTCCCCTGGCAATTTAATGAAACAATCCTCAAAATCTCCCAGAAGTTTGTGAAACTTCATGAACAATATGCAGACAAGATAATTTATTTGGCCAGAGAGTGTGTCAGAACGGGAGCACCTATTGTGCGGCCATTATGGTGGGTTGATCCTGACGACGAAGTAGCCCTGACATGTGACTCAGAGTTCCTGGTTGGTGACCATATTCTTGTTGCTCCCATTTTAGACAAAAATGCGAGGTCACGAGACGTTTACCTTCCTAGTGGCTGGTGGAGAGATGAACTAAGAGGAACGAACTTGACAGGGAAACGATGGCTCAGAGGATTTAGGGCAGAACTGAATGAACTCCCTTATTTCATCAAATTACCTAATCCATGAACTTATTCAGTCCATCGGCATATTTTGGTCAAAATTTCTTCATTAACTAAAGTGACCAAATTTACTTGCATTGTCAATCAATATGATCATAAAATAAGAAGAAAAGGCTCATGTTTCAACTCTTAGGGGTGAGGTTGGACACAAGAAAAGACTATTGTAGGAAAAGACGGTTGTTGCTGTTCCTTAAGTTAAAATCCAGGATATAATAGTCGGGTGGGAATTTGTTCATTTGTTTGTTTGTTTGTGTGCTTCCTGTTTTGTTTCTTTTTTTTATAGAAATTAATTCGATTGATATATTGTATTGACGTTAACACCAAGGCACAAGAGAAGCATTTAATAATTATTCTGGAGATTATATTTCTGACTGTGCTTTATTAGAAACTGACTTTCATTATTATCGGAAAGTAAATATTTTGTAGTAAAGTAAAACATATTGATTAATCAAATATTTCAAATTTCACTGTATGCTAATTATATCAGAGATAGCTCAAATGAAATAAAATGGGAAGATATGGTCTCTTCTTGAGTTTGACGATTCACGTGTTTGACAAAATTTGAACAGTTTCACATTTTTGAGCGAACAGCTGTGCATAATGTCGTCAAACTTTGCGGAATTTAATGTACAGCATTGCCGACAGTCTCATGTTTATTTGATCACAGCGTATTTTTTATTTATTGGTGGAAATTAATTGAATTTTTACATATGTTAAAACATATGTGTTTGATAATTCTAATTTTCATCAAACTTTTTCTAAGCCCAAAATAAAAAAATAACAATATTGGCGTGATTTCATCTATCGAAATCCCAGTTGTTTGCTCCACAATTACCTTTGACCGTCACATGATTAACTCCGGTATGGTATATACAATGTGTTCCAATGTAATAAAGGTCGTTATGTACGAATGAATACTTTTCGACGACAGCAACAAAACAAAAAGTAAACCATCTCATTTTTCCATGTATTTTGTAACCAACATTTATTAGTTCATCTAATTATTACAATTAAAATGGCAAATATTATTGTATGCTGGTTTCGTTGGTTGTTTGTTGGTTGGGGTTGTTTTGTTTCTTTAATTTGTTTTGTTTTTTTTTTTTGTTTTTTTTTGCTTCTTTTTTTATTTTTTTTTTTTTTTTTTTTTTTTTTTT